>OZ024786.1:7236457-7673328 GCA_964017065.1 Haliclona indistincta
TGTGTGCGATAGTGCGAGATTGGTTTCCAGAAACAATTCCACGGTAAGTTATATCGGCTAGAAGACGCCGATCTGTCATCTTTCGTGGTTTCATACCCGTAGTGATTTTCGCGTTCAGTGTTGCATAATAGACTGCAGTCATAGTAGCCTTTACACTAGCGCTTGATTTACTTTGCTAACTACGATAGTTTCAGAGATACAACTCCTTGACAACTAATTAAAAAAATTAATTAAAATTGTGCGTGGGCGTGTGCCTGCACCCTTAAACACAATCGTACAACAAACAAAACTTAAATTGTACCTACTTTTTCACACTCTATCATGGCTAGATTGTTCAATTTGGCCCACGGGACCACCTTAACCACGTTGGACTTGAGTAGAGCGATCGCCACAGGTTTAATTAGCTTGCTCTTGTCGGCACTCTTAAACTGACCTGAGTTTTTGGTCAGTGAATTGAGTGCCGACAAGAGCCTGGCACGGGAGATATCTTTGACCCTGTGGGCCATAAAGGCCGTCATGATGATCACTTCACCGGATTTTGTTGACATATCTATTATAATAAGAGAAGTAAGAACTTAAATTAATGATAAAATGGAAACCTTCATAAGATTTAGGAGCCTCTTCATCTTCTTTCTCTTCATCTTTGTCTGCTGCCATTACCTCTTCATCTTTGTCTGCTACCGTCACCTCTTCATCTTTGTCTGCTACATCATCACCTTCTTCATCACCTTCCTCATCATCTGCTGTCATCTTCTTGTCAACTGGCTAAAAGAAAACAGTGAACTGTCATAAATCTCATACGCACTTTAAGTATTACCATCTCATAATTGTGTCCCTTGTGGACTCTGCGTCTTCTCTCGTTCAAGCAGTCGAGAACATGTCTTTTGATTGCCATTTTCCCGAGGGTGATTCCTGGTAGCGAAGCTGGACTGTACGTACAGTCTGGTATGAGCTCTGCTACCAGGTGCTGCAACTGTTCATATGCCTCCTTAGCTTGAGCTCCTTTGAAGATTGGTAAGCTGTTTCCAGGCCATCTCTTTTTTACAGCCACATTTATTCTCTTTCTAAGAATGCATATCAAATCTGATGATTATATATATACCACCGGTAAACATAATCTTACTTTATTAGATAGGTCCTTTTTTCGGCCATTAGCTTTGCTAGTTCAGCAGTGGATAGTTTCTTATCCACTGCTGAACTAGCAAAGCTACTGGAGCTAGCCACACCTGACCCCCCGGCATCATTGCAAGGAGTGGCCTGCTTACCACCAAAGAGTTGCCTAAATTTAAGACAACTCTTTAGTTTTGTCAGGCCACACCGTTGCAAATCTGCTGGGGTGCCAGATGTGGCTAGCATCATTGCAGTTTTGCCGTCAACGTTCTCATCTGTGTAATAGACAATAACCCATTACTTAATTAATCATGCATCTTTTCTTTCCAGGAGACGACATGGCTGGAAATGACCTGAACTGACCATGGTCCGAATATATACCGCTCAACTGCTGAAAACAGCATATGGGGTCACCAGGGTCACCTAGTACGCTCAAAGAATTTACAGGCATTGTCTGTCTGGCCACTTAATGAGACTATGTTATCTTGCATTTAGACTTTTATAGGTGTCATACATGTGCAAATAGAATGTTATTTAAAATTTTTTTTCTGGAATTTTCATGTGCTAGCAGAGAATATTTCCATAAATCAGAACTGAATATGATTCATTAGTTTTCTTACATTTTTGCTAAGTAATTCCTGTACGCCTTTAGGATAGTCGTACTCTGTTGGTACAATCTGTTCTGGCAGGGGCAATTTTGTTTGGAGCAGTTATCGTAAAATTGATCAGTGTGTCAAACTGTTGAAACCAATTTTGTTTGAGCAGGATAGCTACACAGCTGTTGTAGTTGAGAACTCTCCCACCAATATCCTGGTCCTACAGCTGGTAGCCGCAGCTAGCCGTCCTGATGCTGCAGTATCGTACACTCTATTCAGCAAACTTCAGATTAACCTGACACTAACCTGAAGCATATTGTTACTAACGCGAATGCTTCAGAAAGACTGTCTCGTATCCCTCTTCTACACTGCTTTCCTACACTGCTATATCATTCCAAAACTTTGCTCCAAGTTTTTCTTTTGCCTTTTGTACAGAAATATAAATTATGCACACACTTACAGCAGAACCGAAGACCGACTTAAGAATTTGTTCATTGATACTTGCTGGATACTCAACGGAACATGACTAAATGACAAATTAATGCCAATACCATCTACTGTTATTTTCTCTGGTTTTAATTCTTTAACTGTCATCTCCTCAAGTTTTGGTACTTGTTCCTGGTTTTCTATATCCTTAGTTTTGATCTCTTCACTTTTTCAGCTATCATCTTTTCTTCACCTATTTTCTCCTTGATCTCCTCTTCATTAATAATTCAGTAATTTGAATAATTACTGAGTCAATAATTCTGTAAGAGTTATATCACTGTACTATACTCTAAACAATGTTATACACATAAAGGTACTTTGACAACGCTGTATGACACAGAAGCATAGTTTCTTGGCCAGCAAATTATTTTATTGCCATGTAACAACCTATCGCTACTGCATAATTTTTATACCTGCAGAGTTCTTGACAGTGCATACTGGATGTATGTCTGGAATAGGTGTGTCACATCGTCCAGAATTCCGTCCAAAGCAGTTTGAGTCAAGTTCTTCCCGTCCCTTGTTTTCAAAATAAACAATGCAGCCATTTTTTTCAAGTCAACATCACTGTTTAACCCTTGTAATCCCACAATTTGCATGCCATTTTATCACCATTTTCCTTTTTATTCTGCAGAATCTGCGTAACAGACTGCAGCTATTGTCGCAGGCAACGAAGTACTATACCTATATTAACGTTTCAAACTCAAACTTTTCTCCCAACATTTCTATCGCTGAAAGTTTTGATACTCGTTTCTTGCCTATATAACACATGTCATCATGCTTTCATTGTAGTAAGAAACTATGTACCATTCCCTGATGAATCGGCATCAGATCCAACACTTATAGTTAGATCATCATTCTCTCCATCTACATCAAAATCATCCTGTTCTTGCTCTCTTCGCCTTTTTCTTTCTACAGTGAACATGAAGAAGTAAAAACACTTGTATGTGCATGCCTGTTGTTTGACACAACTTGAATAGGCATTAAGAATGTATGTTCATGTGCGTGAGCATGTAATGCTACTTACGAGACAACGTTTCCATTGCGGTTTTTCTCATTTCTTCTGTAATTCTTTTTGCCTCTAGCTCCTTCTGTCTTTTCTCCTCTTTCTCTTTCTCTTGAGCTTCCACAACATCTCTTTGATAAGAGGAAATGTCCTCTAAGAGCTGGGCAAGTTCGGTATATTCCTCTTCTGTTCCGGATCTATTGCAAACAGTAGTGATTACAGGAAAAAAGCTTTTTACTATTTACCGTCTTAAGGACTTGGAATCATTAGATCTAAACTTCTCAATCAATCTGTCCATCCTTTCTTTGCAGCCTCTGCCTTTAAGAATCACAGGCTTGTTGGGTGTAGAGAACACAGAGCTGAGAATTTTGGCGATGACCTCCCAATCTGCTGGTCTCTTGGGTCGTCTTCCCACAACTTCTCTTGCTAAAGAAATGTCGTGGGACTCATCAGACCAGCGAAACTGTGGCATGCTTGCTAATGCTTCAGATCTAGTCAGAAAAGAACACGCCACGCATAAAGGAACCGAAAAAGCCGCGACTTAAACCCATTTCTAAGATGTAGAGGAATGTCTAACGAACGGTTTAATGCTTACCAAACGTGGAATTGTCAGCCCAGAGACACGGGAAACCCACAGGGAAACACGGACGTGTGGACAGCCTTCTACAGGTGAAAAACGCGTAGAATTCACGTGTAGCACTTGAATTCTGTCCGCGCACGTGACTTGTACACGTTACCGGTTACACGTACAGTAAAATTTGCGAAATCTTAATGTCCCTTATGACTTCTTCTCAATGCAACAGCATCTGGGTCTATTACTCTCAACAAATTCATTACAGTGTCTCTAAAGATAACACATAGTATACGCTAAGTCGCCATGGTGATCACCAGCTCACTACATGCCTAATGTATTTACGTTATGGACATAACATCAAGAAATAATAAAATTATGATTAGGTTATAGGCTAAGCCCCATACTGATACTAAAATAATTGCTGACCATGCCTATAATTATACTATAATTATTATTAGAATAGTCGCCTTATTGTACAAGCGATAGAAATAATGTGCAGCTCAATCACAACCTTGTGCTCACTACCTGTTGCTTAGTTGCTTATCTACCTTGGTTTCTTTTAGCTTCAGCTACAATAAGTCATGACAGGTAGCCACTGCACAATAAAGGTCAGCCCTTGTGTTTCTAAAAATAATTATCAACTAATTATAAATATACTAGGTATACTTACAGCATGTATTTGCCTCGCACTGTCGCACAGAAAAAAATTCATTAATAAAAACAATAATAAGAATATCTTATTCTGTTTTGTTGTGTTCTTTCATTGATAATCCAAAACCATCAGCACTTTTCCTCCTGAATCATTTGGAGTCAGAAGTTGCTGCTAGTATTGATCAATATTTAGCACGTTGACGCAGGTCCGAAAGTCTACTCTCTCCAAATAATTTTATAATACCACATGTCTTAGCACAGAGTCATGATCAAGAACTATAACCTCTGCTCTTCAGTTTCTGTGAATAGTCTCAATTTAGCATGTTGACGCAGGTCCGAAGTTAGTCTCGCGGGGCCCGACGGATTTCGCTTTCAGGAGACCGTCTGGTCACAACCGCAGTACCTAGGCGAATCTCCGCCGGAATGCCAATTAGTGGCTAGAGAACGCCCTACTGCATCACACAAAAAACTTTTTGGTTTTCAGCAGGCTGAAAGATGAAAATGGAGGAAGGTTTATCAAGGTTTGAAATCATTATTGTATCAAGAATAAAATAGTATATCGCCCAGCTTTAGTACAATAGGGTAAGAAATAAACAGCAAGATTATGGAAAGCACGAGGTCACATCAGCACTCATGTGCCACTCCAAAAATACTATCTCACAAATCTGTGGAGGAAGCTGACTGTGTGGACTCAGGATTCCTGGCCACTCTGACAGCTGAGATGTTTCAGCAGTAGGATCTAAAATTTCTAGGCCATCCCAAAAGGAACGATTAATGAACTGTATCACAACGAACTGTATCACTTATTCTGTACAGAGGTGGTGCCAACAAGTGAGTAAGTAACATAGATGCTTAGCAATATTCCCATTACTCAGAGTCTCTTGACAGCTAAAAAGTTGACGAAGTCAAAAACTGAATTTACAAAGGCAAAGTAATGAACAGCAAGGTTGTTAAGTGTGCTTGACTAAAGAGAGCTTGCCGACATGTGCTCAATAAGAAGGGGTCGATTCTGGGAGCAAATTCCAAAGATGCTGTGTGTTTTTTCTCATGTTTTGCACTTTATGAGCACTGCCACTCTGAGCACTGCACAGATTTAACTTGTGCAGTGCTCAGAGTGGCGTTTCCGCAGCAAACTTTAACTCTCTTGTTGAGATAGCGTGGTCTTCTCCAAGACGTATTTGCATCAAAGTAAATACCAACTGCTGAAATAATGTAAGAGAATAGTGATGTAGCTCAACATATTAATGAACATCCTTTAATGATTTAATTAATTTAACTGCCTCGTAAATTATTATGTGTTTAGGCACCCTAGTTTTTTTTTCAGGGAAGACCTGTTGTTGTAACAGTTTGAAGGCATTGCTGAGCTCCTCCCGCCTCCTTCTTTCTGATTCCAATTTGCTCTTCTTCCTTTTCAATTCTTTGAGATTTGTCTCCTGCAACAAAGCAATGACATCAGTATGCAGTGACAACGTCGTTTACAGGTCAGTTGCATTGAAAATTTAGTGATGCCAGCCGGCGGTGCACTAGCCTGGGTACGAGGCTAGCGGTGCACATGCGTCAGTTCGTTTCCTACAGCTACATGTACTTGTGAGTCGCGCCAGTGGTTCTTACTGCATGATTGTTGCTATTTGCGCGCGTGACAAAAACGCACACTGTAACTAAACCGTACCTGACCACAGTCACCGGTGGCAGTAGACCCAGTAGTTCCAGGAGATCTAGTGAAATCAGGAGATACCAGAAGCAGGGCCGGATCGTCTAACAGCACTGAATTTTCTTGTCATTAAATGGGTTGTGACTATCATTAAATGGGTTGTGAAAATCATTACATGATTATAATTAACATTCTTATAATTATTATTAGCAATCAAGAGAAAATAGTCAGCACTTGTTGTCACAAGATTTTGGTTATCCCTACCTATTACCTTGCTTGTGACCAGGTGCTCTGTGCGCTTAAAATCCTCCTCACTTGTCTGAGTGTGATTCTCTGTTCATGTGCTGGCAGTGTGACCATCAAGTTGGTAGCTATCTCTTAACAAGATTAGTGCCGTATGTTGTTCTTTATGCGCTAAATACCGCAAATCCCTCAATGGGAACATGCGTATGGCAATCAGAAAGCCACTTTTTACCATCTCCTTAGAGCATGTAAGAGTAAACTATAATTTTATCCACATACTCAAAACAGATCAGCTTCCCTGGTCTCCACCTCACTCTGGGAATATTCAACAGGCTATTCGACTTGCTCGAAATGCATGTAGAGAGCTTGATATCAAGCTAGCAATGACTGGCAACACAGCTGTGGGAGGTACAACATATAATCAATATATTACAGAAACTAGCCCACCTCAAAGGAGAGCATTCACAGCTAACAGCGAAGGCAACAGCTTTCAAGCAGATAGCATTCAGAGCATCAAACAGTACTCAAGTATTCTTGCCCCATGATAACACAAACATATCCATCTATAAATGCTACAACTTGTTTCTCATTGGACACATTTTTCTTCTTTTCTCCAAGTGTTAAATATCTGCTCCGGATTGCCAATACATGTGTTGAGGAGAGCAAGTTGACTCAGCAAGGGGTCAATGCAAACGCCTTTTCAGAGTTTTTATCATAGCATCAACTGTTTCAACTTGCGTCTGTTGTACTGGTATTAGAGTGATTGGCTGTAAATTGAGTTTATTGAGGAGAATTTCTTGGTCGCTTCAATATTCTCAGTGTCAAATAACACCCTGACTTCAAAAGCTGCTTACAACCACACCCCATTGATACAGCAATGTTCTTTTTATATAGGAAGTAGCTCTCCCACAGAGAGGGATTAGCTACAAGTTCATCTAAAAATCTGAGACAACATAATCAGTCTTTTAGTTGATCCATTGACCTTAATAAGCAGATAAAAATCCAATAGTGAGCCAGTGAGGGACTGCTTATCCGTCGGTAAAAGTCTTGGTATAATTATCTACAAGTGGTCTTATATCCTCTACAGCAGCTTTCTATCATGGACTCTCTAATGCTACGTGACAGATTTGTGTGTGGTTAGACATACACATTAACTTTGATTAGCGAATTTAAATGACGCAAATAAAAAGCAGTGGCACTAGTAACTTGTGGACCCATTAGCAAGCCTGTTATTCTCATTAACCGAAGAAAATGTCGCCAGTAGATGTTGCCCTCAGGCACCACATCTCCGATTAAGAGAGGCAACATTCGAGCTAGTGCCCAGGTTTCAGATGCTTAGTGCAATAAGGAGACAGTTAATTTTATGATGATTATACTGCATACCTCCTAATCCTTTGGGTGAGCCATGTGTAATTCCTGTGAAACCAGCAGGAAGAGCTTTGGGAGGATCACTAATTTCAGAACCAAAAGGATAGCTGACAATTCTTGTATTTAGTGAACCTAAAGTAAATAACTTCTGCACTGATGTAAACTCATTTAGGAGGCATTTCAATCCCAACAGCAAAACTCCCTCTAAGAGGTCATGCATTACATCGCAAGGCAGTCCTTCAGTCACATGAAAGTACTTAAGTTTGTTGAGTATGGAATCATGTGTGAGCCCATGCAGTTTGGATGCTTCCACTTTGAGTGGACCTTTAAGAATATTAACATGACGAGCATGGGTTTGTCGATCGCGAGGTGCAAATTTGTCAGCAACCAACTGTGAGCAGATAAAATGGCAAACTATATTCCATTAATGTTTACCTTAGTCTGTACATCTTCATCAACTGCCAGACAATCACGACATTTACGAAGAGCTGCATGTAGTGCCTTGTACCCACCAACAGTTTAGCTTGCAGGGTTATCACCGAGCACAAGAGCAAGTGTTCCACGTAATATGCGTCCTTCACCTTGGATATCAAACTTGACTCCAACACTCTAATAGTCGTATCAGTGCAGATGTTAGCAATAAATGGCGCATCCAGTACATGTATGTGTGCACACATTTGCGTACCGTCATTTTACATAGGCATGCCGACTTTGCATAAACTAGTGGGCTGATGCCCATGAGTATAGTCTACCAGTAATTTCTCACCTGCTCTAGTTGCATCACATCCTTAACAAATGGTTCCAAAATAACATTAACGCCGTACTTGTCTATCAAATCCTTCTTAACCACTGCTACAAGATGGATTGAGGTGATCAGTGAACGAAGTCTTGGCTCAAGATTTGCCAAAGAGAAATAAAACATACCTACAATGTAAGCGTATATAATTGGCAGAATTCAATTAACCTTCTAACCTAGTTTGTGAATTTTCTTTGCTGATCCAAGAGGGTTGCATACCTCAATATCATCATAATAAAGAATAAGCTGTAGAGATTGTGGGTCTTTTGAAAACAATTGATGTTTTTGAAAAATTTGAGCATCACAGAAATCCCCCAGCACTCCCGATGGCTTAAAATGTGGATTGAACACCTTTATTCCAATGATAAAAAGCTTAATTCAAAATATATTATGTTAACAAACCTGTTCACAGACTTTGTCACAGCTCAAAAGGTTCCTCAGTGTGTTTAGAACTGGTACATCATAACAGCAATCAGGTTTTCTCTGTGTGCCTAATAATACAGACTGTTTAGTCTCATAGCCAAGAACTCGCTCCACTGGCTCCTATCAAATAAATGATTGAGTCGTGATCAATTATTTCTTTTAAAAAACTTACCACCATTCCTAAGTGATCTCGATAATAATTATTCTGAGAATGTTCTGTGTCAAGCTCTTGAAATGGAAAACACAGCTGCTCATCCTTGAAACACTCTTTGACTAGTTCGACAACAACATCATCTGTTCCATTTTCATCCAATACCTTGACAATAATAATAATAATTGATATGCATAGTACAACAAACTGCATGATGCCGATGAAGTGTTTCACTTGTCAACGAGTCAGTGTTTGTCACTTTACAATGTTATACACATAAAGGTAGTTTGTCAACGCTGTATGACACAGAAGCATAGTTTCTTGGCCAGCAATTTATTTCGCTACTGCATAATTTTAATACCTGCAGAGTTCTTGACAGTGCAGAGTTCAGAAATATTGTTAGTTACATAATTATTACACATGTCCATTGCGAGCATTGTGAAATGAAGTGATTTTACTTTAGTGCAGTGGTACTAAACTTTCACTTGCAATGCTAAAGAATAATAATGGCATTAGCAATATACTGTAAAGCACTATTACATGTATTTGCTGCCTGTAAATTTCACGGATTTCAAAAACAATTCTGTGAAACAGTGTCATCTATAGTGCAGCTATAACACATGTGCTGTTGAAGACATACACATATTCTGCCATATGTACGTAGTAGTTTCTTTACTCTATCTTGAGGCAGTAATGATCTGGCAGACCTCGACTTGCTTGACTTAAAGAATAGACAGCCTTTCATTTCTTCGTCAGTGAATAATTTGTCCATTAAATTAATGGCAAACTTGTCTGTCGTCTGACCAGATATGGTGAGAAAATCCATGCCACTCTCCTAGAAGTACAGAACATAATAATAGAGGCACATAATATTATTAACATTGACAAATTCATCATTCGCATGTTGAACATGTTGAGGGTGGGCCACAGTGGTCTAAAAATCAATCCATGTATTCCCGGCGAGTGCAGGGAATGTTCTGGTTAGCTTGAATTTCGAAGATAGAGGCGACTTGTATCCTCTCTGGTGGTAGTGGAGAATCCGCTGCTTAACATAGGCGCTGTAGACCATAGTGCCGACTGCTGCGCTCAGCTGATGTTTGTTCAATTACACCTTTTAAAATAATAATGTTCTTCAAAAAGACCAGTTGTAAATGATGGTAAGATCCATGGTATGATAAACATGTTCAAATAAAGCTACAGTCACAAAAGTATAGTTATAATCATCACTGGAGCCCTGTATAGTGAGCCCTGGGAGCTGATGGAGTAGGCCTGGTCAGTCCCGTTGATGGCTTCGGTGCTGGTGTTGATTCGTTCACCGACAGTATTAGCGACCTAAAGTGTAGTGATAATAGCAAGTGAATGCAGTCAGCTACACTTATAGTAGTCTCTTACTGTGAATGTTCATGAAATGCTTTACTAATGAACATACTTACTCATCAACTTGTAATGGTGGTAGAGGTCTTCCTCTCATACTGTATGTTGTATAGATATAAACGCTGCTGTATTTCATAGTCATACACTGACCTTATGAACTTCCCTGGTTTATTAAGCTGAATAGTTATTCAGTTATAATTTGATAATATAGTATAGCTCAGACGTAGATAACACTCACTTACGTCTGTCTCGTGAGCTATGTTTACACAACACAGCTCTTCTATCATGTGTTGTGTTGTGGTGTTGTCTTCTATCATGCTAGTAGACGAGTGATACTCCACTCACTGCTCTTGATACAATGTGAGCATTTGGTTCCACTCTTAGTTCAAACTGAGGTACTCAATCTCATAGTATTGGTAGCTAGGGCTGTCATAATGTTACTACCGTATAGCGGGGAGGGTCAAATTGATGTGTGAATGATCTTGCTTGGTAAATTCAATTTTGGTGTACATCTCACCTTCATGGTTGCATTTTATGCTTCCAACAATTTATCTTAATAAATCCATGTCCCAGTATGGGAAACAGTTAAAGATTAGTTAGAATACGACGCTAGTTTACAGTAAATAAACCATAAACTTACCAGGAGAGAGGAAGTTCTATGAAGAGAAAGTGAGTTCAAGTCACTACGACAAATACTTGACATCTCCAGAATTTAGAGAACATGTTGCAGTCATACGGGACGATCATTTCAACACGAATATTGAAAGATGTCAATGGAATAAGTTGTGGTGTTGGTTTTGCCATAATCAAGAGAGCAGAGATACACGATGATAGCGGCGATGGTGCGTGTGAAAATATTAAATGACTCAGCAACCACAAGACTGGGCTGAAACAATGGACAGAATTGTCAATTGCACTGCCCAATCTAACCTAACCACAAGTGCCAGTGCTTTCTGTTTGTGTGGGTTATAATCTTCTACACAGTACATGGTCATGTAAAAGTGTGTGGTGTTGATAGTGGTAGTTCACTGACGATAGATGCATTGATGTATTATTCAGTCTGGCCTGAAGCATTTATTCGACAGACTATCAGATTCACGATCAAAACACTAACATTCAAACGTGTTCCATTTTATTACAGTACAGTTACGCGCCGTTGTTGCTCGACCTGAATCACTCATGTACTGGAAGTTCATTTTGTAATAATAATAATAATATTATAAATTTTACCACCCTTCCTCTTTTGTTTCCCTTTCTCTTCCTCTTCGATGGTGGTGATTGTGGAGGACATGGAGTAGATGGAGGTGGTGTCTCTGGTCTGAAACTTGCCATTCTCTGTAGAGGTGCAACATTACTTTTCTTTTTATGTGCTCATTGAAACAGCTTCGACGTTCACACTTAGAATTGAAATGGATTACAGTACGGGATAGGAAGCCACACTTAATTGTTTGGTCAATGCGCATTGCCCTCAGTGTCACAGGTATTCAGTGATACAGGGAGAGTCCCTACCATATAAACTGTGAAATCACGGTACTGCTGTAGAGCTCCTTCGGTTATACGCATTGTTTATGTTTCTACAAAGAAGCTCAAGTTTCTATTCTTTGAGTAGCCGCCATGCCCACAACCAAATATGCCAAGAGCTATACTTCTTTCATAATAATAATAAAGCTTTTGCAACTGCAACCACGAATTTCAAAATGAACTAAACAACAAGTACAAGTTCCTAAAATTTAAATCTTTTTATGCTCGGACCTTGGACAACCATTCATGCTTCCACACTGGTATGTTGGGATGCATGAAAATAGAGCTGTTCTTGTGGGGTTGGTGGTGGTTGTAGATTAAGCTCTAGTAGCTGACAACTCTAGTAACTGACAGCTCTAGTAACTGACAGCTCTAGTAACTGACAGCTCTAGTAATTGACAGCTCTAGTAACTGACAGCTCTAGTAACTGACAACATATCGATTAATTGTTTAGCATTAATTATCAGCTAACCTGGTCCAACTCATACTTTCGTTCACGATTGGTTACAAAACTCTCAATTTCTGGTATAAGAGCTGCGTATGTTTCTCTTATATACATGCTAGTTGGTAGAGCTTTAGAGATGGGTAGAGATTGTTACAAGAACAAACATTCCAGCTTATTTTATTTTCTAAATTACAAGCAATGTAAGCTGTTTACAAGCAATGTAATTACAAGCAATGTAAGTCAGTAAAATTCATTTCAGTGTATCTACATATCCTAGTCCGATAGGGGACACGATCTGCAACTTGAAGACTATCATATCTCCAAGCAGCTCCTCTACCTCCTTCAGTCAATAACTACTGCAAAAACTGATTTGTTTAACTCTACGCAATGTGAAAATGCCTGTCAATTCATTAATGAATAATTATTTTAAACTCAAAAGATGGGTGGGTGGTGGATTGGGGTATAGAGCACAGAAACTGGTGCAGTGCACTATGCATAATAGCTAAACCAATAATAACAAACCAATAATAACCAATAATAATAACAATAACAAATAACAAATAATTACAAAATAACAAAGCCTTTGAAATGGTGGGTATCATACTTAAAAAAAGAAACCATTCCCACATGTGAATCACAGTGACTCAGTGAGGGGCGTTGTATGTGAGTCATCAAAACAGTAGCCAAGGTTTGCACTATGTAGCGACGGTCTCAATCTATTAGCACTTTGTGACGCAAATTGCATTCAGTAGTCGAACGAAAAGTAGGAATAGGAAACAGTTCTGGGAGACACTCCAGCTAAGAAAATAATACATTACATAACAGATGTGATACTAGTACATACTCTACGCTTAGCAGGGCGAGAACTTGAAGGCTCATCACTTGCACTTCTCTGGTTCAAAACAAGTTAGGCACAAAGTGGTATGTATAAGACAAACCTTTGTGTTAGTAATCAGCTTGGGAGAAGTAATGGAAGAACTAATAATTAATTTAGGAGAAGCAATGGTGGAACTTCCAGCACTAACAGAGATCTAAGTATAGTAACACCTACTACAATGCAGTTCATGAAAAAATAACAGCATGTCGATGACCACGCCCACTTGATAGCTTGCATACACTAACCTGTCTGGAGTACATAGAGTTTCTGTTTTGGGCCGCTGATGCGAAAGGAGATAACCATCACAGTCTGAGTCACTGCAGTAAAAACGGGTTACTATTAAACATCGTGCATACATAATTTCTACTAGGTGCTCTCACGTACAAGTCAAAGTCACTTTCAACGTCACTGCTGTCTATTACGATTATATCCATCTAGAGGAGAAGGTAGTTGGAAGGCGAGAAGGTAGTTGGAAGGTCGAGAAGAAGGTAGCGCTATATAGAGAAGGCATGTGCGCGGTGACGCAACGAGTTTTTCCCCGGTACGGTCCCCGCCGACAGTATAATAATATTAATTTTTATTCATGATGGGTGATTTCAGTGTGTTCCGGGCATTCCGACTGTTCCGGCTATCCGAGTTTTCTTTTCTACTCCCCTAGCTTTGAGTGTTGTATTTCAACAATATAGGAATTGAGCTCCAAATCAGGTTAGTTGCATTTGCCTCTCTCAGACAAGTTTTAACAGATAGTTCCATCATGTTCATTATGCAACTACCGCTGATAGTAGGAGTGTGCTCAGGTGACTCGACAGGATTCCATCTTCTTGATATTGCTGTTGTTGCCCTTGTAACGGAGATATGTGTTCCCCCTGATTTTCTGTTCCCCCGAACAGATATCTCCAGCCACGCCCTCGGAGATATGTGTTCCCCCTGATGAATTAGCAGAGATATCTGTTCCCCCTCACGCGGATATGTGTTTCCCCGATGATATGTGTTTCCCACTCGCTCGCGCGCGTATCAGGCGCGTGTCCAGGAATGAGGAAAGATAGGTGCGCGCGCGAAGCGCGCGCGCAAATTCTAATTAATATTCATTTATTCGTTAAATTACGTCATTTTCGTCACTATTATCTTGGCGCACTGGATTTGTTCATCGCTGAACTAATAGAAAAACAGCCTAAACTACCTTAGAATGGGATTTTGGCAGCTGCTAAGCTAACAGTTATGATAAATTGATAGCCACAGTGTACTTTGATGCAATGAATAATTCAAAACTTCAATGCTGAGGGGGGTGCTAGAGCACCCGGAGCCCTATCGTGGACACGCGCCTGCGTATTCAAGCGTGAGTACTAGCTCATCGCACAGGAGAGACGTCGATTGCACGGCGAATGGCTGCTCTAAACAATAGTCCAACTAAAGGTCTAGCTTTCAATGGTTGCTTTGTGATGCCCTGACAGTGTCTCACTTGCACTGATCGATCTTGTGCATTTATTAGTTTAGTAATGCATGCAGAGCTATTCAACTTGAACAGTATAGATGTCTGTAATCATGAAGATCTAAAAGAGTGTAATATTATGATGGGTCGCCCCATGCAGTTGATTGATTATACATCACAATAATGTCGTGTAGTCTGTGCCATGTTATGCCGTAGGTAGCTCATGTTTTTCATAAGCAGCTAGTGCTTCTTCCATAGACACTCCAAAATAGCCACTGATGATAGTAATCATTGCCTATTAAAATAATATAATAATATTTTTAATTTCAGTGTTTGAATACTACATAAAAATTGCTATTATTATTATAATGTAAATCTTACTTCATGCCAGAGAATGTCTCTTGTAGTAGTAGTTGGGCAAATGTGGACATGACCCTTTACTGCATATTTGCACAGAGTTGATAAGTAGTGGTAGATTTCATCTGGCTACAGTGTGTGTATATAACCTTTATTATGCACATGCTTTATTCAGAGCACTTACAATTCCTTGACCTTGCAATGGCCATATTGATGAAGGAAAAGAACTATGATTTCCCTGATAAAAATAGCTTTTATCAGGACAACGTGCCAACTGAATGAGCTCCTCCTATTATACAGGAGCAGTAATGCATATACAGGCAATATGGCATACCTCTCGGTTCTTAAGTGATGAGACAATGTCACTTCGTCTAAAAGGACCATCGCTATAAAAGGACCATACATATGATTATCTTCAAAGTTATTTTCAGCTAACCTGCTACAATTGACAATCACTTGAAGACCAGAAATGTATAAATCTCTTTCACTAGCAAAGTAGAACAACTCTTCTTCAGGAGTTAAGTCCTTCAATTGTATAGTTGGAATATTCCCTGGTATCAAAAGATCTTCTTCCGTTCCTAAAAAATAATTATTGTGTGCATGAAGGATATCCTGTCACATACAATCGCTACAATAGCTACCTTCGAAATGTTGGAACATGTCTGGCGACGGTGAGGTTGATTCTTCCCTACTAGCAGTACTACTCTCATCACAATCCATGTCAGTGATATCATCTAGCACAATCTACACAAAATAAATGAATGCTTGACAAATAGACAATTAATATCATGCACATACGTTTTGCAGTTTTCCAAACAATTTCTCTGTTTCATTCTTAAAAAGAAGATAATCAGCAGGCTCTTGTTCAACATTCAATACAAAGTTAGCTGAGCTATATAAACATAAAAATAATAATTCATGTATAATAACTATTGTCACCTGAACATTATTTCTTCAATGAGGGACTTGCGGATAGATTGACTACTAAGTGAATTGACTTCCTACATGTGAATTATACCATCATTATGCATGAGTTGTAAATAAATTATTACCTGAAGTGGTTTGTGTCTAACTAGTAGCGATGCATTCTATAAAAACAAATTAAGCATTGTGAATAAATTTTGATTTGAGTTTACCCTGCATAAATGCACCCCACAGTCACTTCCATTAGTCTGCCTTGGCAAATTCTAAATGAGATAAACATGATTACGACCATAGACAATGCTGTGAATAAATAGCTAATGCTTACAATGCACGGCTGTCTTTTCCACTTATCAAAGCAAATGTCAGTTCCATCTCAGTCTTGTAACTTGCAGATAAAACATCACTGCATGATGGTTCAAAATTATAATGCAGTACATGCCATTATGCATTTTACCCAATCTTATCAACTCCAGTGTGGAAAAAAGTAGAGCTGAGTGAATCATAACTGATCACTTTCTTGTTCTTGACATCAAATACCTTTTAAAATAACAGTTAACACAAGCTATACCTGCATGCTGCATGTGTTCAAATTGTACCAAGAGAATCCAGTGACTTTGATGGCAAACAGGAACAAAAAGACGATCAATGTGTTTCAGTTCACACTTTAATGTACAGAATTATGTGTGAATTCATAATTATGGTCAGGGAATTTGTATTATACCTTCACAAATGACATAGGGGTTGGTCCAGTAGATTTCATACAGCTTGTATGAAAAAATGGACTAACACAGTAAGCTCGATGAGTTGAAGTGTTTCGGAACTATTATGAAATGATTATCTGTAAGCTAAGATGTATTAAAGTATAAATATTATTGTTTACCGATGAGTGTCTCTCAGATTCTTCTAAGTTTAACATCACCATGTAATAATTGATGACCTAAGTATTATTGTAATGTAATAACAATGAAATGAGAAGCCATAATTACTTGGTCATTTAGCCATTGCCCTTTAGAGATGGTACGCAGATCTCCAGCAGTAATAAATGCAACTTGACCATCATTTTCAGCATGAAACAGTATTGATGAGTCTAATAATCAATGTTGAATTTGATGCGATATTAATAGTGTATTGGTTTGAATACCTGAAACTTCATGAGTTTGAATTTGTAGCCCTGCACTAGCTGATGTTTGAGGCTGCACAGCTGCTGCATGATGCTTGAATAGTTTTATTACACATTACCAATGAATGCAATTACCTTGCAATTGACAATAGTGTTCATCAAGACTGATTTGAGTAATAGTGTAACAGTAGTCTTGCAAAGCTACAATAATAATTTTATTTCATTTGAAATTCTTTATAATTAAATTAAAGAGGTTATCCAATACAAAATACAAACACTATATAGCTCTTGGGAAGAAACCGTATTGTTATAGTCAGCAGCGTTTTATAGGCATGTATACATCATAAAAACTCATTTGCCACATTAATACTAACTATATACCTTCATATGACTCTGTTACAATGAGAAATCCACTGGTATCCTTGCTTAACATGCTCGAATTGGTGCCACTTGGCAAAACAAGATTAGTAGATATAGATTCTTTCTCAACAACACAAGCAGACTGTTGCAAACTGGAAGAATTTGGAGCTGATGTGTATGGCTTGAGCTGGCTCAAACTGACCCTCTTCTTCAATTGCTGACCTGCCTTGTTCAGCAAAAAGCAAGTACCTTTGCTTATCGGTGCATTAGCTACTTCATATGGTCCAAGCCATCTATCCTACATCTTGTGCCCTTTCTTTGTCTTCTGTAGCATATTCCTCCATAACACCTTGTCACCGACCTTGATGGTATACTTAACCACACTCTTTCGGTTTGTGAACTTCCTTTTCTGCTTCTCCTGGGCAGTGGCAATGTGTTGTGAAACCTTGGTGAAGACGCCAGCATTCTTTACTTCACATGCCAATGCATACTGCTCGGTCAAATCTTGCTCTATTATCGAATGCTCAAACTTGTATGAATCTTGCTCAGCTGATAAATTCTCTTGACTAGCTTCTTCTGTTGATGACTCTGCCTCCACTTGCAGAGGAAATCGAGCCTCTCTGCTGAACATAATTCTAAATGGGCTATATTTGGTGGAGGCTTGGACAGCAGTGTTGATAGAAAACACAGCTGCATTGAGATACTTGCCCCAGTCATCATCATTAGATCGCATCATTTTCCTCAACGTCCTACGCAATAAAATTAATAATAATAACTAAAATTAATTTGTAACTTGATGGTGTGTTTCTCACTTCTTCAAAGTTTGGTTTGTTCTCTCATCCAAACCATTTGTTTGTGGATGGTATGCTGAACTAGTGACCATTCTCACTTTGAATTCCCTGTGAAGAAACTCATTTAACTACAAAAATCAATTTGTAATCATTGATGTTTGAATGAAGCTGAGCACTTTTACCTCATTGAGAAATTCTCTACCTTGATCACTAATAATTCTCACTGGTGCTCCTTGTCTGCAGTATACCTGGAAGATTCCTCCAGCGACCGTAGGAGCCTGCTTGTTGGGTAAAGCAACTACTTCTACATATTTGCTGAAATAGTCGGTCATTGTGAGGATATACTGATGACCATCTTCTGTTTTCTTCAGTGGTCCAATTAGATCCATTCCCACCATATGCCAAACTTCTGGATGTACTGGGATTGGATGCAGTACATCATTCGAGGTTTTCAGCTGCACAGCATTTCTTTGGCAGTGATCACATTCCTTTACCTATAATAATTATTATTATTAATATTATTCAAGCATACATCATTGTCGATTTCAAGTTCTTCACGACTTAGATCGGAAAACATACTAATAATTATTATTCCTGACAACACACACTTAAATACAAACAACTCAGACAAATCAAGATACAAAAACCCACAAACAGACCAATCAGTGATACAAAACTAACAGACACACCACTAAAGACCAAGATACAATAACACAAAACTACACAACTAACCAAAGACAGTTAACACCTACTTAGTACATGAGATAGTCCTACCACAAGCTAACACAGACTTTGTCACAATCATGCAATTTGAATCTTTACCATCTGAATACAATCTTTGTAGTAGCCTGGCCAGTAATACCTCTGTCTGACTTTAGTAGCTGTCCCTTCACGGCCTCTGTGTCCACCAGCAGCACTACTGTGGCACTCTTCAAGCACAGCCTTTACATTTGACTGCCCTCTGATTACCAAGCGCTCCAGCACCGAACCATCCTTTTCTTTGTCGACGTAATACAATTTCTGCGCTTTGATCTTAAAATTCTTTGCCAGCCTTCTCAGAACATACTTCTCTGACTTCTCAGCACCTTCTGGGTACACTCGATCACGCAGATAGCGCAAGACATTGTCGTATTGCCTCTCCTCCATTGTGCTACACGTGCCGACGAGTACATCCCGATACTTACCAGATTGTTTGTGAGTCGAGCAATTCGCGCGCGGGTGCTATTTCCTGGGAACACATAACACTGCGTTTTAATTCATCAAGGGGAACACATATCTCCGAGGGCGTGGCTGGAGATATTTGTTCGGGGGAACAGAAAATCAGGGGGAACACATATCTCCGTTACACCCTCTCTTTCTTCATTATACTTGAATAGCTTGCTCGGTCTGAGTTTGGTGGATATTTATTGCAGTATTTACACACATTACACAATAGTAGTTCTGTTTACACTCACCTGAGATGTCAGACGTTTGCTGGGTTGAGGTTCGCTCTGAAAAGAACGGGTTTGTTGCTGAGAAAGCTCGGAAATATCGTCAGCTTGATGCATTGAAGTAGCCATTGTAACGAGTGACTGGAACATGCAGAGCTTCGCGCCTTGTTACATTTCGGCCTACAAGCTCACTATTTTTGCTTGAGCCCTTCGGCTTTTAATATCTCCACTCTTCTCTCTCACACTCCTTCTAAAGTGCAGCACATGGGCGTACTTTGTGTATGCAGAGGTCAAAATAATAACTGTCCTGGCATATAACAAACTTTGTCCGGTCATTTGACAATTGTCATCTGGACAAACTCACTCTTTAATTGCAACCTATTATGTACTCGAATAAATAAAGGCTTCACCCATTGTGTATTGTGAAGATTGATAAACCGGTTAGTGGTTAAACCTGGTTCACATTTCGACCACTGCTTTGGGGCATGTGGCTTAGGCTTGAGCTCACAATAGTATTTTGTTACATTGTATGATAACTGTATAAGTGATTAGTAGAGTACACACCTTTGTTTACCCTTTCAGGATGGTTGAAGATGGAGGTGGTGGTAGACGGAGGTGATGGAAGTGGAACGGCAGGGGAATGGATTGATGGGTCTATGGAGTAAATAATGTGAGAGCCAGGTGAGAGGGTCACATGGTTGAAACAGTGATAGCTACATAACTAGTACAACTCTAGTACAATATGTGATCGTAATAAATCAGGCTTATGGCCGAAATGTTAAATTTTCAAAAATGCAACTATAGCCAAAATACTGGATATTGGTCAATTTCTACATGTGATGTATAAACAGCCACCAAAATTGCTGTTTCCAGATTCCAATTTTCCCCGAGTCATTCCCCTCAGCTTTTGCTTCATCTTTGAACAATTACGGAATTGGCAATTCTCCTCCTTACACTCACATATTAGCAAAGAGTTTGCAAGCGATACAAGTTCCAGACTGGCGCTGCTCGCACTCTCGTGTGTAGGAGTAGCTTTTGTAGTCTAATACAGTATGGTTGGCTGCACATGGAGTAACGGCACCGACTAGGGTGTACGAGGTACCTAGAGCCGTTTCTCATGAAGGTAAGAGTGAGCATGCCTAATCTGTCGTCCATTATGTAGCTCCACGTGATTTTATCACGTGAGCACCACATAGTAATAACTTACCAGCTATCATTGATAGTGGAGCGGCATAGCTCCAAATATCAAACCTATTGTGCACTTTATGAAAAAATGCACTTTATGAAAAAAGCACCAAACTTGGCATACTTATAGAGTAAGACCTTGCGAAGAAAATTAGATATGGAGGCGGTCGCAATTCTAGCTATTCTTGTTGTAAAAATTAAGGTCACAGTCTTCAGTCATTTAGTCTGCGAGATAATATCGAGTTGTACTTGTATTGCTAGTTCCAAAGCTTAACTTTCAGTGTGCGCCGTGAAACTGAGTAACAGACAGAACGTGGATGACACATCAAGCCATAACATCATTAGTCGCTGAGGGGGTCTTAACTTGAGATCTAAGCTTCGTATACAGTTTTTACATGTTCAAAAGTGAGATATTACCGAGTTACTCACTAATATGCCTGACCCAATAGTAGCTATTGTTGGTCACCATAAAAACCAGTGCTGTTGGTGGAAGACCACACCCTCTGGTTGGCACTACACTAGATGTATGTACTGTTCTTTTCCACAATATTGTTTATCTAGGTTTGAATGAAAAGCTTCTCCTAACTTTTGCAAAGCCATCTGTTTGTCACGTAATACCTTTGCTCGGTATTCTAACATTTTCCTCCTTCTTTGTACAGATCTTTGAACTCAGGTGCTATATTTCGTGCCTTTCAAACGAAGCTTCTCTGTCCTCAAAAGACTTTTCGTTTAGCCATTGAGCGGTCTTATTGTTTGAGAATTAGAATTATTGCTTGATTGATTGCTTTGCATTGTCGTGTCAAGTCTGTTCCAAACTCAAACACGGTTAGTGAAAGAGATATTGCTAAGCTTGATCATTTACTAAGAGAGAACTGATTTATGTGCTTACAATTAAATTTTCAATTTTGTCTTGGAGACCACCTTGTTGCCTCTGTAATCACATTAAAGGAGAGTTAGTCCAGTTGATGAGCAGACAGTATCTTCTGTAGGAGTACAATATCAACAGCAGCAATGGACAGGGACGCATTACCATGCTCAATAATGAAAATATTCATATAATTATATTTCACATGCAACCTAGTTTTCATCAGAGTCAGAAGGTATTCTGTCATTGCTGTCTCACTATGTTCTTCACAATGCTATGTAGGTGGCTAAAGACTTGCAACATTTCACTGGCTAGTGAACAGAGGCATTGTAGTACCTCCTCAGTGTGTGCAGCTTAGTCAATGAAATACCTAGCATGCTCTTCATGGCAAGGGCATGGTATGCTGGGATTTTAAAAGGCAATGCCTCTTTCAACAGGCCTACCATGTAGGTGTATAGCTGTCCTAATTTAGTTCTGTACATGTTATTTTCTAGTATCCCAGTCAGTCCATAGGTTTTCAGCTACAAAAAAATCATACATTCCTGACAAAAATTTATGGCAACAATGTGTTCTAAAGCTGTGACCCTCACTAGAACATCAGGGTATCCCTTGCAAAAAAGGACAATCAATGCCAACACTAGTCAGCACTTACAGTGAGTTTTCTCGCCTGAACGGAATCTTTCCTCTCTGAAAGGCTACGTTGACTGTTTCATTTTGAGTGATGCTGCTAGGTGACTGGCTGAAAAAAAATCCAACTGACATATGACAACATAGTGATCAAATCTAATGTTATTTTGTGGATAACATCAAAGGCACCACCCGGAACCTAATCTCATGAGCGATCAAAAACTTCTATACAGCACAAGCGCCGCCAACACAAGTTACCTAGTGCTTCATACGCTTTTGATGTCACCCATAAGACACAATAAGCTGGTGAGTTCATGCTATATGCAACTTATGGCACTCAGGCTATGATCTCGTGTTTGATACAGCCAATCGACTGCATAAAATTCCTGGTAAAGCACTCCTCTCCAACATTAACCAGTTCATAATATAGCAACAGAGTCGTTATAAGCCATATTATATTCTCTTATAACTGCGCGAATTAATTCTTTAGCAGAACCATTCTTAAATCGTGCCCGGACAGCTTCACGGCACTCCACAAGTAAGGTTGCAAGGACTGGAGACTGTAAAAGCTAAAAGTAATAAAAGCCGAATAAAACTTACTCGATCAGTAATACGGCTGCCATTCATTACTCCTGACCAATCTACATTTTTCACCAAGTTTACCATGTCAGACTCACTTAACACACAATCCGAACAAGCAGTCACATTATTGCTGGAAAACCATTGTCTAAGTTTCCACCCATTGTCACTCGGACCAATCGTGTCAGTGAACGACACGATTGGTCGATGGCCTCATCTAGCTGCCTTTTGGTTAAGTACACACCATAACCCTCAACAAGTTCAACCTTCATTGGCTGTATAGAATAAAATTAATAACAATTAGAGTATAGTACAGTGATATTGACCAATCAGATTGACTAGCTACTAGTGTCTATTTCACGTTTAACTCTGGTTGCATCTAGATGGGAGGGAATTGTGCAAACACAATTCCAACAACATCACAGATCGAGGACATGGACCATGACATTATGATCACTACTCACACATTGGCCGAACTTGGCCGGTGATGGGTATACTCACGTGACCGTAGGAGGAGAGCTGTTCCTGCTGAAGCATGCTTGCAAGGTAGATAATATGAACAAGTATCTAAACGTTATTCTCTTCGGATGAGCATGCTTACTGATTGCGATCACGTGACTTATAGTTAGCCCCTCCCATTGGATTTGAGGGAGTATACTAGCTGTAGAGGTCCCCTTAGCATGTGAAGGGGATAAAACCCCAAGGCGATAATAATAACACTTAGGGGTAGTCTAATTACAATGAATACATTATAGGAATAGTTGCCAAACCTATTATGGTAAGAGAAATGAGTGCTAGGAGTATGGAGGTGTGATAAATGTGTGTAGAATGTTTTTTTTTTTGTTTTTTTTTTTTTAATTGTCCCTCCTGAAATCTTCTGCATACTCCGGGTTCCGGCAGGATTATTCGCGTGGACGGCCGCGGTCTGATTCAGAAGATGCCACGGTGGTTCCTAGTCTGGCTGAGATGCTAGCTAAATGTTCTCGTGATAGTCGAATGTACCGCAAGTATGCCGCACTCTGCCATCGACCCAGGGTCTGGATCGTGGAGTCCTCGATGCCGGCAAGTGCTGCCGATGTAGCGGCTCCTATTCGAAAACTGTGGCCTGCATAGTCATCCTGTGGCAAGCCTAAGGACTGGAGCACTTGGCGGATCTGTTGAGTGAACCACGGTTTTCTCACCGGCTTCCGGTTTCGATCAATGAAGAAGGCTCCTGGCGTGTCCTGACGGAGTTTTATGTATTCCAGAACAGCCGTGACAGGGCAGATAGGTGATTCCGTCGAGCCGACGAAAATGTCCACTCCTTCGCCAAGTTGATCGCACTTCGAGGTTTTTAGGTGTACTTTGATCATCGAGGGAGACCTTGGGTTATCAACTGCAACATCACCCCAAGATAGGTGAATTGCGGCCTCATACTGGACAGGAGAATTTAATAGCAACTCTCCCAAGCGGAAGAAACCGAAAAAGGCTAGGCTAGCGATTGCCCACACGAGTATTCTGTTGGGGTTAGCTGACTCAGAGAGCTTATCATGAATTCTCCCCAGTAGTTGGACTGTAATGGGGAGTCTGATTCGCGGTTTCTGTGTTTTCTTCAAGCGCGTTCTACTAATACCAGCTAATACCCTCTTTAGCCTCGGTAACGACGACTGGTCGCGCGGATCAGGTAGTCCCAACGTAATTTGTAAATTTCTAAGTGCAGACAAATACACTTTAATAGTGCTAGAGGTCAAGCCCTGGTCAGCAAGGTAAGCTGCAAAACTACATTGGATTATCTCTGTAGTTGGAAATGGGTCTGCGACATTGAACCTGGTGCAGAATTCATTAAATCTCTTGGTCGCTGCATCATAGGATCTCTGTGTAGATGGGGCCAAGCCCTGCTTAAAGTAGCACTGAACAGAGGGCGCCAAAGTGGAGAGATCCAGTCGGCCTGTTGGTCCAACAAGAGATGTAGAAGGAGTGGCGGGATCCAGGAGGGGGTTGGAGATGGCTTGTGTACCTTTGAGAGAAATGATGAAAGACAGTCACGTGATAAGTCATCGGCTAGGTGATTGGAGTGTGTGTCTATGTACTCTACATGGAGGTGGAAACCGAATCGAGCCTCGACGAACACCAGAGTCCTGATTAGGTGCATTAGCAGCGGCGACCCGCTTGTCCTAGACTTCAAGCATCCAACAACAGCTTGGTTGTCACACTGCCACACTACACGACAATTCTTCCATTTAAATCCCCAAATTGCGCAGCCGATCAGTATCGGCAATAATTCCTTAACTGCTATCTGCAGGTCGTAGGACTCTGGGCCCCATTGGACTTGAAACCATTCTTTTCCACACCATGCACCACAACCCCACTGGCCTGATGCATCTGACGCGACATTGATAACAGGCAGAGAATCAGGGGTCCATAGGAAGGCGACACCGTTCCATTGGTCAATGAACTCTTGCCACCAGGCTAGATCTGCTCGAAATTCCTGATTCAGACGGATGAATACTGGCCCGTGGGTATGGGTGGCATCAGAACGTGAATGAAGGAGGTCGAGCATTCTTCGCAAGAAGGAGCGGCCAGAGCGGATAACCTTACAGGCATGGTTAAGGTGCCCAACCAGGGATTCCAACTCTCTACGTGTGCACACCTTCCAATCTCTCCATTGGTGGAGCATTGCCTTCAAATTCCGTAGCTTGTCATCCGGGAGAAGAAGTTCTCCTGAGACAGTGTTTATCTCAATGCCGAGGAACGTCAGTTTTGTAGCAGGACCAACCGTCTTATGCTCGGCGATGGGGATTCCCAGGGTGATTGCTGACTCCAGCAACGTGTCCAAGTTCCTCTGGCAGATGGTAGATCCCGGTGGCCCCACTGTTATGTAGTCATCTAAGTAGTGTAAAACGTGTTCGATTCCCATGTCTTGAAGGTGCCACTGGAAAGCATCCGCTACTGCGTTGAAAATTTTGGGGGCGGAGCGGAGGCCGAAGGGGAGCATGGGATCTACATACACTTGGTTCCGCCACTTAACCGCTTGCAGAGGTCGGTCATGGGGGTGCACCGGGATCAGGCGGTAGGCTGACTCTATGTCTACTTTAGCCAAACGTGAACCTTTTCCCAGGGCGGTTACCACTTCAGCTACTCTTTCCACTGTGATGTAGGACAACGAGCACAACTCTCGATCTATGCCATCGTTCACACTGTGATCAGGTGGGAAGGAAAGGTCAGTGATGAGTCTCCATTTCCCCGTATTGTGGCCTTTGGGAATTACTCCGAACCGATTTATCTGGAGCTCAGATGCGAAGAAAGTCGGAGGGAAGGGGCCTAACATCCGACCTTTAGTGATCTCCCCTTGCAAATAGTCATCTATGACTTGTGGGTGGTTGATTGCCGAGGGCATGTTTGCTTTAGCTGACCGTAACCGAACATCTCTTCTGCATCCGATTCGGAAGCCGTTGGAGAGGCCTGCTACTATGTATCTCACGAATGCCCGGTCCGGGTGAGTGTGGAGTGCTCTTGACCATTCTTGGATGTCTAATGGAGTGTTGACCTTGCAGATTACGCTTGGTATCTGTATTGGGTGCACAGGGCGGTAGCTGTCCAGACATAGCAGGTCGGTTGTGTGCTCATACAATAGGTCCCATCCTGTGTTGGGATGAGAATGGAGTCTTTTACAGTTGGCCGGAGCCGTCACACCCCTGGGGTGGATCACACTAATACCCATAAACTAAGCTAATAATATGAAATCATTACTTATCTAAATAACTTTAAGGAAATAACACACCTACTACAGTGACATCACTACAACTACTGCCGTGGTATAGTACTAAGAAGCTAGAATGCATGCACTTGTTCTGTTCAGGTTCCTGACAGGTTCTGTCCATCCCAACTCAGTAGCGACGTTGCTGTTGACTGTCTGGGGAGCGGGATCGGTTACGGCGAGGTTTTGTCTTGCGAGGGCATTGGAAGCTTGGGTGGGGCCCATAGCATTCCAGACACTTGTGTGTATAATTGCAGGAGCTGGCAGAGTGGCGACATTTTCCCTCATTGAATCGACGACAGCGCTCTGATGACTGTCGGCGATTTCGACCCTGGTTACTCGGCCCTGCATCCATTTGACATGGAAACCATGGCCAGGGACGAGCTGGGTTCCGTGGGCATGCTGCAGACTCATGATCATCCTGCAGGCAGTGAGTGCACCGGGGTATAGAACGGGCGTGACCAGTGAAGGTCTCAGTGTACAACCGAGAGTTCTGTGACGACCAGTTCAGGTTCTTCGAGGCTAGAGCTTCCCTCCTATAGCACCGATCATAGGAAACCCATCGACGATCGTCGTAGTTGCGTTCTGCTCGGACGATTGATGCTTGGTATGCGAATAACTCAGGTGCTTTCTCTGGATATCTATAGGTGATTACCGCTGCCATTAGGGAAAATTTTTCCACCCAGCGGGAAATATCTTGAACTAGGTGTTTGGGGGGCAGAGAGGGCTGGCCCGGGGCTGCAGGAGGTGGATCGTCTAGAGAGATGTCAGCCATTTCAACGAACTCGAGGTCTAAGACCTTTTTTGCCACCTTCGTCGGAAGCAGCGCCACTGGATTGAATGGGCCTTTCGAGTGCAAATCTGATTGACTGGGAACCTCCTCAGCAGGAACTGAGTCTAGGCCCAGAACCATGGGATTGTCCCGAGGCTGTTTTGAGGTGGCTGAGTGAGGAGCAGGAGTGGGGGTATCTTGAAACACCGGCAGTGATCTTGGCAGGCTGGGGTCCGACGGCGACTCTGTTGACAAGGAGAGACAGTTAATTTACATCGAGGGTAAACCAGGTTAAGGTCACAGTTGTGTTGTTGTGCGCCAGGTTCGGCAACAACCTTGTCAGGTGGCATGAATGTGCCCCAGCACAACGAGGGTGAACTCTCGCTGAACCAGAGGACTGTATTACATTGATGTTAAGAGAATTGATTGCTGCGTGACCGGGAGCTGGTGCACGGCATACATGCTAAAGCCAGGTGCTGGCGTGAGGCTGGCTGGAGCCTGTCGGTGAACTAAGTGTTAATGTGCAAGCCAGGTGCTGGTGCGAAGCAAGCCAGTGAGCGGCGGTGAGCAGCATGTATAGAGGCCAGGTGCTGGCGTGACATGGGTGGTTGTCACTTTGGTACGAGATCAGCAAGACTGTTATACCAGGTGCTGGTGTGAAATATGCTCAGTTGTGCGCCGGTGAACAGCATGAGTGCAGGCCAGGTGCTGGCATGGCGTAATGCCATTGTTAGTGCCCACCGGTGAACGGCATGTGTGTTGACCCAGGTGCTGGTGTAAACGCCGGTAGACGGCATGTACCTTGGTTGGTTGCTGCCCATAAAAGAGAGACGGGCTGGTGCCGGAATGCTGTTGCAACCAAGGCACAACTACGAGGCACTGTGTAGTTGATTACAGTGATAGCCAGGTACTGGGCAGGTAGCTATTGGTGTTGTACCGTTCAAAGATGGGTTTCTTATGGTTCCCACATCGTCACAAAGCCAGGCGCTGGCTTGATTCGTTAGCAGTATTGAGGCGTAAATTGGTGACCCCGACTTGGCTACCCAGGTCGATGACCTTTCTTTTTACAACAATCAGGTGAGGCCGTTGGGAAGTTAGGTGCCCTGCTCATGCCAACTATGCACCGCATGCGGCTATGGCATGTGTGTATGTATGTGCAAAAGTGCGGCTAGTAGGTGTATCTACATTATCCACTATACCTGAAGGTCCCGGTAGAGAGGAATGCCGAGTACGACGGGCCCTCTTCTTGGGTGGTTCCGAGTCCATCACAGGGGCTGCTGGTGTAGAGACAGACGGACCCGCACCTGAGGGACTCGGTGCGCTAATGGCCCTAGCCAGCCAATCTAGTTGCTCTCTTGAGAATGGGGTTGATGCCATCGGATAAGCTTGAAGTGTAGTACAGGGACGGAAAATTTATGCAGCAGCTTCCCCGCTGTTCTCCCGATGCTGCACTATAGTACTACTGGAACACGATGCTGTTCTCTGGTTCTGCGCATGTGTCGGGACCACGTGTTTGGGCGTGGTCGATAGATTATTAATATTGCTCCCGACGTTAACCTCGTTTAACTACATTAAACTCTATAGAACCTTAGGTGTTCTAGCTACTAGTGTCTATTTCACGTAGAACCTTAGGTGTTCTTCATAGACACCAGGCGTTTCATTGGTTGATTTGAGCGGGAACATACATAGCATTGTAC
Organism: Haliclona indistincta; assembly: GCA_964017065.1. Lineage (NCBI taxonomy): Eukaryota > Metazoa > Porifera > Demospongiae > Haplosclerida > Chalinidae > Haliclona > Haliclona indistincta. Next base: position 7,265,599 of record OZ024786.1, read on the forward strand.
AAACAATGGACACAACAAGTAATGAATAATTGTATAGTCTACGAGTTTACATACTGCATAGTCTAGAGGCTAGTCTGAGTCACTGTCGTTTATTACCAAAGGCCTTCTTCTCTTGACTGTCTTCTCTGGTCCCACATTGAAGTTAATAGTAATTGGCGTTGCCGGGTGAGAACCACATGGATTCAATCTGGGTTTGATCCAGATAATTTGGCTAGTGTGAACGCGCCTAAGGCACTACATAGTGATGAATCTGTAAAATTAATTGTAATGAACAGCACAGCTAGTCATGGGCTCGGAACGAACAGCGGAGAATGTGTTGAAGTGAGCATCATGGTTGAATTCAGAGTGCAGCTTAAAAGATTCAACAACCACATTTTTGCTAAGCTTGAAAGAGTTTAGGAATAGTCGCATGATTCTGAAGGATTAATGATGTTTAGATAAATAATTTTTTTGTGATTGTCAAATTTTTATGAATAAAAATTATTATATACCAACAGCGTCTTTCTTTTGCGCGGTTCTTCCTCTTCAATATATATATATATTTTTTTTATAATAATTCGCATAAAGCAGGACACTAAAATAGCTATAACTACAGCTAACTTGCGTAGCACTCATATACTAATTTAATTAAGTAAACAATATCATCATCATAATCGCTTTTAGAATTGTCTATCATATCTTCCAAGATTTAGACAGGGTGCCCAATCTGGATTGGTCTTATCATACAAGAGGGATGGCTTGCCTATAATTTCAAGTTTATACAGTGTAATAGTCTGTATTATAAACTAATAACTTATTGTCTCTTTTACAAGTCCAGCTCTAATGAGCTGGCAATAAGCGCTCCCTCTGAATTTCCAGCCCAGTGCAGTTCGGCAACGCAATATGGTACTTAGGCTTATGCTGAAGCCGGCATCAGTAAGCAGCTATTATAACTGGTGTGCTGTTGTCTTGTCGCCCTCTCGCCTTGCTATTGTCCCAATTTTATGGAAAGTTTGTAAAAATTAATCCATGTATTCCCGACGAGTGCAGGGAATGTTCTAGTTAGCTAGAATTTGGTGAATAGAGGGGACTTGTATCCTTTCTAATGGTAGTGGAGAATCCACTGCTTAACATAGGCGCTGTAGTCCGTAGTGCCGACTGCTGCGCTAAGCTGATTTTTGTTCAATCACACCTTTTAAAATAATAACGTTGTCATATGAACTGAACTGCTATGGTCTAAGTACACTGAATTGAGAATATACTTACTAGCACAGCAGGACTCAACCAAAGACAGGTAGTTCTCAGTAGCTGTCTGCATTGTGGTTTGAGCTTTTCTCCATCGGCAGGCAAGAAAGTTAGCTACATACATCAATGTGCAAGCATTATAAACATGCATTTCACAGGTCATCTATGTACCTAGTTTATCAGTTTTTGAGATGCATAATAAAGCAGTGCATGTGTAAGGACATCAATCCGGTGTGAAGGGTGCATTTCTTTAGTCATTCTGGAAAAACGTCTCAAGAAAGACCACAATCTCTCCGTAACTTCACCATCAGAAAGCCCTACACTTTGACAGCATAATGGACTGAACTCCACCTTACATGAAAAAATTAAAAGATTGATATTTTCTTTAAAATACTCACTTGGCATTGAGCTGAGTGACCAAAAGCATGAAAGGAAGGAACAACGAGAGAATTGAGTCTCGCCAGTAAATCAGTCCTGCCAGTTGACTAAAATAATGAATGAAATTGATATTTTTGCAACATTTTAATTCTGTAGTGTACTAACATGCAAATGTTTCTGCAAAGTACATGCAATGTCATATATCACTGAAAGTTGAATTCCCTCTCCATTGGTATACAAAAGCTGCTCCAGCAAAAATATACTGAATAACAAAGTCTACATTGCCAATGATAACATAATAGAATTAGATGACTATTACAGTAAAAATAATAATTATTATCAGAAATTGGTTGACGTTATTTGTCGTGCCTTGGATAACTAACAGGACATTTGCTATTGTGACCAAAATTGTACTAAACGTTGAAAGAAATAATATCGTTCGTTTGTATTCTAAACTTTTTATGACCTAAAGTGTGTATACCAGTTAGTGGTTGCATTGCAAGTTTCTGCAGACACCGAAGCACATAGCACATTAGTACCAACTGCTTTGGAGTTATACAATCCTATGGCGTATGACGGCAATGTAGCCTATGCTCCTTTTTGCTTCTTACTATCACATTGCATCACCACACTTGAAAACCTGACACGAGAGGCGCCGACATGGTCTCTTAGAGCTAATCTCATTTGTAAATGCAGTTGTGAGTTATGTGGTGAGCTTAAAATATTCTTGAAGGACCCTGGAAAATGTGTTTCCAGGGTCAAAACGTCAGTTGTGCAACTGAGCGATCAGGTTGTCGTGGTCGAGCATACATGCTTGTTGTGACTAAAGACCAAATCCTCTATGACAGAAGGTTGAAAAATCATCCATTCAGGTTAGGTTTGTTGGATCGTGTGCGTCCTCTCCTCGCCGTACAAGAAGAGACTGAACTGCCAGAAACTCGATGACTTGAACTCTAACTATGAACCAGCTGCAATGTTCCCACTAATGTCTCTAGCTAGATCCTGACTCATTGCTAACTTATAATTTGTACCTTTTCCCGATTTTATACGTACATCATATCATTATTGATTTTTTTCTCCTCGAGTTTCATGTAAAATCAGGTGGAGCTCCACATATTGAGCAGAGTGCACTTGATAATTCTTGGTGGACGACTATTTCTCCTATCAAGAAACACTTTGAAAACAGTGATATTCTGATTATTAATAAATTAACTATTTTTTCTTCCATGCTGTTTGAAAAAAACACAGTAGCAGTGTTCATCTCATAACCATTCGTTATCATTCACAAGGTCACACAAACTAAACATGTGTGGGTCCTCTGCCTCTTTTCTGTCTCCTTTCGTCTCTCACATTCTTCTCCTCTTCCATCCTTATCCTTACCGACTTTCTTTCCTTCCTCTCTTGCTCTTCTTCTTCTAATAACTTCTGTCTCTTCTCTTTCCTCTTCCTCTCTGCACTCCTCCTTCTCTTCTTATGCTCTTCCCTTTTCCTTGCCTCTCTCATCTCCATTTCTTCCACTCTCTTCATCAACGCCTTAACCTTCTTGTTCGTCGTCGTCGTCTTCTCTTCTTCTTCGTCGTCGTCATCATCTCCCTCCTCCTCATCATCATCTTCTCATCTTCTCCTCCTCCTCTTCTCCTCCTCTACTCCTCCTCCTTGTTGGCAAGCTGGCACCGGTACCACGCATGGAGGAGGCTGCAGCGCCGGTTGTGCACTCAGAGTAGTAGTAGTAGGTGGTGGTGATGCATTCGGGGTAGGAGAAGGCACCGGTGGTGCGGTCGGGGTGGCGGCAGTGGTGTCTCTGTAAGGTCAGTTCCCCCACCGCCACCACCCAAACTGGACGCCGAACGTTGTTCCCATTGGATTGCAATAATTTTTGTGTTGCTGCCATGCACGTTGTCACACTTTGCTCTGCCCACCGAGGCATAATAATGATCGCAACAGGTTCACAACGAGCTAATTCCTTAAAGATAGTAAAACTTGCCATGAATGTTGCTACTAGACATGCTGTTGCCTTTGGTGCCAATATCTCCCTTACAAGTCGGACAAGGTAGAAGTGCTTGATTTCTATTAATAACAATTATTATAAGATTGTGCTACGGTTTCAAATATTGAAGAAATACCTTCTTCCAAATATGGAGTAGACAATAGCTCAGCCTCCATATCTTGGATTATTTGTTTTGGCTTAGCAGATGTAGAATCTGTGTAGAACTTAATACACCTCTCCTCCATGTCGTCCCAAGTATCTAATAGTTCCCTCCCTCTAGTTCCCCTAGTTAATAGTCCCCCTATTTCCCAGTAGACACACCATGCTCACCGATACCTGATTTATGTATACATGTGCTATGGTTGGTGCTTGGTGTGTGCCTATGGCTTGGTGTGTGCCTATGGCTTGGTGTTCACTCTCTGTTAAATCAACAATAATGAGGCACTGAACCTAATCGGTTTACTCTTAGTTTGCTCACCACTATGTCCTGCAGAATGAGGAATTTGCATCTAATTCAAATAGCTGAACCGTAAAGGAGATAATCATTGTTGACGAGTGTTGCATTCTATTTGTCTAGCGTTTTCATCATTGATTTCCTCAAAGGCTGAAATTGTTTCTAACAATTGAGGAATATCTGGAATGTGATGAGATGACGGCTCACTTGAGCTAGGTGCTTTTCTAAAATGCAGTCAAGCGACTCTGCACAGGACAATTAAGTATATGACACATATTTCATTCATAGTTGTCAAACATCAATGTAGGAATGCTGGATATATGCACCGAGATATTCACTCATATCACTGACACCGAGGTATATAACTGATTTATGTTGTTTTGTGCTACTTACTTGGTTGTGGAAAATCCTGTTAAAGCTACCGTGTGCTGCATACAATAGATGATGGGATCAGTAACAGTATTGTTTGCCAGTGCATTATCAAACGACGCCATGCGTTTCTTGCAGGAATGGGATACTGGTCAACAAACAAGGGGATATACAATGCTATTTAAGGTAGCATTAACAGCACTATCTATTATAATTTTGAGTAAGCAGTATAATGTACCTTGATAGATTTTCATAATTATGCTTTCAGGAATGTCTTTATGTGGAATTACCACACTTTTCTTATTACCATTCCTCCGTGAGAGTACAGCCAAATCAGTACTTGTGTCTCTAAGAAAGTCTATTGCTTCATCTTTACCATTCTTCTTGATATTTTACACGTTCAAATGCACTGCATTGGGAATGTACCACAAAATATTCAGTTTAAAAACACCCGATTGCAATAAAAAAATAAAAATAGTTATAATTAGTTGATGGAGTGTATACAACTCATTCTAACATTTCTGAACGAGGGATAGCTATATATGAGACATTGTCTGAGAACCATTTCAATCCATCCTCACTGCCCAGCAATACAGAGAAAAATAGCACTACTTTACAGTGTGTGCTATTTCCTGGTGAGGTGACCTGTGACAAAGCTACTCTTAATGTTCTTCCTGGTAAGATAAATGCGTACTCATCAGTGATTTATGAGAGCGTGACAAAATGCCATCACTTGCTCTCTGTCAGCCCTTCATTCAACGGGATCATGCTGGTGGTGGTGGTGGTCTAATGTATCGAGTGATTCTGACCAATACTGCTTGATCTGCTTGAGCACTTTCAGCTGCTTGAGCACTGCTTGATGCCGCACTGGCAGCAGCATCATTCCTGCCAATGCAATCTACACATACACTTCGGCTGAAATCAAGTGCGGGTGAGTGGGTTATAAGCCTTTGTAGGAGTGAAAAACTGATAAGCAGTACAAAAATTAATGTTAGTGACAAACAACTCCGAATATCCCACATTTTCTAGGCGTCAGGAAGTAAAAAGGCCCAGGCTTGAAGGTAGCTGCTGGATAATGCACTTGTTGTGCCATATCGAAACTGTAGTGACCAGTTACATCGGCTGAACATGGAGGCTGTTCGGCACCTGGCTGCGGAGGAACAAAATTGACATCGTGTTAGATGAATTCTCGTACTTACTCTTGAGAGCTCTTGAACACGCTCCGGTACAATGACCTCTCCATTGTAGCACGTCTCAGGTGCTCCTCTGCTTCCTTTAGAATCTACATGGATACAGGTAATGTGTTGTGATTGAACAGTACATGTATTTTCAAACCTGTGTCTTTCAGTGTCATAGGCACTGGACTATCTTTAGTCAGTGTAAACACCGTGTCAAGCTTGTAAATTGCTCTGGTCAGCTTCTCCATCATCTGCGTTGACTAAAATAGGCGAAATATTATGCTGGTAGATATGACAGAATCAAGATTTTGTAACCTGTTGCTGCTATTGCGGCAACTTCCTCTTGCAGCTCTTCAAGTTCAGGCTTGCATGAACAGCTAGGGGAGGCACTTGATGTCTCAGGCGGCTGGGACAGGTGCCTTCAACCGATGCCTGCGATTATGCACAGGCGCTAGCTAGTCTTCTTCTGGCACAGCATAACATTTTCTAGAGTTCGCCTTCCAGAACTTGAATACTGCATGGTGAAAAAGAGAGTACATTCGTATTTTAGTGTTTTGTTGTAGAGGGGAAGAAAGAACCAGAGAATAGATTAGTTTTAGATGGATAACTAGCGATACTCAGGGATTGGGGGATCTAGTAGTATATTGGCTAGAATTGAAATGTATGAGAGCATCAGGGAAGTCCACCAGGGAATGAACAACATGTAGTCAACAATGGTGAGCTGCTCACCATCTCTACGCTTTACGCGTCTTTTCAATCTGTACTAGCTCTATTTGCAATTTTTTAACAGATAGAACATCAGCCAGTACTGGTACTCAGTATAATACTATTTTGATGACTGCATAGAATAGCAATTCTATAATATGAATCATTAATTGTAACACAGTACTTCCTATCTTTAGACTCCATGGCGCTTTGCTGATGAGCCTTGGTGCCGTTGGTGGCATAATGGCTATAATATTAGTATCAATCTGTGCTGACATCTTGCCATAGTACCATCCTTGATGGTGATTGACTGTACTGAGTCAATTCAAGTCTTGGTAGAGAACATAGAACAGAAACAAGTTTAAAAGGCAGGGAAGATAGGCAAAAGAAATTAATTCGGCCAAATTTGATAGTACTAGAGTCACTCAGTACGAAAGAGCAAATAGTATTATCACGTTTTCGAGATCTAGACCATCTTAGAGAGTAGTATAAAATACCATCTTTATAAAGCCTTAAAAACTTCAAGTGAAGTATTGGCTAGACTGAGTGCTTCTATCTCTGCACTTGTCACTTTAATTTTGGTAATAGTAGTAGGAACCACCGTTAGAAGGGGCTTGAGTAATGGAATGCTTGCCATCAATGGCGCCTTTGTTGTCTTCAGACTCAAACGTTGTTGCTTCTCTGTAAGTCTTTGAAACTAAGATACCTTAGCAACATATGGACGACATAGTGCATAGTGCAACATAGTCTATCAGAAGAGTCATTATCGTCCTCATTAGTGAGTAGTCTTTTTTGTGGAGCAGTCAAATGCTTGTTTGGAAAGATGTCAATATTTATTGTCAAGTATGGACCAAAATAATCACCACAGCACACCTGATGGTTCAGAGAGTCCCTCTTTTTGATCAACTTCAATTCACGCTCATACCCCTGATAACATGTACACTTATGATCTCTATCGCACTTGCCAGGATCGTATTCAGAGGCATTTGGAGAAAGCAATCTATCCTCATGTTGTCGAACTAAACATTATGAGTCGGTACGCTGAGTAGCTAAATCAATGATTGATAAACCAAACTGAAATTAGTGAATGAGTCAAGGTACGGTATCACCATAGTTACAAAATGTCTTTTGATGCTTGTATTTTTGTTGCAGTCAGTATTTCTAGTATATGCGAAAAAATTCATTAATACTCATGCATGTGACATTGTAGACAACTTACTGTTTGTTTGGCATGCGTGAATGACTCCTCTTATAACAAGTTGAAACTACCCTTTTAAATAAAGCTGTTTTACGCGATCCTGATGCTTTTTTGTCACGGATTAAACGAGAACTGATCCAGTTAACCATTAATTTCATCCTAACAATAATCAATCTAAATATTATGTGGTAATACATAATGCTCATCGTGCTGGGAGACAAGAACAACAAGCAAACTTAATTATTTTGAATGAAAACTTGTTACCCTTCAAACACATGCAACAAATTAAGTTAACCATTGCATTCTACAGAAGTTAAGTGCTATACAAGCACACTCAATAACCTGTATGAACACAGAAACAATATTTCCCCTCGTCGACAGGTCAAGTTCCATAATCCCAAAAGACTGATAAAAACATTCTTCTCGATCGGGGAAATCAGGTGCCGTCTTTACGTGAAAAAGAGAACCGTGTGTTCATTTCACTGTCGCATGCCGCCACAAGTAAGCTGCAGAGATTGAAGTTGTCTGCATCCACCAACAGCTGATCTAGAATGATTCCAGCCGAGATAAATTGTGTGTTTTGAGTTGATGTTTATCTCACTGTCATGACGTACAAGCAACTACAGCTCATGAAACCTAATGAAGCAATCGTGGGCGGCTCTTTACCACTTACAAGGAGAACAAGGTGGAACAGCTTTTGATATTAGAGCTGTTTTCCCTGCACAGAAGAATCCTCAATGCTGCAGATTACATGATACAGATCTTGAGTTGTCGGAGAATGCCCAATATCCTCCTCTGTGCAGAGAAAGCATAAAAGTCGCAAGTGTACTTGCAGGAGCCCAACATGTAGAATAAACTCATATTCACTACTTTCAACTGACCATTAGCTATTTCGTTCCTGATGACACTCTCCAACAACATACCATCTCTTCCATGTCCCCGACTGCGACTTCTTGTGGTCACGGCCGTCATGCTCGAAGTATATGCCAAACAAAAACTGTTGAAACGACAGAAGATAGTAACCATAGAACGTGACTTACTCCTTAAATTCAGCATATTCAATTTTAAACAACTGAGTGCAAACACATGCATATACACAGCGTGCATATGAATAATATAATGTCTCCATTTCTGGGTGGTACTACAATAGTAGAAAACAATGATTTATCATAATTGTGTCAGACTATACAAATAGCCCCCATGTGAATTTTTTCCCACTATAAAAATATTTATTACTAATGCCAATAGAAGCGCAATGATACCATCCATTGCACTTGACGCATTGTATCCAAAAATTGGTTGCTCTGTATTATAACAGCTTGTGCAGCTTCAATGTGCAAACAGCTGGTTCTTTGTCGTTGAAAATCATCATAAATGTTTGTACCTATTGCTATTAAGTGCTAGAGTTTTCCTGTAGTTAGTAGCATGTGTGGGTCCTTGTGCTACAATAGTCGATGATAGCTGGTGTTACTACTTTAATACCATCTCAACATGAAAGAGGACCAGAGTCATTCAAAGTAAACAGAGAGAAAGAACAGTGTTTGCTAATGGAGTATTTAAGTGCTGAGGACCAGATGACTCTGAGATGACTCTGAGTGGTTACGTGAATTTCTTGATACAGCAAGGCACATATCACTGAATATAATTATCACTAAAATATCACTGAACTTATCTATTAACGTACATCGAAGATCAGGCAAAGCGGCTCTCAGAAGAAGGGGAGAAGTGGTTAGTATTGATCATTAACCACTTCTCTTGTGGCACAGACAGAAATGAGTATCGTTGGCGCAATTCGTAATCACCGCATCCTATAATAACCTTCTCCATTTCTTGTTGCTGCATGAGGTTGGACAGATGAGTAAAATGTGTGCACCGACATAACAGCTTCGCGAGAACGGGCGAGATAAGTAGAATGTGGTCACCGACTGGACGGAGAATCCCACTGATCGAGGTCGAACAGAGAAGTAGAATGTGGTCACTGACAGAGAATCTCACTGTGACGCTAAGATGGCAAATAACCTGGAACTTACAACGGCTGATGGATTGGCAGAAAAACGTGCACTTCTCTAAAATCTATTCCTCTTCCAGTCTTCGTTTTCGAGCCTCTAATAATTGCGTCCTTTCTGACATCAGCTTTTATTGCATCTCATCTTCTATCTGCAGCAGCTGTTTCAACTCTTCACATCTCACTTTAATTGCCTTGATTGATTTCTTCATATCAGAAGGTCTATTTCTTTTTCTCTGCTCATTTTTGCATTACAATGGACATGCAGGACAAATACAGTAAAGCGGGAATATTATCCGTGAATGTCTTGTTTTTGTTGACAAAGATAGGGCAATAGTGCTGATTAGCGAAAATTTAATTCGCGAAATGCTAGCTCTACAGCAGCAGATCGAAAATTTCCCGCTATACAGTACTTTTATATCTTTCAGCTGATCTCGACTAATCAGCAGCCTTCAACCTACCTTTCAACAAGTCAGCAGCCTTCAACCTACTTTTCAACAAATCAGCAGCAGATCTCTACAACTTCCACCTCAGATCTCTCTGAACTATTGTCTGGCTTGAAATAACTATTACCAGCATTTTATTGGAGTATGTCACATGACTTTTTTGGAATAATAATATTGAATCTTGTTGTTATCTTGTTAATATCTTGAAAATCTTGTTAATAAAATCTTGTTAATATTGTTTGAAACAGTTCCAACAAATTTGATACCATCAATTATTATTTTTTTAACAAAAAGTCATGTGATCATCATTGTATTTTTTTAAAACAGACCCAAAAATTTGATGGTACTATTACGTACCACAAACCCCGCTGTGCGAACATGTGCGGAGTCGTCAACTAAGGTGCCATAAAAAAAGTGGACTTCTTTCCGTGTTTAGTTGGAGAAAGATTTGAAATAGCACCGTGAATTACAGCATTTGGACAAGCGTCTAGTCCTTCTATGAAATTTTCTTCCGTGAGCCATAGTGAATGCACAAAGTGAGCAACATAGCTATAGCACTACTGCACAACGGAGAAGCATGTAGTAGCAGAGACGGTTGCACCGCAGAGAAGTGAACAGTAGCAGAAACACCGACTGACTTAACACTGCACAGCGGAGAAGAGCCGCACTGGCGCTGCACAGACTGAAAGTGAACAGTAGCGACGAAGCTGAATGCTGCACAGTGGAGAAGTGAGCAGTAGCAGATCTAGAAGCGGCACTGTTGCCCAGTAGCTGAAACCGGCAGACGCTGCACAGCCTAGTTGAGAAGTGAGCAGTAGCACTGTTGAAGCACAAAGGCTTAGAACCAAGATGCCTAACAGTAGCACGAATTCACTGGGACAATGTAGAAAGACTAGCGCATCGGCAAAGACTGCAATGTGGAACAAGCTGCTACAAAGACTGACCTACATGCAGTAAGTGCTTTTATAGCTAAGCTGTGAATGCGCGTGCACTGCAGAGAACTGTAACTAATACTCCCGAACATGCACCCACTTGCATACACCATAACACCACACATTTGGTTAAGGCCTGCTGTGCACGCCACAAACATTTTCTTATGTCACATGACACACATGAAAAGTACAAAACTGAAGAACTCAAAATCAACTTGACAATAAAATATATTATGGTATGCCTAAGGCAGTCAACCTCTACCTTGCAAACACAAGCTCGATGCAAAGCATTAACTGAACAGCTCGCACACTCCACTATAACTATGAACTAAGCTCGCCTCATGTGAATAATTAACCAACCATCTCGAAATGCACAATGCCCAACTTTAACAATCTTTAGACGCAGCTTGAACTCTACCACGTACACACACACACACACATTACGCAAGTAACACACTCTAAACAACTTTGAGCTGAGACCAAAAGAAAAAGAGATAATACTTCGTATTCATGGGTGATGCTGGTCTAACATCACCCAACGGAAAAAACCCAGAGATAAAACCTCTTTAGAGGACAAAATGCTCTGGTAAAATCCAAAGAAACTTAAACAGCTCACACAACTGATATTGCATTCACAATGCACACTGGGGTGGGGGGGGGGGGGGGGGTGGGACAAACTGAGTGGCTGCACGTTGCCTAGGAATGATTAACTATCATACCTGTACACCTTATATACCAACACCCACGCATGCACCATGCATGCAATTATCCTACAATATTCGGGAGCATATTTCCTGTCTAATTCCTGTGTCAACCGACAGGAAAGTACATGTCTTTTGTCTTCATATCTAGTTTTTAAATATGTTTATGATCTTAGCTGATTTCTGTGATTGGAAAGAAAAATAATAATATAATACAATTAAAAATGCACTCACTATATTATATCTGCACATTTGAGGCCCCGCTCTCCTCCTCCGCCTTTGCCTGCACTTTTGTGGCTGCTGTCGTTGCTGTTCTTGTCGCTGCTATGGTTGCTCTTCTTGTCGCTGCTGTGGTTGCTCTTCTAGTCGCTGCTGTGGTTGCTCTTCTTGTCGCTGCTGTGGTTACTGTTCTTGTCCCTCCTGTTCTTCCATTTGTTGCAGGTCTAACTCTTCTTTTCGGCGTTGCTCCTCCTCAAAGTCCTCATAGTCGTCCATGTCTACAGCAAATTCAGCTTGGTATAAAATAGAGTCCTCCTCGCTCCCGCTCATTATGATTTTTTAGTAAAAATTTTGAATTAGCTGTCCTTTATAATAGGGTTCAGTCAAATTTGCAGATTGTACTTCCGCCCAAGCAATCAACCAATCAGGGTTAATATAGATCATGAGCATCACTGAGAGAGAGAGACCATAATTAATAATGATTTTGATGGTAATAATAATTATTGTTTGTAATTTTAGATACTCCAGAAAGTCAGTGACAATAATTATTATTATATTATAATGTATAATACAAGTTCACTCACAATTGCCCAGCCTCCCTGGCCCAAGTGATGTCTATACCACGCCGAACGGCAGTTGCGGCGACGATGTCCTCCTTTTACGTCGCTCCCCTGTACTTCAGTTTTAGGGCAACTAATGCAGGTGCCACTGTGACCTCCTCTGGTGCCACCACCTCGGCCTTTCCCTCTATCTCTGGTACCTCTATTGTTTTTAGGAGGACGGCGAGGCCTAGTACGAGGCGGTGGTGGCTGGTCATCGTCTAGAGGTGACTGTGCCGGTGGCTTCACCACAACCTCTTGACGAGACGGAGGTTGTGGTGGCGTCACATGTTCCTGACGAGCCAGAGGTGGTTGTGGTGTTGGTGGTGCTGCCACCGCCAGCGGCTGCGAGTCAGTATCCGTAAGTGTTAGTAGCTGATCTTCTTCTTTAAGAGGCGGCAGCGCCGGTGGTGCACTTGGAGTACTAGTATTCATAACTTGATCAACGAATGCTTAATTCTGTCACATGCTGGTCACGTTACTATGTGTGTCTGAAATCGCGTCAATCGTAGCAGTAAATTATTTCTATCTGTAGCACACACAGCCATCCCATACGTGGTTATTGTTTCTAAAGAGAGAATCTCCTGCATAGGAATCCCTTGCTTGACATGGTGCTTTAACTCCTCAACTGTGGCTAGGATCATGTTCGCTTGTAATTGAAGCTGAATTTGACTATCGCTTTGCGACGTATGAATTTTCCTACTATGCATCCAAAGCGATAGTCATCATCTTGGTAAGGATAGGTTGCTACATCTTGGTAAGGATAGGTTGCTACACCAACTCATCAAAGCCTAATAATTTACTCGTCTCCCAGGGATCTGCTCTACACAGGGGGCACTTAGACTTCCTAGGGTAGACTTCCTCGTATTCTCATCATCACTTTCTGAACTTTGAGGTGTCTCCTCTCTTTTTCCTGTTGTTTTTTTACCTTTACATGCAAAAAGAGAAGAGAAGATATGATCCGTTCTAAACCTCAAATATGACCCTTTCTATCCCTTTATCAGATTATAGAGCCATTACGAACAATGTAGTGATGACGTAATGTGGGCGTAACCTCACTTATCAGACTACTAGCTATGGCATCTGGCGATTGTGGCGAGTCTCTCAAGACCTTTGCAGGCAGAGTAGCACAAAACCTAGGGTATGATAGCGTTAAGGCTGAGCAGATGAAGGTAATTGCCAGTGTGATGCACGTTCGAGATGTTTTTGCTGTTTTGTGCTGTTCCTGGTTTTTGAAAAAACCTTCTGTTACTCTGTGTATGACATCAGTGCTTATAGTAAAAAATTATTATGACAAGACATGGTGTCAGTGCAATACAAAAATAGCCGGACTAACTGAAATATTGGCCGGACAAATTAATATTCATTGGTTTTATTATTCTTTTACTCCATTGCAGATTCTTGAAGATCAAACTTCTTTTTTTTCACGAAATGTTTTTTGTTACAAAAATGATTATTATGAATTTGTACAGTTTGCGGGTGCAAGCTGTGCAGCGAAGGCGACATATCATGGCGTGCTCGCGGTCTCCTGGCGCTCTGTCGTAGGATAGCCACATATAGAAGTGTTCAGTGTACTGTCATTAGCTCTCTTCCTCTTCTCCACGGTAGACACTGACACGCTCACGAGCCTTTGGGTTCTACTACTGTTCTAGCTTCCGACCTCGCTTCCGATACAGAATGGCTTGCCATCTTAATACTTCAACCACGAACGCGTACGTACAATTTTGGTTCCTGCGATCGTGATCTAAAAATAGCGTAACTATTAATAGTATTAATAGGCAAACGTCGATCGTTAACACGTTCGGTCATGATCACCGGTTCAATCTCTAACAGGTTGCATATACACGTATTTTGGCCGGAAAATGTCCGATGTCCGGCTGCTACTATAAGCACTGGACATGAAGTCCTGTTTGTGTTGTCATTTTTGTACTGAATCTATTTCAAATAAGCTGTGCTGACTGTCTAGGAATGAGTTGGTACTCGTATCGGTTAAGAAGATTATGTGCTCCTATAGAATAGTTTGTTCGATTGGAAGATATAAAAACTGGCAGTAAATATTTCCAGCAACGAAGTACTCTTTTGCCATCACCTTCCTTTATTTCATCAGCATATTCCAAGTACAAACAACCTATTGCCCATCAATCGCATGGTGTATTCATATATGCCATCAGACTGACAATTGACTGCTGATTCATTAAATTGAAAGTGAATGAAATTGTGGACTATCTTGCCACAGATGTTCTACAATAGAGGCGGGGTTTGTAATTTCCTTACACGCTATTATTTGTTAATATTAATGCTATTAATTTTCTATATGATGATATCTTAGTAACACATGCAGTGGGTTAGTAGAACATGTTAGTAGAACAGTAAATAGAACATGTTCACCTGTGGCAGAACATGACTTTGAGTCTTCCTCATCTTTGGTTTTAGTCGGCTTGCCATCAGTTGACTAAAAACGTAGTGTGTGAAAGTTTCTTCTTTCTCCTTCCAGGAAACAAAGTCTTGCTCAGACGAAAACTTCAGAGTTTGGATCTCTGTATATGATCTTATTAAACTTTCCACTTACCAAATTCTTAATTGTGCACTGTCTGACGGTGCTCAGTACTGTATAGTTAGCTCACATGTCGCTACAGTGGAATCAGCATCAGCAACTGACCAGAATGTCTCATTATGCTATTGTGGAGTTTGCCATCAGGAATTTAGAGAATTTAATAATATATAGTGTGTGCTGTTGATCAAGTTCAAGATATAATGTTTTTGGGATAAATGATATTATGATTATAATACTGCAACTGTCTTCTCTTTGACCTACATGAACAAAATTAATTTAAAACTAGTACACGAATCCCGAGATACAACTCATCAATGAGAACATAGCTCACACTCAACAAGGCAATCTTATCATTATTGAATAAGGAATATCAAGGAGGAATCTTACAATATCGAAGTTTCACGCTAAACAGTTTTTTCTGACATATGGCGTTAATTTGTACGTAATATCATTTTGGATAAAGTATCTCTGATGTGTGTCAGAAAACATTGTCAATGGAATAAGCAGACAACGCTTTTGTTCAGCATTCTTTTGTCTCATTATCTTGTGAGAGCTTAACAATTATGCCTGTAGGAGCTGCATACAAATATTTGCATTTTCCCAACTAGCAGCTTCAGATGATGACGAAGGCAATATCGTAATAACATCCCATTTTGAATGCCTTGCTCCCATGGTGCATCCTTCTGGCATATCCTGTCTATACATCAATATTTTCAATACATCCATCCTTATAATGAAGAGAGCCCCAACACAACACATGGAGAAGATGAGATGATGATTGTTACTAGTGGCTACTTGTTGTCTGATCATAATCCATCATGATCTATAAAAATTATTCTACTGTAGCGTAGGCAAGGGGTATGCAATAATTAATTAATGTACAGGACTAGGAATGCATACATTGTGCTCTATTTGTATTCTTGGTGGTTCTGTTGCTATGGGTATATGCCACCATAGTTATTGTAAGATACCTGGATAATTCTGGATTGCCACTTTCTTTTCTGCCAGTTTGACAATTAATGGTTCACTAGCTCCTATAGGACAAAATAATGGGTGTAAAGTTCTTGGAAACGTCTTGTATTTCTTGGAAACCATACTTCATTTAAGTTTGATAATTGTACAATTTTGAAATCTGTAGTGCCACTGTTTATACAGGAAGCACGTTCACCTGGTAGGTTAGTCCCATTAATTCACTGAATAGCATTTATTACTTTCCATCCTGAATGGAGAGAGTAATAAATGCTCCCAAATTAACACATGTCTCTGATTTATACCTGGCAAAACCAACGCTCCTGCTGAGCCCTTGAATATCTACCAAAACTCTTGATGATAGAGGATTTGTTACAACCATATGGTTTAATACTATCATTGGTAGATATTCAAGGGCTCAGCAGGAGCGTTGGTTTTGCCAGGTATTACCATAGGACTTAGAGGATTTGTTACAACCATATGGTTTAATACTAAGTCCTATGGTAAAGGAATATAGTTGTGTAATCCCTGCTCATTATTATCCATGTGCATTCATGCTTGGCATTCACGCTTTCTTGCTTTTGATTCATAATTTCGGGGTAAGTTGCACTCATACAGATTCGTAGGATCTTGTAGATGTTTCTGTAGGACATAAGTAAAATCATTCATGACAACAGGACTGGTGCATTGTCGCATTTTTTTAGTGTATGTTGTTAAATTAAAATTAGACCAGAATGGCTGTCATGCATAACATTAATACATTACATGTGCAAGCCGGAACTTCAGTCTTTCATCAGCATTAACACTGCAGCTAGTCACCAAATCTACTAGTTGCAACACAAGACTGTCCAGCTGTGTACATACATGTAGCAAAAGGAATGAGTTTTTCCATATGTATACCTCATCATCTGAGTAATGATTAATTGAGTTGCCAATTGCCGTATCTTTTAGCCGTTCGAGTTGTTTCCAGTGGTGACAAAGGCGTATGCTGAGATTGGACTCTACATTCCATAATTGCCCTAAAATATTTCTAATTCAATAACACTATTTTTTTTACTATCTTAAATAGACATAAACCTCATGCTGAATTGATGAATTGTGATGAATGTGATGTACTCGTTTGTGCCTATTTTGATTAGTGGCTAGATTCTTGCGCCACAAATGCTGCATACGCCTTTTCACCTCCTTTCCAGCAGTACTCATCTTGATTTTTTGGCTGGTAGCTCAACATCATCATCAGCATCACTAGAGTGACAGGCTGCATGTTTTGTAGATGTATTGAAAGTCATGCTTTATTTAGATACCATTACTGCGTTCTGGACAGTGGTAGTGTTGGCCAGATCTACATGGCAGACTGCACCTCAGTATGAAAAGCAATAGTATTTTGCTTAGTACAGCTAGCAGTAAGTGAAATACATGTGCATACCATTTTAAGACTCTTTGGTCTTCCTGTCTGACTCAAGGCCTTTACAGGGCGAAAAATATTCACGCATAATAACACTTCTGCAAAACAATATAAATGTTATCAAAAAAAATTGTGTTAGGGTTTTGCTCATGGAGTACTATGCTTTCTCCTCTTAGATAATTATTCTGTGCAGAAATGGCTTGTGATATTCGTGAAGTGCCGGTTAAATTGTCCTTGAGTAGTGGTTAAAACCTCAAGAACTCTGGAAAAAGTACCATTTATCATTAGGGCGAGTGCGAATATCGTCATTTTTAACATAGGGGCAAGTGCGAATCTAACTCTAGGTGCAGAATGAGTCTGTGTTTAAACGTTGGAAAGAACTGCAGAGTGGGCAACCGTGCATTGCCAGTGAAGGTACGACTGTTTCAGTAGCTCCTAGGGCAAAATGATGGGTGTAAAAGTTTTAGAAACTTATTTTAATTGTTGGAGCCATGCATCATAAAGTTTGAAAATTGTAAATCGTTTATTTGGAATCTGTAGTGCCACTGTTTATACAGGAGTGCTTCAATCCCACTCGTACAAGATTCTTTACTTTCCTTCCGGAATGGAGAGAGTAATAAATGCTCCCAAAGCCTGGAAGCCTGGAACAGTCAGTAACACGAAAGATGTCTTCTTAGTGTTATCATGCTCGAAGGACCAAAATGTTTACGCTTTGTTAGCACGGATTAGCGAGGATCTAGTTATGTAGCAGTAGCCATTTTTATTCAAAATTGTCACATGGTCAACTTAGGGAATGAATTAGCTTGAACAACGGTGTACTATTAGTGTACCTGAGGCTTGTACACTACATACAAGCGTATCTTGCTCGGCGAGGCACTGTATCCTTAAGGAATGCTTCCAGCGTCCATTTTTCTTCGAATGGCACACCTGATGATCCAGCTACTAGTTAGTAGTGACTCGGGTTGTCATCTCTATTCCGAAAGAAAGCAGGTTTTAATGTACCCATTACCTCTTCATATACCAATTAAAAAAAATTAAATCAACCGTTCTACCCGTCCACAGACACAAAAGTTGACTTTCGGTATGTAAATACGTAATAGTTAAATAATTTTAGCTAGAGGTAGTGCAAACCGTTCTGGAATGACTGTCAGAGAGAACCAACTGTGGACAAATTGAATAAACATTCTCTGTTATAAATAGTGGGAAAAATAACTTGCTAGAGTGTTGTAGCATCCATTTGCTTGATGTGGTAAGGTGTTGTTATCCAGTAGTCGATACCAAAGGCTTCCATAAACTGGTTATTACAGCAGGAAGTCCCATGATGAGACAAATCTGTGAAGGTTTGGTGACAATTAAACATGTGTACAGAATGATTAATTATAGAAAACTCTATTTTCTCTCTTATTTCTATCAAACCACATGCAATTAGTGTCAATCCTGACTAGACAATACCCGCATTACTCAAATACATTACTAGTATCAGTGGCTTTCCCTGCAAGAGCATGAGACTATATAAACTACCAATTGCTGAAACTATGCAGTAGAAAGAAACAAACCAGATCGAGTATGTTCATTCTCCACGATTCGATGCATGCTTCAATGCATTCTATTGAGAAGCAGTCAATCATCTTCCACCTAATTATTTGCCTAAGTTTGACAAGTCCTTAATTGTGGTGGTACTCAGGAAAATTTATCGAGGCCAAGTGTGATGTGATCTTTTCTGGACAAGTAGTGATACATACGTACTACCAAAATTTATGCAATAAGCAAACTGCATCGAAAGTATTGTAAAAGATTGCCACTCTAGCAGATGAAGCATTGATTTACAACGAAATTGAAACAATCATTCCACGAAACTTTAGTATATTACGAGAAATAAGAAGAACGGATAAGATAATGCATATACTGTTCCTCAATACTCTGTTTACCTCCTACCATCATACCATCATGCAGTGTTTAGTAAGTTTTTGACTACAAAATGTATGAAGGAAGACATGGCAGACAGGGCATTTATAAATATCAGAAGATCAGCTAAGAACAAGCTAACAAGCGATTAAAAGACGAAGATGGTTTACGAAATAGAAGTGGGTACCTTGATTTAGGCTCTGGAGAAAAAGGTGAGCAGGGTAAGCAGAAAAAGACCTCGTAGCATTAGTGCAGAATTAACGATAGCCTACAGCCTATTGACCAAGAAGATTGATTGACCAGGAACAGCATCACTTACCAAGATAAAGTGAACAAGATCGTCAAGAAGGTTGGGTTTTGCTCCACAATCAGCATCACAGGAAATTATACGCACATCCCATTAATGGGAAATACAATGGGATGTCTCCAATTCCCATTGTTTAATCCCATTAATGTGAAAGTGTTACATTACCCATTAGTGGGTTTATTGTCTATCCCATTGGAGATTTCCATCATGGGTTTTACAAAACCCATGATGTTAAATATTGTTAATGATTGCCAATCCCATTGTAGCGAGAATGGTAAATAGTCAAATCACACTATGGTATTGCTGCTTAACCCATTCTGATTTCCTTCAGATCCCATGAACTGGAATCCACTAAAGAGTTTGAATTTTAAATATACTAATAATTCTTTAAACACAATCGTACAACAAACAAAACTTAAATTGTACCTACTTTTTCACACTCTATCATGGTTAGATTGTTCAATTTGGCCCACGGGACCACCTTAACCACGTTGGACTTGAGTAGAGCGATCGCCACAGGCTTAATTAGCTTGCTCTTGTCGGCACTCTTATAGTGACCTGAGTTTTTGGTCAGTGAATTGAGTCCCGACAAGAGCTGGGCACGGGAGATATCTTTGACCCTGTGGGCCATAAAGGCCGTCATGATGATCACTTCACCAGATTTTGTTGACATATCTATTATAATAAGAGAAGTAAGAACTTAAAATAATGATAAAATGGAAACCTTCATAAGATTTAGGAGCCTCTTCATCTTTGTCTGCTGCCATTACCTCTTCATCTTTGTCTGCTACCGTCACCTCTTCATCTTTGTCTGCTATCGTCACCTTCTTCATCACCTTCCTCATCATCTGCTGTCATCTTCTTGTCAACTGGCTAAAAGAAAACAGTGAAAAACTGTCATAAATCTCATGCGCACTTTAAGTATTACCATCTCATAATTGTGTCCCTTGTGGACTCTGCGTCTTCTCTCGTTCAAGCAGTCGAGAACAAGTCTTTTGATTGCCATTTTCCCGAAGGTGATTCCTGGTAGCGAAGCTGGACTGTACATACAGTCTGGTACCAGCTCCGCTACCAGGTGCTGCAACTGTTCATATGCCTCCTTAGCTTGAGCTCCTTTGAAGATCGGTAAGCTGTTATCAGGCCATCTCTTTTTTACAGCCAAGAAACAAAGTCGGTGGAGGATTAGAACGCAGAGACTTACGAGATATAAACATTGTACAGCATTTCCTGTATTAAAAGAAGGAAAGTTATCTTGAACCCAATGATCAATAGCAGAGTTGACAGATGGAAGCATAATGCAATCAGCAGCAGCTGAAATAGTACAGTAAAGGGCAATATCAGGCACTATTATAGGGAGAGACAATGGAAATCAATTGATTGACATAAACAATAAAAAGAAGTGGTCCTAAGACAGATCCTTGGGGAACTCAAGAAACTACTGGAAGGCGGGAAGATTTTTCACCACCAATAACAACAGACTGAGATCTACCAGCTAGATACCCGTGAATCCAGGCAATAGGGCACGGATTTAAGTGATAAGAAAGGAGTCTGTCTAGTAGTGGGGCATGAGGAACACTGTCAAATGCCTTCCTTAGGTCAAAGAAGACTGAACATATCTCATTTCTATTTGCATGAATGACTAAGCAAACGGCGAATCCATTTTGCGAGTCCGTTTGACAGCGAATCCTGTGAAACTGTTACACAATAATACTAAGTAATTTTTAGAAATTAGGCATTTTTCTTGATGCTAATGGTAAATAATTGGAATGCAAGTCATACAGTTTTCCCAGCCAGTTGAATTTTGGTTATACATTTAGTGTTTGTATTAAGGCAACTGCAATCGCGGTTTCTCTACCAATTGTTCCACTGTCTCTTGCACCAACAAATTCACTGGCAGCTCCATTGAGCTAATTGACACAGGATTTAATTTTAACTCTTCGGCAGCCTTCATGCATTCACTATTGTAAACAGCTCTTTTGTGCTTTGCTAATGTAAGATGAAGCTCAGCTTCCTTTAGGTTCGTTGACTTCTCGGCATCAGGTAAGTTAGCAGAACGCACAATTTTACAATGTTGGACTGACAGGTTTCACATAAATCCGATGCAGGTTTCATTGCAGCAATATCGGGTCGAAGCTCAGACCAGAGGTCCTCAAACTTTCGTCGGCATACAGCTGATTCACCTGTTTCTTTGCATGCCTGAGAATACTGCCTATGCACATATTGTTTAGACATGTAAGACGGCAGCAAGAGTGCTTTGCTATCACTGTATTGATCTGGCATTCGACCAGGAAGAGGAAGTGCATGTACTGCTACAAACTGTTCAATAAAATTCACAATAGCTTCACAATAGATTTGATTGACTTACTTTCTGAGTTATTCAAAAAGTTAGAGTAGACTAAGAAATTTACAAGGATAATAATTTTATACTATGTATTAAGAGCATAATATGTGAGGGGCACAGGAAAAGGGACCTATAGTAAAGAAATAAGTTTACGGAAAATTTACGATTAAAGTCCGTATACTTTTTTAAGCTAATGTAGCAGCTGTGCTGCGTTATGGATGACTCCTTCTCCGATGGGCTACTAGAGCTAATTGAGAATGCAGAGGCAGAGTATGAGTTCACTAACAACACTCCAGCAGCGAGCATATCGCACATTCTGGACGAAGTGGGTAACGCCGATGATATCAACCCCACCACTGATGATAGTGCCGACGATGAGACAGTCCAGCAGGTCAAATTTTCATTGAGAAAGGAGGACAAAGAAGAGATTCAGCTAGTTGACGAGTTTATCTCAGCAGGATGAGGCTGTTCACTAGGAATCGGCAGATCTGCATGCTCGAAACAGCGGAGTTTTGAAGCCATTTCGTCCACCAGACTGAATGGTCTCGAGATGTTTAAGGAAGAGCTGGACATGCTGATACTAGGACAATTAGATGCTCATCGATAATGCCGAAGCATGGATCAGCCACTAGAAGTGAGTGTGAGATCACGTGTTGCTTTTCTCTACTATTTTCGTGGGGTACGTGTTTGTAAGAAAACGTATACTTTCTTGCATACTGTTGGCCCTAAACTATTCAAGAATTTCGTTGCTCACTTTGAGGAACATGGATGAGCACCATGTATTCATGGCCACAGCAAGCACCTACCCGCTAACACTATTCCTCTGCCCGCTAACACTATTCCTCTACCCGCTAACACTATTCCTCTACCTGCTAACACTATTCTTCCTGCTAACACTATTCCTTGAATTTTTTGAACAGCTACTAGCAATGGTCAATGAAAAAATTTTTGAAGGTCAGGTAGACCGCCGTCTACAAGGTGGCCCGGGCTTTCCTTACCTTTGCCCAGGAATTGTCAGTTACATGTTCACATTGAGCAGTGAGGCTGCCATCAATGCCATTCCAACGGCATCTGATATCCCGTTGAATCTTTCAACTACAGAAAAATTTTCAAAAATTTCTGTAGTAGATAGATTTCAAAAAAAATTTTATTGACCATCTACTTCAAAAATTTTTTCATTGACCATTGCTAGTAGCTGTTCAAAAAATTCGTTCTTTATTGCTCTTGTGAAATATTATGATCATCATTATTTTTTATAAAATTATGTGTTGGCACTCACCTGCATCAACACCCTCTTCTCCCACAAACCCAAAGCCAAATTTTTAGTGCAAGTATTCTGGTGACTGCATTGCTCTTTCATCAAACATACTAGACTGGCGCCAAAGACGGCTGCGATCAACTTCAAAGTCATGGATTCTGTTAGTCACAGTATTTTGAGAGTGAGCTTGCAAAATGTCCTCCAGTGAGGCTGTTGCATCACTAGCACTAGAAACAGATGAGTAAGATGGCCCGGGAGCTGAATATAGGCTAGAGCATGATGGAGCTGGTTCGTCAGTGTGGGGCAACAGTTTTGGTCCAAAAGCTTGTTAATGGTAGTTTCAACATCTCCATTATATCTGTTCAGTGTAGCTGTGATCTCTTCCACGCTGTACATAGGCCCATTAATGCCTAAAGCCGATACTTTGTTATTATTCCTCTGACACCTCTATGAGGAAGGAGGATGGTCTGGAAATGAACTGCCTGGACCACTCCCCCCCCCGGATTTTGCTTAACAATGCATTCTGATACTTTGACGGCAGGGATCCTCTCCCAAGCTAAGAGGATATTTTAACAGACACCTGCATGGTGCCCACCATGGACCTGCCTGCCAGCACATGGCGTATGTGTACAACTCGTGTCCACTACTATAAGGCTTGTAACACTACAAGGTTTACAGCACTTTAGAGTGCTACCCCCTGGGAGGGCCCGGCCGTCTGCCATCTATAACCACGTACAGGAATGAATGAACTACCAGCAACCCGCCCGGGTTGCACACCTGGGGAGTGTATGGGCCTACCAGCTAGGTAGGCCCCTCCAATAGTGCGTAACACTATACATTCCCAAACCCCAGAAAAGTAACTTTAAAATATCATTAGTGATTGTAATTATTTCTACAGTACAACCTCGATTATCCGGACCTCGATTATCCGTACCCTCGATTATCCGGACTAGCTGGAGGAGCTTGTTTTCGGATAATTAGATATTTGGTATGTACAAAATTCTATGAATATAATTAGCGCTTACATGTTGTTACACGTTATGAATATAATTAACGGCCACGCTGCTGTTTGCTCGTTGTTTTCTACAGTTCTGTAGCCAAGCGGTCTGGTTTATTTCACCTCCCCACGGTAGGAAACAATGTTTGCATAAACAAGAGAGTGCGATCTCAACGATCTAAGCCTCTACTGCCATCGTTCGGATGCTTGTGAACGGCCGCCATTTTGATTTTCGTTATCCGGACGTCTAGAAATTTTCGGTGGCCAAAGCTGTCCGGATAATCGAGGTTGGACTGTAATCCCTCTTTCTATTACTTACCCCTGCTAATAATAAAAATTGTCACTATCTATTTCCTCTCTTACACTATGCCACAAATAAGACATAGCTAGAATTCACATACTAAATCTAGCCATGCAAACACAATCCATGAGAGTAAATGCTGGAACGTAGTATCTTGGAAAGGAAACAACAAAGTATCTGGCGCTGTTGACCCCATGGTGATCCCTACCACTTGGTCCACCAAGTCAAGTATATTTTCTGGAGTAGGCTCATGCCTACAATCAGAACGAAAGAATAAGTAAGCCGCGATTTTAAAGAAGGAGAAAATGGCTTGTATCTCTGTCGAATAGCAGTGTCGAGCATGCTCGATTCAACGGTGCTGACATAGTCAATAAGTGCACACCTCAGCGTTTCAGCAAATAAACACGCCCAGGATCAGTTTAATTCCCCCCCGCAAAAACCCAGAATAAAATAAAATGCACACGTACTTTGCCACCGGGAAATAAGCAAATAAGCAAGTACTTATTTTACCCCCGGAAAACAACCACGTACTTATTTTAATCCCGGAAAAAAAGCACGGCTATATTTTGCCAGCCGATTACAAAACGCCTTTATTTCCCCTGGAAAATAAGCATGTACTTATATATCTTACGAAAATATTCATTTCTTTTTTTGGCACCGGAAAGTAAGCGCACCTTAATCTCTATTAACCCCTGGAACACAAGAACGTCCTTCCCTAAAAAATCAGTGGCTATTATTTCCTTCCCCAGAAAATTAATGATACGGAAACAGTACGAACGAGCGCCGGTTTTTTGTTACGTTTGGCTTGCCATACAGACAGAGTGGCAGAGATCTTCAACACGAGGTAATGGGTATGATTCAGGAGTAGTTTCTTGTTTGACAGTGAGTCGATAGTCTCCACAACAGTATTGTCATTTTTCAGCACAGGAACAATAGGGGCTGCCCACTCATAGAATATCCCATCCTTGTCCCCAATATAATAACGCCGCACAGAGACTTACATGAGCAACTGCTTCAACAACAACAACACACTGGACACAGTCACTTAAAACTAAATCAGACATGCAGACAGAACTACCAGGATTCCAACTTTCTCTCTTTATAGCACCAATCCATTGCTTCCTTCTGTCAGGATTAGTTGGAATGCGATAGATTGTTATAGTTGAATCTTTAGAATAACAATTGGTGCACCCAATAGCGCAGCCAGTCTTCCACTCGCATGCATGCATTCCGATTGGTTACATAGATTGCGTCATTAGTGATGCAATCGCATGCGAATTTATGAATAACGTCTATATGTCCAGTGCAATAATTATTGTTGTTGCTTATAGTAAGTTCATAAAATAAATAAATACAAAATAAATAATGGCTACAATACTTAACTCAATTTATTTTAATGGCTACTATAATTCGCTTATCCAGTTTAATGTAGTTAATCGGTCCTTCTCCTTCTTTTAAGTTGGAGATTCGAAGAATGTCTTTGTTAAGGAAGACATCTACCATGCTGCTGTACAGGCTTGTGCTACCTTTGCTGCATTTTGAACTAATTTTATTAGCTGGATACCAGTATACACCAGTTCCAGTGAACACCTCAAGCATCTAAATAGAATTGAGAATTGAAAAACCGACATTTTTGTGTAAATCTACACATTGCCGGGTTTGCAACCAACATTAGTTGCCGTTATCCCTTGATGTGCAAAATCTGCACAAAAGGTATTTCATCTGTCACAAGTACTGTGTAATAATATCAGCACCTGATTTTTTTCCCAGGTCCACTGGCAAGTAGCCTAGTAGGGCTATCTTGATTCCCTATTATACAAAATATTATGCATATCATGCTTTCTTTGATCGATGTCTGCCACATGCCAGCTTACTTCTCGAAATAGCACATCATGTGCAATCTTGAACTGCAGCATTTCATTAGTGATCTTGTTCCCTAAAGTTGTTCCCTGAAGTGAGACTAGCTCATCTTCCTTAAATTCGAGCTTCTTTATAAGTTGTTCTGCAGCAACACAGCTATTATAGCAGCTAGCTAGTTGAATCACCCCACTTATAGCTCGCATAGTAAACCTCTCGCTCTGACCTCGCATTAGTATATCTACTAATGTATCGGTGTCATCTTTTTACTAATTAATTTTACTCAACTTCTGCACCAAGTCACATAGCAGCTAGTACAATCTCACGGCAGACACAGAAACTAGTGTCTGTGAATATAGTTACGCATGTTCCACAGAGACCTGCAAGTCAGTGAATTGATACAGATGCTGTCAAATTAACAGTGTATCGTGTATTGGGTCTATTAGGTGATGTGTGCACAATCCGAGGCACACTCATTCTTATATGCTTGATGATGGCAGTTGAGTTTCCGGTTGTTGCTGTAGCTGTCAATGCTACAGTTGGTGTCATTGAATGATCTCATCTGTGAAACCCTACCTTGCCACACCCTGAAAGACGAATTATTGATAGACATAGACGGAGCTTTTTCGCAGCAGGGCTATCTGTACCTTCAGCCATCCTTAATTTAAAGTATAACAACTGACGTGTAGTATGTATTAATAGTTCAATGGCATCAGCATGTCGGTATCTAGGGTGAAAAGTCAAGCCACGCCCGAGTATTTGATGAGTTGGCTATATTTTGTACCTGTAAGCGAAAAGGGCTGCATTGATGAATTTGTCCCACTCTTCTTTCTTCCCGTCAACCATCTTAGTTAACGTGTTGACTATTGTCTGGTTGAACCTCTCATCGAGCCCGGGATAGTATGCGGCGGACATCTTGTGCTCGACATCAGTGAGTTGGAACAGGTTTTCCTTTATTGAATTTACAAATTCTCTTCCTTGATCAGATTGAATGATAGCAGGTTCTCTTCCTTGATCAGATTGGATGATAGCAGGGCTGCCGTGCCTGCATATGACGTCAAATAAAAACTTTGCCGCACAGTCGGCTGACAAGTCTTTGATGGCAGCTGCTTCTGACCAATTGGTAAAGAAATCCGTGCACATGATGATATATGCATTTCCTTCTATAGTTCTTGGCAATGGACCGATGAGGTCTATTCCTACCCGGTGAAAGGTACTGTTGACTAGCCAGTGTTACATAGAACAAAATATAACTTCTAAACCAATCTTTTGTTATCAACGTAATCCATACCATTCGGTAGCGAATGAGTTACTCAATCTAACAGTGCTTAATTTATGCCTGTAATTGCTTTCATTCACGAGATATGGCTAAAAACTATCACAACAATTTAAAAAGACGTCCCTGATCTTAAATTAGATTAGGAGAACGTTTGTAACTACGGCATCCTGCTTTAATTTTCAACACTTTGACATTGTTTGCGATATGAATCCTCGATGGTTGGGGCATACTCATCAACAAAACTGAGTGGAGAAGCACAGTATAATAGCCATTTTTTATTATGTAGGCAAGTCGGAGAGGTGGTAACGTTTGCAAGGGTCTTCAGAAGGCCTGAATAGTTGCCAAGTGACTTTCCACGCGAGTTTAGTAGCGCAATGTCGGAATTTCGGATGTAGTTGGAATCCCCGGCCTGATGCTGCGTAGGTAGTGGCTCAGCAACTCACCGTCCGTCTCACTGAGCACCAGCAAGGCTACTCAGCGTGATCAAATCGTCTTGTGGTCAATCACCGTCATTGTGATCGATCCGTCGACTGCCCTTGCTGTGCTGGCCTCCTGGACTTTGAGTTTGAGAGCTGCACCTGGCCTTTCTGGCCTTTGCAAATTTTGGTATGTGATCGCTACGAATAAGTAGAGGACAAGGAGGTCTATTTGTTTGGGGCTTGGATTGTGTAACTCTCTTCCACTGCTTGAATGTCATCTTGTAGATATCGTAAAACTGCATCATTTGGTGTGCACAATAATCGGCTAATTGTAACCCTATGAGGTGTCAGTGAGTGCTGACATGAGAAACATTAAGGGGCTGGCTATTGATAGGCTCACATATTGAGGGTAGTACATACAAAGGCAATGATAGCGCGGGATAACCTTTCAGGCGCATGCCAACTTCAATGATTGGACAAGTAATAGTTAATGTATGGAACACTAAGATAACTCGTACCTCTGACTTGGGTTGTTTGGGATACTTTATCATCGATCTAGCTGTTTGGAGAAACACTAGTATGCTGGAATTCAGTTCAAGTTGTTTTAGCATAGCTAATCTGGCTTGAGGCTGGTCAGTATGATGGGCAATAATGCTACCATTATCAATATCAGGAACTGAATCAAAACATGGAAGTGATAGTGTACAGATGTATGTAGAGATTGTACAGCATCTGTGAGTAGAATCACAATAATATAATAGTGAAAAAACTGTTGGTGACGGTTCAGACGTTTCTTCATTTGAAGACTGATCAACTATAGAAACTGAACTTGATAGTGTAGTATACCATGAACACAAAACTCTGCTTCCGTTATACTGGCTAGCTTTTCTCGTTTTTTTTTCAAGGAAGCACGAAATTTGTAGAACTCTTCCTATCCTCCGCTCCTTTCTGAGTGCCTAAATACACATACATCACATATTATGTTGATTGTTGCACAAATAAGTGCTTTCACACCATCTTTCTGTTTGTTTATTTGGTTGTAAACTTGAGTGGCAAATGGCTGCTTAGATCTCACTCTAAATAATCTGTCGGATGAAATTCGCTCCCCCTCTTGCATAAGCCACACTGCAGTGGTCTTGTGTATAAATAGATACCCACCAAATATAAATACACCAACGTGCCTAGACCAATTAGAGATCAATGGTTTGCCCCTTTTAGTGCCAAGTGTTATTATTCCCACAAAAGTGGCAAAACATTGAAGCACCATTGGTCTTAACTTTGATATCATTCTTTTCTTTCTTGCAGCCACTTCAAATTTTCATCAGTCTTTTCTTTGCGCTGCCATTTCACTATCTGCCTCCTTATATCACTAAGTTTCTTATCTAAAGTAGCCCCATGCAGACCAGCACTATCCTCTTCTGTGATACATGTGGTTTCTAGTTTGACACTGAAAGAGGTTTGTACTGGTTTTCGTTTTTCTCTCATCTTTAGTCGTGTTAATACTGACTACTGCAGGTTGTAAATCTTTCACAAACTGGTCGATGAGCTGTCGGTGGCCGTGCAGAAATTCACAATAGACCTTTTTGTTATAAGCGAAAGAATGTATCCCATTCAATTATTGCCCGTAGACTTGCATCCAGAGTAGATTAAGCCCCACCTCCTAGCAAGTTCTAAACCATCGCCATACATTTCGAGCGTTTTTTATGCGCTGCAAACTTACACTGTTCTGGCCGTATCTTCTAAAACAGCGCTACTAAGTAAAACTAGAATCATCAGGCTATCACATGGTACTGAAATCGCGAGTAGCAGCTAAAGTAAGGCCGAGGAATAGCTCTGTAAAGAAGATCATTATAAAAAACTATAAAAACTATTATTTCTTCAATGATGCTTGTGGAGAGATGCCTCTACAAAGTAGCCACCAATGCAATTCTGGAACAGTGTATGTTTCCAAACGTCTGCAATCTAACATTGCACCAGGAATATCTTCTTCTGATAGTGTCACAGTCCTTTCAGCCATATCTAATATTAGCCACGTTTACACGTACATTTTATCCCGCGTTGAGCGCGAGATCAACACGCGCTTAGCTGTTTACACGCCTTCTGATAATGTGCGTTGAGCGCGACTGTTTTTGTGAATCGTGCAGTGCTGAGCCCGGCAGTAGATGGCGTGTTCGGCCCTGGCCTCGGCTCGTAATCGGGCCAAATATTCGTGTGTGAACGAATCAGCACGTGCTGAACGCGTGGTCTACAATGGCTGGTCACTATAGAAAGCTGCTTCTCGCCATGCTGTTCATCAAAAGGAAAAGAATTGAACTTGAAAAGCTCCGTGTTGCCATGAGAAAAGCAAAGAGAAGACGCCTGAAGGATTTTAACAATATGCAGTGCCAAGAATGGGTTATTTTTCTACTTTATATGCTGATGTCTGCTTTCTTGTTGGCAAAGCCTGTTGTTTATCGGCAAGTTTGGATCAAGACACGAAGTAGTGAGTGGTGGGACAGAATTGTGATGGCTAGTTTTAACAACAGAGAATGGATTGAAAACTTCAGAATGCAGAAATGTACCTTCATGTATAATTATTTGCAATTTGTTACGTCCTCACATTCAGAAGAAGGATACCATTATGCGATGTGCTATCACAGTAGAGAAACGAGTTGCTGTCACACTTTGGAGACTAGCAACAAATGTAGAATACCGTACTATTGGTCACCTATTTGGCATTTCTAGAGCCTTGTATTGTTCGTGAAGTTTGTGAGAACATTGTGCGTGTAGTGATGCCAAAGTACATCAAGTGGCCCAGAGGAGAACAGTTACAGGAAACCATCGAGTTGTTTGAGAATATGTGGGATTATCCCCAGTGTGCCGGAGCGATAGACGGAAGCCACATTCCAATTATTGCACCAGAGGAGTTCCACACTGACTATTTTAACCGCAAGGGATGGCATTCTGTTATACTACAAGCAGTTGTTGATGCTCGCTATCGATTCACTGATGTAAATATAGGATGGCCAGGCAGTGTCCATGACGCAAGAGTTTTTACCAATTCTGAGATTTTTAAAAAAGGTCAACGTGGGTGTCTTTTTGATTCAAGTACAGCAAAATCGAAGGTGATACAGGGTGTAGAGGTTCCTGTGCATTTAATTGGTGACCCTGCTTATCCGCTCATGTCATGGCTCATGAAGGCTCACAGTGATACTGGGCAGTTGTCTACGGTGCAGTCTACATTCAACTATATGTGAAGTTCATGGAGATCGCTATCAAGAGGAATGGTCTGCTATAGTACAGTCAACTGAACTCCCTCAACCACGAGCTGGACCTCGCTCAAATGCAGTCAGTGAAAGTGCAAAACTTATCCGTGATGCTCTAGGAGTGGAATTTTCTCCTTAATGTAATGCAAATCATGACAACTTTGTTTAATTATAATGAATGAATAAATGCTGAATAAATAAATGAAATGAATAAATGAAAATGCTGAAATATGTAGTACATGTACTTAATGTACTAAACTAGTAGTTGTCGGGCACAAAACTTGAGGAGTTGCTGCTATTAGGATTATAGCTTGAATGAGATGGAGGGTGACTTGAAGAAACAAGAAGCTGAAACATCCTCAATTCGTGTTCTCTATCTTCACGCCTTCGCTTTGCTTCGATTTCTTCTTCTCGTACCAATCGCCTCTCTTCCCGTTGTAAAAATTCTTCTCGGGCTGCTTTCTGATAATCAATGAACTTCTCAACGCAGGATGAAAGTTCTTCGAACTCTTTCTTGCGTTTTCCCCTAAAAAATTATTATTGCAATTGATCACAAAATTTAATAATTGTTTACCTGGTGATTGTTGTCTTATTAGTTACAGGTGATTTAGTGGACTTAGTACTACCTCCACTACCACTAGCATTACTGCCACTAGTAGCACTAGAGCCACTAGCAGCGGTAGCATTAGTACCAGTACTGCTGCTACTAGCGCTACTAGCATTAGTACCAGTACTGCCGCTACTAGCGCTACTAGCATTAGTACCATTACTACCACTACTAGCGCTACTAGCATTAGTACCATTACTACCACTACTAGCGCTACTAGCATTAGTACCATTACTACCACTACTAGCGCTACTAGCATTAGTACCATTACTACCACTACTACCAGTACTGCTTTCACTACTAGTGCTGCTACTGTCTGCATTGCTTTCATCTGAAAAATTAAACTGTAACACACATGCAATGATTTGTGTTGTTACTCACCAGTACTACTGTCATTGCCTCGTGTATCTTGTACCTGTTGAGATTGATCTTCTGCTTCAACTGTTTTATCACGTTTTTGAGGCTCAACTTGCTGCTGCACTGTGGTCTGCATACTTCCAACGACGCTATCAGGAGCTGATGTTGGTCGGCATCCTAGGATGGCATCCAGCTCAGTAAGATAGTTAAGAATAGATCGTCCTCTTCCTAGTTGGAAGGCCTGTCGCCTCCACTTCAATGATCCACCCCACTCATATCGGCTTCCTGATCTCTTCCACATCCTTCTGTCCGTACCCTTGCTTCCATCCAGATTCTCTCTTTTCTCTCCAAGTCTTCTTGTCTTTGTACCTGTCCTATAAGTCAATTCACTTCATCTCAGAGTAGTTGACTCTCTCCCTCTACATCCCTTCTGTCCTCCAAACCTCTATCCCCTGCCACAACTTCAAAGTATTTCCCATGGAATCTAGTATTGTCCGACCCAACCCCACGACACGTGGTGGCGTTGCACAATTATATTTCCTGAAATTACAATTATTGTCAATCACATGAGAGCTGACTCAACAAGAGCAAATAATTACTGATTGAACTCAACAACCTATTATAAATCTACACACTGTTACGTCACTCAGTGGACTGTGACTCACTGCTGCTTGCGTGGCCGAGAGGGGCCCGCTGAAGACTTATACTCGGACTCTGCTGGTGTGTCTGGACATTCACGGGCCTTGTGTGCTTTGCGACATGTTGCACAAATGTGTCGGGAAGTGCACTGCGGTCTGGCGCAAGTTCCTTTATTCCAGCTTACGCATATGCGCTGAAGGGTTTCCGGGCGCCTCGGGAGCCGGTACACGACGACTGGTGCTGATGAGGACACGACCACTGGTGGTGTCTGTAATTGTTGCTGAAGAGGGGCCAAGGCACATAAGCTGGATGTATGGTCGCACTCTTGGCACAAGGTGCATAGCATCCCATCTCCAGTACGCTGGCCTAGAATAGTAGCAGCCTGAAGGCTTGGCTCCAGTGTGTTCCAGGCAAGTGCCGGGTTAATCTAGATCTGTTGTCGAAACACGCGGTCGTACTCGGCCCACGTAGGCGGCGAAGCAATACATCCAGGAGACCAGCGAGGGGACCTCCCGTAGCCTAGTACGCTGCACTGTTGTCATTGGCAGAGGTACCGTGCCGTGTAAAGATGACAGTTGGCTCATAAGGGCGATGTTATCAGCAAGCAGGTCCCTCATTTCCACAAATTGGCCGGCCTGGACTCTATTCACCAGCGTCTGCGGAAATGGATCACAAGCCGGTGAGAGAATCAAGCCCGGCCTTGATGAGGAAGCAAGGTCCGTGATTAATATGTTGGTGTACTGCACTGGGAGGGAAGCATTAGACGCTAATGGAAGAATCGATTGGAATGAGCCATTGACTGCAGCCGACCCTGTCGTCATCACTGAGTGATGGCCGGACAAATGAAGAGGTGCGGACGACACTACTGTAGCTGGCACGGAGGAGATAGCGCTGACCGCAATGGATACCAGTGAAGATGCCGGAGGAATGCCTCCCAATGCACCTACATGGATGAGGGCGAGGGACTATTAGTTCGACACCTTTGTGTAGGGAGCGGTATCAGCTTTCCGCTTCAGCATTGCCATTTTAGGACCTTTTGAGTTGAAACAGTCAAAAAACTTGTCTATCGTGCGAATAAAATAATAGACGAGTTTGGTGTGTGGAATCATTATCAAGCCACTCAAGTGCACATGCCACACTCTCACTCAAGACATAACCTTTAAAAATTATTGAATAATTATTAAGCTGCGTCGTAACTGGCCCAGGCGCTCGCCCCATAGTTCCTGCTAGTGTGTGTTATCTTCTTTAAGTAACCCATGAAGTGAGTGATCTTGTCTTGGTGAACTGTAGCTACTATAGCCACCAGAGCAGCATACCCATACCCGGAACTTGTGCTGACGGTTGTTATCGACGTAGAAGGTGAATCTAACATGCGTGCAAATACAGAGACAGGACGAGACATGATCATGTAGCATGCATCCATAGTATTGTATACTCAATCCCGTTGACCGCTGCTATCTAACGAGTACGCATGTGCAGGTCTGGCAATCACGTATTGCGTGATTGCGAATTTGTAAGTTTTATAAAAACGCAATACATTCAGTGAATTCGTATCACAAGAGAGTGAAAGATGACATATTAAGAGTACATGTAAATGTTGGCGTACAAATTCACAGGTTCTTGAAAGACTGTCTTTGAGAAATAGCTCACATCTGCATGTAAATATTGCTGCTGGAGTCTGCATTACTGCTTTTTAAATGCTCTTCTTTAAAATGAATTTCTTCAATGGTGCTACTCTGGTCTTGGCAACAAGGAATTAGACTGAGACTCTGTCGTCATTCTCCGCTTGGAGGTGTACCACGCTGCGTAAGCTTGAGATGAGGCGTCACAAAACCCAATTAGCCTTGTATTCACCATTGTGGAAGACGTGTTCTGGAAGTAATATCGAAGCACCCATATTGTCTCAGCATTCTTTAGTGTTGCACGAAGATGCTCCCACTGCTGAAGTGGTTATTCAGACAATGGTCGGTCCCATTCTACCTTGGTCTCAGAATTACGTTTGAAAAAATTTGAATGAGATTGTTATTGGAGACATGATTCCGAGAGGATCACAGAACCTAGCTGCTAGGCCCACAACGTTTCGTTCGGTTGGCTGACATTGCACCATGTGTTCAACAGAAATACATCTTCTCTTAACTTTGGCTTTTTTACGATGCCCATCATTATCTGAAAACCAAAGTAGGCCTCTCTTGTTGTCTTTCATGTACTACTGTCACGTCTGCACAGGGCTGCATACTTAGTACTCGCACCATGGAGATGCCGACTAGTTAGTTCCATAATTTCATTGACTACTGAGACCATGTAATCATTCACCGTTCTTTGGACCAAAATATTGACGACATAGAGAGTCAAACACAAAGGCAAGGATCATGAATAGTTCAATATTAGATAATGACATTATGGTTAGCAGCAGATCATTACTACTGTACCACTGTACAACAGTAGTGATCAATGTGTGATGACACAGTTAATCACTGCTTTGTTGCAGCTAGTGATGGTTGACTTGTCGTACTAAGTGGTAATGTGCCTCGCAGAGTCCTTCCACTCGACATGTCTACCTCCTTGGGTAGGGCTAGTATAAGCAGTGCCGGCCTGAGTACTTGGAATTGGAGCCTCATCAACGTCTATTGCTGTTTGACTTTCTCCACTGCTCATGCAGAATGGCTCACACTTTAAACAATCCTTTAAAAGGACAATGAACCAACAAATCAAGTGAGTCTAGTCTAGATGCACTGAGAGTGACCTTGTGACTACATGCCATTAGCAATTGTGAAGCAGAAAGAGTCATAACTGTACTGTCAAGCAAAATGACAAAGATTGTTTGCATAACATAATAGTAATTGATTATGAATAATAATTGTTAGCAATTGAATAATTCTTTCAGAGATTGAGTTGTCTACGAGCAGTAGGGCTTTCTACAAGTGGAAAGGAGTGATAATATTATATAAATACAAATGTCGTCTAGCTGCTAGCCCTCTTTTCGCTAATATTTAATGGGCGGGGTCACCTATTAATTCCTAGCAAAAGATCGAGGGCTAGCAGCTACACTAATACAAATGTAAAAACTTACTGCACAAGGTACAGATGAACTTTGTCCTCTTGGATGGCATTCTCTTGAACCCAGCGCACTTATAGTGCCACCAGTGTTTATTATTCTGGTCACAGCCAATCCATTGACACCATTCTTTTTCTGTATATTCCTTGTCACAGCCTCTGCATACATCACTATTGCCTGTGTAAGAACAATCTTCAAGGTTCATTCAGTAAACTACATGCTTATAACCGTTGTCTATAGTTTGTCGACTGACACTACTGTCAGGAGTGATTTCAAGGGTGACCTTGGTGACTTAGTGGGCGATGGGCTTAATAGTGGCCAGGGTGCCTTCCGTTGCAAGGTAGCACAACTACGCTTAGATCTTCCTGTGAACAATAATAATCAAGTTATGGTATCATTCAGTCTAAGATAGTACTTTTGGGGCTTGGAACAGTTTTTTTTGTTTCTTCCGGCCACTTGTTTTTTTCCTTTCCTATAATAATTAGGTTACACAACTAGTTTAGTGAATTAGTATAGGTGCCCGGGAGTTTACGATCTAGTAATGAATCGTACTTTCTGAAATACTCAGAATGTCGAGTGAATATAGCTAGTTGACAACTGAAAATATACAGAACTGATAATGAAGTTACACAGTTTGCGGCATGGCTGCTCATGTTATGAACGAAAATAGTCATGGCACAATGAGGCTATAAATTGCTATGGCACTATCTTCACCTAGTGGACTAAGAGGATGGTATCTCGGTGTTTGTACATTGTGAAGATAATATGTCAGTGACATTCATCGCTGCGTCTGTGGGTATTCGAGTATAATGATGTAGTGGGATGGGTGGAGATGGATATAAATAATTTCTGTGGTTTATCTGAACAGTGAAATTGCTTTCCAGCTGGCGTTGTTAATTTTAGTATTGTCTGGCTACTATAGGCTTACTCATGTACACATAAGGTTTTAGTGTGGGTATGTACCTTGTGGACATTGGAGAGTGGGTACCAGTTCAGTGTTTGTGTTTTGAGTGTCAATGACATCCATTGCTGAGTCTATGTACATGTACGTAAATATTAATAATAAAAATGCTATTATTATGCTATTAGTATAAATATATTCTGAGCCTCATCAGAATAGTCTCGTCCCCAGACCACACCTTCCACTAAGCTCAAAGTAGGTGTGGTCTGGGGATGAGACTACACATGTATATCAGAATAGCAACCCACAATAATTCATTCAATTTTGTGTAGTTAGGCAGATCGCAGTTTAAAATCAAATTTTAGTGTGACTTACCAGTGTTAAGCACTTCTTCTGTCAAAGATGGATAGTGTTCTACCGAACTGGTCGTGGTAGTTGTATCTGTAGCAATTGGCACATACCATCAATTGACAATAGTGCATACTGCCATGTTTGTCACCTTGTGGAGAAGATTGGGAGTAAGGTGTGAAAATTGGCTGCTTTTCTAGAGCACTTGTTGAGTCAGAGTGTAAGTGTGTAGAGACATCCATTATTGAGCCTGCATACAATAGTAGAAATGTGAGTTTAGTTAATTGTTACATTATTAACAGTTTACCTTCACATTGGTGGTTGGTGTAGGTCGGCTGGTGTTGTTGTTGACTTGCACTTTCCTCATCTGTGTAGTGTAGTGTATCAATCAATCATTCATGTATGATCAATGTAGCATTAGTTACCTGCGTCGGGCATTTCAGATGATACTGAACCAGATGATGGTTGCCTCATGACTTTGTCTACAGTACATGTACAGTTAGTTCGCGTAATAGCTGTGTAAGTTTGTGACCTTGTTGAGAAGATTGAGAGGAAGATAAGAGAAGCTCAGGCTCTACCAAAAGTGATGGTATCTGTTCACTATCCCAAGGTCTTGACATCTCAGCTGCCGAAGTAAAATTACTCGTTGGCTAAAAGTAACTCCACCTAACTCCAACTCCACCTAGCTCCTCCTAGTAACTCTCTTTATCATTTCTCATTATTTTTCTCATTTTACTTGCTTGCTTACTAATCCGAGGAAAACTGGAAAACCAAGAGAACAAGACAGCGAGGGAGCACAAGACACTCAACGAACTACCAGGAAGCAAAGGAGGAGAATCTTCGCTCTCTAGATTGTTGTCAGACAGTGAGACACACGGCTTTTGTCTTATTTTCAGTATCGATAAAAAAAAAACGACCATATCATACTCCTCTTTTTTCGCTCATGCTAGTCACTACCAGAGCCTTCTTCTACCGTCGACATATCACGCTTGGAGGTTTTACGAACCGATAACAATATTAACGATAATGGCAAATTTTTCACCGATATCGATTTTGGTATCGGTATCGGTGCAACACTACTGCCACTACTGCTTAACCCATTCTGTTTTTTTTCAGATCCCATGAACGGGAATCCACTAAAGACTTTGAATTTTAAATATCTACCAATTATTGTCTTGTTATCTTTAGTTACAACAAACACAATGATACAAACAACCTAAATAGTGCCTACTTTTTTACAGTCAACCACATACTCTGACGCAGGAAAAGCAAACTTTTGCATCTCTTCTGCCTTCCAGTAGCCAAGCCAGTGTGTGATTCCATGGGGAACACGTCCACTCTTTAATTCTGTATGCAATCATAATGATGATTAATTATGCATAGTAATTTTATGAACTCTAACCTGCTGTCCACGGAACATGTTGCAGACGCAACTCAACTTTATTCACGTATCGCCTCTGCTTTTGCAAAGGTGCACTCGATGTTATTCTTGTTTGTAGATCGCTCGATATACATCATCACTGCTCTTTCGTTTTGGTAGCACCGCAGATTGTCAGGAGAGCCGAATCGCTTGATGTCATCAACAATGTGAACCAAGTTGTGCAGGGTAACATGACAGCTCTTAAGTTCTTGAGTTTTTTCGACTAAGATGTTGTGACGCAAAATAAGATTTCCTGCCAGATCAAGCATCTCCTGTTTCCAACCATCCCAACTAGCTCCAAAAATCAGCTCTGTTAGTCTTGCCACTAGAACCCAAATGTGGTAATCTTCATCAGGTAGCAAGCCGCCAAGAGTGAAACTGTTTAGTTTGGCCCAAGGGACCACCTCAACCACCTCGACCATGTTTGACTCGATGAGCGACATTGCTGGAGGTCTCACCAGCTTGCTCTTGTAGGCACTCCTAAACTCACCTGAGGTTTGTTTAGCAACTGAAAACTGGGGAACGCCTTTCCCGAGAATCAGATTCTCCTCCGGTTTCCCCATGTTTTTGGAAGCAGTTGTATACAGACGCGAAAGTTCCTGAATATTTACCGAAGTAAGTAAAATTACTCGTTGGCTAATAGTAACTCCAACTCCACCTAACTCCACCTAGTAACCCTCTTTATCATTTCTCATTATTTTTCTCATTTTACTTGCTTGCTTATTGTTTAGGGAATTGAGTGCCGACAAGAATTGGCCACGTGAAATGTCTTTCTTCTATGGGCAAGAAATGATGTCATAATTATTATCTCGGCTGATTTCGTCGACAGATCTATAATAAGCGTAGTAAGAAACTGTGTTTGATACTTAATTAGCAAACCTTCATAATTCCTTGCGACCTCTGCTGACATATCTATAATAAGGGAAACACATAGCTATTGTGCTCAGCTTGATATCTACAAAGTAATGTGCATCAAGTCTCTAGCTACCTTCACTAGGACTCTCCTTTTCATCTTCTTTCTCATGATCACCAGCTACCTCCTCATCTTCTTTCTCTGCTACCTTCTCAGCTACCTAATCTTCTGCTGTACTTTCTGCTACCTCTTCCACTTCTACTTCGACTGCCTTCATCTTACTAATTGGCTAAAAGAAAACAGTGAACTGTCTTCAATCTCATACTTTTGCTACCATCTTCTAGTCATGCCCTTTTTGAACTCTCCTGTGAATTTCGTTCAGCAATCCATTATGTGTCTTCTCAAATCGTCCAACTCTCTCCAATCATACCAGTTTGACTGGCTCAGTCTTGTTGTGGGCTTGACTGTAGCGCGGGAAGAGTTGGCGGGAGACGATACTTGTGTATTCGATCGGCCATCGCGATTTGGTCGCGCTTCTCAAGAGTCTGCGCGATCTGATCCCATGAATGGGCCATTTCTCCGCTACCAGGTGCTCCAGGTTGCGGTTCTCCTGCTTTGTGTTTGGCACTTTGAAGATAGGCAACTTGTTGCCAGGCCATTTTGCCTTGACGGCAACATTACTCTCTTCCTTCTAAGAGTTGTATAATCAAATCTCATGATTATAATATATTCCACCAGTATACTTAACTCATTGAACGCGTTAATTTATTCATAGCTCCACCCCTGTCACGCGATGCTATTTTGAATTTTGATCGTTACCTTGGAAGTGCATTTTGTGTTGCTTACTGTGTCTTCCGCGGTCGTCCAGCAGGTATGGCAGCATTGTATAATGGTTTGTTACTGTCAGAAGAACACTATGATGTCTTTTGATTGTTTGTCTGACCTGTCAATGCTACTCGGCACGTCGTGAAGGATGAAGGACTGCTTGGTCAAGCAAACCTTACCTTGGCGATCAGCGCATGCTGTAGCAAAGACTACTTGAGTTGCGTACATCTGGACCCTGATCTCTACTGATGCTCTAGCGCTTGTTTCGTAAAGATCAACCTCTGCCTTCGATCTCATTGAACAGTGTTTACTACCATGACTGGGTAGCCATTTTTCAATTATTGGAGTTGACTTCCTGTCTGGTTGCTGCGTTTTGTAAGGCACTTTGTTTTGCTTCTACTCGCTGTTTGGGGCTATCTACAGCCATGAAGGTGTTCTCTGACGCTTAACTGTGTAATTATGAATATATAAATTTGTTTTCAGCAGTCTAAAAGATGGTGATTATCATTTTGTAACAAGTATAGCATTATGTAACACTCAAATTGACAGAGCAGGTTTAGTTCACAGCCTGATGAAAAATAGATTGTCTTTTATATTTTGTCTTGTTTATGCCTTGTCTTTAGCTCGCTAAAAGGATCACCAGCTGCATCAAAGTGGGACTCGATGAAGTCAGATATATTGTCCCCTTCTTCCAACTGATCCATTCCAGCCATCATGTTCCGCCATAGCTCTAACACCGATATAACTCTATATTGGTGTAGCCCCTAATCATCCTTAAGTGAAGTTACTGTAGTAGAGTGTCTTGCTTTGAATTCATAACTTTCTCTCCACCTTCATCCCTCCCCTCTTCCTCCCTCCTTGGCTCAGACCATTCGATATGAGCCATTGGTAATGTTGAGGTCGGTAGACTGAGCATGACAATGGTACTGTACTGAGGTAACAATAGAACATTGTAATGAGCATATTGTATAACAATAAAGTGAGTCTGTCCATGATATGACTAAGGGTCAGAGATTCTGTTACAATGACATCATCGGTAGCTATTGTAACTGGTGTTTCTGTTGCTTGACTCAGCATGTCAGATATAATCATAAGTAGGTGCGGTGAGTGGCAGAAATGATGGTCCGGTATGTCTTTGACTTTGAACCGCAAGAGGCACAAGGGCTTGGTTTGTGTAATTCATTATACACTGTGAGATAGTGCTTATTACATAAATGATACGGTGATTCCTCTTCCATCATCTGGCGGTAGACTTCGTGTAACAAACTCTATTTATAAAGATTTATGGAGAGTCTACTGTAATTACGTACAGTTTGTAATACTTACACTCAACTCCTTCGGCAAAGAAACAGCATTCTGGTCCTCTGAACGACTAGACAGCTCAGTCAGCTGACACTCTGTTCTTTCTGTGCTTTTTTGCAGCACGACTTGCTGTTCTATCAAGTAACTAATGAGTGCACTCCTCGTTGCTGATGGTAGTAGCATCGCTACCTCTGCTACATTGATGGGAAGTGATTGAGGATGCAAGTGTTGTCCTGCATGACCAAAGACCTATGGACTTCAGTTTACATGCAAGGGCATGTTTGTGAGGTGGTTTGTTGATCGTCCCACTAGAACTGGCGAGTACAGATCGAGAGTGGTTTACTCAAATTTCGGCCATTATGAATTGTTGAACATGATCCATTTTCAATACTAGAACAGCATTACAAGTGGGGCTGGAAGAAAATAAATTATTATTAATTGCATTGACGTGTGAGACTGAAGTTAGACACAGGTGGACGACAATGGGAAAAATTTGATGCTACAGTCGATGCCTTCAATGGAGATCCTCTTCCTTGAGGCAAAGATGTGCTACCATTTGTTTGTATGAAGGTAGTACAAGATGGCCGAGTATTGATAATTGTAAGAGTCTTGCAGCTAATAAGTCATTTGATTTATCAGCTCTTAACAACCATTGGATACCAACACCTTGTTAGATTGTGTTGCTTTAACGCTTGTTGTGACAGACACTACAGACACAGAATTGACAGACACAGGATCGTAGTGTGCAAGTATGCGAACAGTGATTGACACTCAGCTAAACATGTTCAACTTG
Source organism: Haliclona indistincta (assembly GCA_964017065.1). NCBI lineage: Eukaryota > Metazoa > Porifera > Demospongiae > Haplosclerida > Chalinidae > Haliclona > Haliclona indistincta. The sequence continues at coordinate 7,307,931 of OZ024786.1, forward strand.
AATCTTAAGTCACTTGTCATACATTCCTTTATTTTTGTTGTCAGGTAACAAGCTTTTCTTTAATTGTTATAATGAAACAATAATGAAAAGAAATTATATTTAAAATGAAGAAATTACAGAGGATTATACAGCCTTTTTCAGGTCGCTTGTCGCGTTGCGAGTACGAATTGATAATAATTTCACGTGACCAGCGCATGACGTGACTGGGAGGGGCTATCAATCCAGCTATCATCAAAAATGTCTTTTGTACACACGAAGGGATATTCTGACGATCTACGGTGGCGGATTGTGTGGATGAAGAAAGTTCATGGTATGGCAGTAGCAGACATCGCCACGACCTTCCTAGTAAGCGAAAGGACTGTGCAGCGATACATAGAAAGATTTGAGCAAACGGGGAATGTGTCTCGTTTTGTCAAAAAGGACGGTCCTGACCGGTTGCTGGATGAACTTGATGAAGCAGTTCTTGTGCAGCTGATACTGGATAAGCCAGGAGTGTACCTCAATGAACTCCAGCATGCATTGGCGGCGACTAATCGGGTTGAAGCAGGCACTGCTACAATATGGCGGACGCTAACAAGGCTAGGATTTACTCATAAAAAGATCAAACATCTACCTATGCAGAGGAGTGACGAAGCTAGAGTAGAATTCATGGCTGAAATTTCTGCATATGATCCAGCAATGTTGGTATGGTTGGATGAAACAGGGTCTGACAAACGGAATGCAGTTAGAGAGTATGGGTATTCTCTCCGAGGCATGACTCCGCGAGACTATACCTTTAAGTCGTGGGGTAAACGCTATACTTGCATAGCTTCAATGTCAGTTACTGGGTTAGAAGATGTCTACATAACGGAGGGAAATGTTGATGGAGAGAGCTTTGTAGAGTATGTCCGGCGTAGCTTGCTGCCCACGCTGATGCCTTTCAATGGTATAAATCCAAAATCAGTTGTCATCATGGATAACGCGTCAATCCATCATGTTGATGAAGTCATTTCTACTATAGAAGCAATTGGTGCAATAGTTAAATTCTTACCAACATACAGTCCTGACCTGAATCCAGTTGAAGAGGTTTTTTCAGAAGTGAAGCATTGGATTAAGTCAAATGACATCATATTTCAGAGTTCACAGAACCCTCGTGTCTTACTAGCGACAGCATTTAGTCTAGTTAGCCAGGAAAATTGTCTATCGTACATAAGGGATTCAGGATACATTAATTGATTATTAATTTTTGGGTGCTTAACCCTTTAATTACTGAATTATTTTGACGAAAATTTGACTTCCTCTAAGCTGACAGTTTGTCTTGCGATTTTCTACAGCATGCAGTACGCTAGCTGTTCCAAACTAGCACTGTTTTTTCCTGGCATGTCAAAGTTTACGACCATGTACTAAAGTCTGAGTTGGCCACTCCCACTTCGGAACTGAAGCCGCTTAAGTGCTGCGTCCTCGTCATTTTCCAGCCAATTTTGGTCTTCCTTTAGCCCTGGTGACTGATACAAAAACCTGGTGGTGTCCAGGTGAGCAAACAGCACAGTTTAGACCATATTCTATGCCAAAGTATGCATTTCCGGGCACCCTGAAGCCCCAAAAATGCGGAAAGCGGCAAGGGGCTCCGCCCCTTCGAACCCCGGGTTAAAGGGGGGACACCCCCCTTTAAAAATCCCCCCGTCCTGTGTTCTATATGGTTTAGTGGGGAGGGCGCGTCGAAAAACAGTGGGTTTTTTCAGTTAATTTGCAATTAAACTTGATTTGACCTTTCTAGAGCACTTTTCACACTAGTTATGACGTCTAGAGTAGGTGGAGTCAATTATGACGCCAAAAGGCGTCATTAGGGGTTAAAGGGTTAATCATCATAGCATGAATGTTTATTGTCAACAATTAATGCAGTGACAGAGTACAATAGATCAAGCACTACTTAGCTATTGAATTGATTCTTTGACACTTTCAGCTGCTGAAGAATCAATTCTTTCTCCTCGACATATTCACTATCAGTTAGTGCTCCTGCTTCCAAAAGTGAATGTAGTTCTCTCAGCTGCTGTATGTATTTACTCCTCAATTCTGCTACTTTGTAAGGTGATGACGATGGCATAGATGATGTTGTTTTTGTAGGTGTAGTAGGATTGGGGGAAGTGTTCTGTTTAGAAAATACTGATGCTATTGATGATGCCATTTCTGTGAACGCTTCTGTGAGTGGAGATTGTGCTGGCTTCCCTTGCTTCACTCGTGTAAACATAGGTGCACAAGGAGCATCATCGAAGGACTTGTGTGTTCCAACATCGAGCATTTCCGCCCAAAGACGATACTGAATACTTGTAAACTTGTCCTGATGCTTCTTTTTTAACTCTTCAATGTGTGTTTCAATCCTGGCGTTCTTTTCTTTTAGAGCGCTTGTTCCTTTCTTTTTCTTCTTTTTCTTTCGTTCAGCGGCATAACTATCATCGTCAGAGTCAGATGAACACCGTAAAGCTGAAGGTAAAGGCATGGATCGCTTATTGGCGCGTGTAGCCTCGACAGCGCCGTCACACCACAACTCACAAGACCCTTTCTCGATGTTACGCCACACTTCAACAAGATCTTCATCTGAATGGATACAAACTTTGGTAGTCCCTCTCATATATCCTACATCGAACGGCTGATCTGCAGGAACAATTCCGGGGCCAAGCTGATTCACTATCTTGTTTCTTAGCCGGTCAATAGATGAAAGATCAAGACGCGAAATACTTCTTAGCACGAAAATTTTCATGTCAGACTTTCTAGCGGAATGGAAAACACGACAGGATGTACTGAACAGTGGCGTTGCCATACTGCCTTCAGCAGGCGTACTAGTTGAGCTCTGTTCCATGGCCCACGTGGCGTAGTGTATAGACGTTTGAGGGCGTTGGCATGGCGTGCACATGCATGGGCGTCACGTTGACTCACGTGATTATTACACATTGTAACACATAGTGCACGACAAGCGACCTAAAAAAGGCTGTACCAGAAATGTACTACCTTTTTATTCTCAAGCAGTGTCTGGTTTATGGGCAGGTTCTTGTTGTTCTTCCCTAGTTCAGGGCAATCTTTCAAAAGTGTCCAGGTTTTTGACAACCATAGCACACGGGTTTCTTGGAGTTTGTAGTCCTTCGTTTCCAATCTCCAATTAGTGCTGAATCTCCTTCTCACTTCAGTTCCTCACGAACTAGTGGTTGCTGCATGTAATCGAGCAAGATGCTGTCTCGGGCAGTTACCAGTGTAACTAACTACTAACGACTAACTACTTCTCAGATGACAATGATTCAGTTACCGATGATGCCAGCATTCTATAATTTGGATAAAAGTTATGCATGGCACTGCTGAATCACACGTCATGTGTTACAAGTGCATGTGTGTGGTGATTTCTTACTGTAGATCTTTGGATTCAGATTTCTTATGAGAACATTGTATGACTCTAACCCAAAACGGGCATAAATGGCAAAATCTTTGTTTCTGATACTTTTCGTAATTGGTAGTCCTATTAATATATTTCTAGCTGAACAGTAAAATCAACTTTAACCCATACTGCTATAAAACATAGGATATTAATTTTACAAACGGCTGAAATATTGAAAGACGCTTTTTGTAAGCCCCTTTTCTGGGCATAAAGGGCAAAATCTTTATTGTAATCTTTATTGGAACAGTGTGTCTGCGTCAGTGTGTCCATCTTTATTGAATCAGAAATGTGTACTGCACAACTCACAGACTAACTGAAAATGTGTCAATTGCACTTGTAATAGTGTACAAGAGGGGCGAGGCTGATGTGGTACAGGAGGGAGGAAGTGAGTTTCAGAGTGGTTGTAGGTATTCAATATGAGGTCCGATTATTGAATCCAGGAAAGTTCTAGGATCTGCAGGTGGGGACAGAGAGGAAAGGGTCCAGCAAACAACAGCTATTTTCTGTTGGTATCAAGGTGCGATCAAGAACAGAATGAACAGCTTCCACTTTGCTGGTGCCTCGAAGTGACTGATAGTGGTTCAGATGATGTCCTGTGTTGTGATAGTTGGTTGTACCAACTTGAACAAGAGTAAATGGATCAGCTGAAATGCACCCGTTCTGAACATGCACAAGCTGTTGCTGAAACACACCATTATCTTGCTGGTAATTAGGGGATATGCAACATCTCAACAGACATATCGTCAACTTGAGCGCCCAGCTTGTCCATGGCACTGTTCGTCGAGTTCTCGATGGGCATTCAGCACAAACATCATACGGTCTGCCCACACTCAGAGGGCTGCCAATCAATCTACGAATGAACTTGTACTGCTCCGTTCTTGTCAGTGGACCTTTGAGACCGGAAGCTTTTATTGCTACTGTAATGTTCACAGTAATTCAGAACACAAAATCTCTTATTAAAAATAGTGCAGCAGTAATTATAGCAGAACATAAGCTTGTGACATAACATGTGACTAGAATACATGGTAACATAGGAAGTCTGTCTCTGAATACAATACACATAAGAACGTCTGTCTTTGCAATAGTCTTGACAATACACTACCATCAATTTGTTCCGGTCATCCTACTGCTGAGAATAGATGGCCTGACTTAGGTCAACGAGGAATTTTTTCGTCTAGGATGCTCGGCTTTCATCTCTCGACCGATACGAAGCATTAGATGCATTGCTTCTAGCTTCATAGTAAAAGTTGATCGCCACACAGCAGCAACGCTTTTGTCCGAAACAAATTCAGTGCCTCTTGTAGCGACGTCAGCTTCAAGACATCCACTGCAGCATCCACAGTCTACGTACAGGGTTTGAGGGACTGACACCTTCATAGCCTTGTGACAAGTGAGCACCTCTTCCATAAAATCCCTTGTCCAAGGGAGTGCAGTGTCAGGGACTACATAGATCGATTGTCTCTCCCTGCATTCTCACCCACACGCTTATCTCTTTTGATGTTCTTTTTTTGTCTGGTTGTCTCTCCTGGTATTCTCGGCAACACAGTTGTCTTGCTAGCAAGTCGAATCAGAGAATGACGTTTGCAAGGCCTTGTACTATGGTTGGGTAGGGTAACATTATCAATATCTAAGTCATCGGGGTTGGCCATGGTCCTTGGCTTTCTTGTACTCCGCTCTAAGCTTAACACAACACTGGATAGCAGTCCTGTTGTGCACTGCCTTCTGCATCTCCATTACATTCCTGTCATAAATTATCCTGTTCTTTGAGCATCATTCGAGTTCATCATTCTCTTCGTCCCAATGGTCTATCATCTGACAAATTCTCAACAATAGGAACCACTACTAGCACATTTTCTCCTTCGAATTCTTGAAAGCAATAAGCACACCTTGTTAAAATATTGCTTAGAGGAATGAAGGCCTCTTTCTCAAGTGCTCTTGCACCACACCTCCGCTGGTTGTCCAAGAGCGTATCTTTTAGAGTGAGGATAATGCCAGGAAACATTAGCAAGCACAATATTGTTGGTGTCTTCACCAACACTGTAGGTAACTGAGGCAAAATAGTTAATCACAATTGGTCTTTGCTTGGCATTTTGGATTGCAGTGCACATGAGAGAGCACCAAGAAGTTTTGGGTCCCACAATGCAAATGCAATGCATGGCTGAGTACGTGTTGTCAACTACAAGAGCTATCAGAGTTAGTGGTGTTTTGAAAGCACTATCATCAGTTATGGTATACAGACACCATGCAGCAGTGTTTGCTAGCAGGCTCTATGCTGAGGGCATCATTCAGAGACGCTGTTCAAATATCTAGCACCATTAAACTGGACAAAATTCAAATGCTGTTGAGCAAGCAATTTTGTACATAATTTTATTGAGTAGAGATGTAAACATAGCCCACTGTACTGTTTGGTTCCACTGTACTGTTTGGTCCCTATCTAGCTGTCTGTAATAAGCAGACTGTGACCACTATACACAGGTTCCACTGTACTAGTATTCATATTATAACACCTCTTTCTCTCAACAGTGTATTATTTCTTGTCGACTTCTTTTAAGGCAGCTGCAATAATACTAACATCCCTTTCTAACAGCCAGATTAGCTACAAACCAGAAGACAGCTAGATTGGATTACTAGTACCCAAGGTCAACTGGGTAATCATCTAGTGAACACTGAGGTTTGAATATTAAAACTGGGTCGAACAACTCATGCTGCTGCTCAGCCATCATCAGTGTGACTGATGTGGCATCATCTTCATCATCAAAGTATTTTGGACTTTTATGTGACTTATCTAAGTTTTAGGTTATCTTATCCTAGTCAATTCATAACCAACTTGATTTGAGACACTGGTACCAATTTACTGTGTATTGAGACAATAAGTTTTGATGTGTATTTTATGACAATATCATAACTGGTGCCAATGATTGTAAAGAGAAATACCAATAGGCAGTCCTAGATTAGTCTACAGATAAGCTTTCATTGTTAGAGAGATGCTGCTTTTTTGATAGAACATGATATATGGTGTTTGGTTTGTGCGAGCACAGACTCTCGTGTTACCATGGTAACCTATCATCTGTTTCGGTCTATTTAGATACTGTGGAGCTCAGCAAATTACCCAATTACCCATAAACTCCCTACTTCATTACTCTATGTTTTTCCTTGTAACTCAGCTGCTCTGTAATATCTTTAACTCGTTCCTGTAACTCAGTAATTCTTGAAAGACGAATATATTTATTAATTTTTTTCAGTTTGGTAATGCATTGAGCTAAATCAGGAACAGGATTTACACCCTCTTTTTTACAAGCCATTCCTTCGGCACCTTTTCATGCTTGTGCCGATTAATGTGCTTGTGCCGATGATGCTGCTCAACTGGAGTGTAGTCAAGAGCCTATGATGAAATGACTTGCGGATGATCTCCTGTAAAACCCGGAATAGCGGAATTCCTTATGTCAAATTGTTCTCAAATTGTTCAATATACTCTACTGGAAAGGTTGTACGATACATGATAGAGAGCTGCAGATTCACGTTTGCTACTGAGTATCCTAATTTGACCCTTTCATTCTTGGAAATTTATGCTTTAAAGTGGCTTTTGCTGCTTTTGAGTGTCCTACAGACATTGAAAACAAGACCTTATGTCGAAGAAAGCCTGCTGATATCTACGGGATCAGAATCCACTAACTCGTAGTGAAGTCCTTCATCTTGAACAGAGAGGAATCTCTTTACTGTTCCTCCATCTCTTCGTCAGTTTCGGTGATCAGAGATGGAATAGATCAAGTCCTATAGTTGTGGTATGAAGTATAGTTGTGGTGAATTTCTAAACTTACAGGAGCTGTCACCTCTGTAATAGTAGCATGAGTTGCCACTGCCTCCTGTTGGCTAGGCGATAGTACTTTACGGAGGTGGAAAGGCTGTGAGACATGTGTCTCGACAACTTCTCCATGCTTTTGTGGGTCTTCTCCCTATCTAAAAGGGACGTTTCCCCGCCTTCCTGGCTGTTGTCAATGTTGGAAGAAGCGAGAGGTTGTAGGCTTGTAGCGCTTCAAAAGTCGTCTTCAACAAGTCGATGTAGTTGGTTAGCGGGTGGCCGTTCTTGATGACCAGAGCATTCTCTGAATCAGTTGAGCTGGTTGGCAGACTTGGCTGAACGTTCTCCACATAGTGGATGGATGCTGCACATGCAGGGCCTCTCATTATTATCACTGCTGGCCCTAGACTTGAGGTAGTCTAGTGCAGGCCGATTGTAAAGTTGATGACATAATTATGGTCCTGACACCTGGTAGTTGCGAGCCTCAGACATCATCAATCTTACCCCAACTCCTTGCCGCTGCCAATTTCCATAGGTCACCTCGAAGAAGATGTAGGTGACGAGAATATTGACGTGAACTTCGCTCTAGCCATTGTCCCATGAGTTGACATCGGCCTAAAGTAAATAATTAAACTATTATTGACAATTTTTGTTCACTTACCAGCAGCTGTGGGTCGTTTCGTACTGTGTTCCACCGTGAAAGTGCAGTGTCATCAGTTGCTGATGTTATTGCCCGAGCGAGAGTCTTTGTCGTCTTTTGTTTCTTGTATGTTTGCTTTCATATCGAAAGTTTGTCTTTTGCCTCTAACACTTCTTCTCTTGAGAGTAACTTCTCTCGTGTTGTGTACTTGATCGAAGTGATCAATCGGTAGATTTTAGTGATTATACCATCAGGACCTATGTAGGCCTTCAATTTGTCAATTTGGGTTGAAGAAGACCACCGTGGGTTACTTCTATCAGCAAAAGCCAGCTATTTGATACGTCTGTGACAATCTGTTCTGCTTCGACCATTCTGTGATCCCTCCTTCGAATGACGTTAGGTTGTCGAGAAAGTCGGCCAAAATTGGTGTCGTCAAATAAAACCTCGGCCACAAATTTTTTTACCAGGTAGTTCTTTTACTGCTGGTATCAACAAAAAGGACGATCGTTCTCTCACTCGGCCTAACGCTTCTTTTATCGTTACGGTCACTTTGCTTCTTCGAGGAGCCTGAGGGATCTGCGTGGAAGGTAGTCTTTACTAAGTAGCTCAGAAAGGACAATAAATCTCTAGTACTTCAAAACAGAAATGTGACGGTCAGATATCACACATTCTAATTCCTCTACACATGCCTTACTCTCCAGTGTTTGTAGGACGAATCGATAGCCATAAGCAGATGGTTGAGTACTTGAGCTTTTTGACCACATTCCCTATTTCAGTAATGTTGCCATCTTTCCAAGTATCGATACTAAATTGGCAGATAAAAACCATTTGTGCTGTCTGATCTGTATCGTGGCCGAGAGGGTCGTTTTTCGCCGCTTACCGTTTCTCTTTTCACCGTCGATAGCAATTTTAACACCGCCGACAGCAATTTTTAACACCGTCGATAGCAATTTTAACACCGCCGACAGTAATTTTAACACCGCCGACAGCAATTTTAACACCGTCGATAGCAATTTTAACACCGTCGATAGCAATTTTAACACCGTCGATAGCAATTTTAACACCGCCGATAGGGATTAATTAACCGCTGTCAGAAGTATTACACCGCCGATAGCAAGTGAACACCGTCGATAGCACTTCATAGATAACCGCTGTCAGAAGTATTACAGCGCCGATAGAAGTGAACACCGTCGATAGCACTTCATAGCAGCCAATAGCAACCTGCAAATTTTGCCGTCGATAGTATTGTTAACACCGTCGATAGCAAGTTTGATCGTCGACATCTCAGCTCGAGCCTCGGCTCGAGCTAGCGCCCCGAGATTAAGTAGGCGTGGGCCCATTGGCTGAGCAAGTCACGTGGCGATGCAGGCATCTCGTCAGTTAGACGGTAAGGCCAAAGCCTAGTTCTATGTAGCGTCTGAATATGTACAGCTCGCTTTTTGTATTGTTTTGACTTCATTAATATACTGCATTTGTGGTAGTCAGTCTATAAATTGAACAACGCTATGATACATGTTATAACTCTTGATACAGATCTACTTTTGTCCTTGTTTCTTTCATGGCGGTCGTATAAATTGATATTGCTCAGGTTAAAGGAAGTCTACGGGATTAACAGAGGGTATAATATCCTGATTGCATGGCTTGATGCATTATTATGGTCGGCTGTGCGTATTAATAGATTGACATGGCTGAAAGAACAATTTCAAAGGCTTGGGGTGTCACGCAGAGGCAACTATACTCCAGATGGAATTATTCTGAATTGTATAAAGGTAAACTCCATTGTGTGGTGATAGTGTTGGTGCAGTACTAATTTTTATTATTATTTAGAATGAATTAAGAACAAGTAATTGCACTGTTGGGTACAGAGCTATGTGGAAAATACTGAGAGATAAGTATCTGGTTATTGCTCGAAGGTATGGCAGATTTCTGCCATGCAGTGCATGTCATTTCATTGTTATGAAATATTGAACGTTAGGGATACAGTAATGAGGATGATGAGAAAAACAGATCCCGTTGGTGTTGATTTGAGAAGAAGCCACCGACTGCAACGTCGTGTATACTTGAGCAAAGTCAGATATACTTGAACATTACGCTTGGCACTGATTATTGCTATTTAGGGTCCAAACTTCTGTTGGCACATTGATGGATATGACAAGTTGTGTACTTTTGGGTTTAAGATTCACGGGTGTATTGACGGGTATTTGTTTTTGTTTTGAAATACATGCACCGCTTACACTGTTAAAAATGTAGCTTCTCCAGAAAGATTCTATGGCTGAAATGTTCAACAACTAATCACGATCCAAAGGTGATACTGTTGTACTATTTAGAAACAGTACAGAAATTGGGAGGTATGAGTATGCTTGACAAAGACATGTGCCCTTATGCAATGTGCTGTGCATATAGGTTGCCCTACATGCATTAGAGCCGACTGTGGAACAGAGAATGGGCTAGTTGCTGCTGTGCAGTATGCTTTACGTTCATACGGTGATGATAGTTTGGCAGGAGAAAAGAGCTTCAGATATGGATCTTCTCCCGCTAATGTGGTATGCTTGTTGACTCCATGCATGCATGTAAATGTTGTATATCTCACATGAAATAGAGAATTGAGGGCTGGTGGTCGCAACTGCGTCGTCATAAGACTGGTTGGTGGATTGAGACATTTAAGGTATACATTTAATACATGTGCTTTAATGTTTGTGTATATTGAACAGATGATGGAACATAATGGAGATTTTGACCCATCAAACACTAGTCACGTGTATGTGAAATTGGTGATGTTATAAATACTATCATCATAAGTATGATAGGATTTGTATGAATGTTGTTTTTCAACCAATCATTGAAAGAGAGCTGTCTGATTTTGTGACTCACTGGAATAGCCATCGCATGAGGCACAACAGCAGAGCCGAATGCCCTGGGGGAATTCCTGATGATTTGTTTGATATGCCTTCTACAGTTGGTGAGAAATGTAAGCAGATGTAATTATAATCATTCACTGTTGATCATGCAGGTGGTGAAAACTGCTTGAAGCCAAACATTCCTGAATTGTGGGAAATTGCAATGGCAGAAAATGCTCAAAGTCCCCCACCAATTTGTAGTGATCAGTTATATTTGCAATGCTATGAACTTGTGCAATCCCGTTTTTCCCTGGATTTAGGTAGTGATGTTAACATTGACAATTGCATGTCTGTGTATAAGTACTTGATTGAACAAATACATTGACGTTGTGAGCCAAGAATATAATATAATGAAAGCAGTGATTATGACAATTGCATGTCAGTGTACTTGATTGAACAAATACATTGACGTTGTGAGCCAAGAATATAATATAATGAAAGCAGTGATTATGACAATTGCATGTCAGTGTACTTGATTGAACAAATACATTGACGTTGTGAACCAAGAATATAATATAATGAAAGCAGTGATCATGACAATTGCATGTCCGTGTACTTGATTGATGATGAGTTGTGAGCTGAATATATGTCACGCGATGATTAAAGAAAAAGTAGAGTGATCGTAGTCCAGTACTGGATTGTCAAAATGTGTCAATAGCCAACCCAGTACTGCATAATCTATAAGAAATTAGGACATTTTTAGATATCAAGGTGATTCAATAGTCTACCTCAGTTGATGTAGCACGTCGACTATGCCGTTTCAAAGCCTCTGTCACAATCTGGTATAGCACCTTTAACAGACGATTATCCTCAAGATGATCAAGACGATTGTCAAACACCTTCGCAAACTGGTCAATGCTTGTAAGGTAGTCCTCTAAGTGCTCAGCCTATGAAGGAAAAATTATAATCAATTCATTACTATATACTAATCACACAAAGCTAACCAATGAAGGATCCTCTCTACTTTTATCAAAAACTTTCATGCCAGTATATACCTCCAATGTCACCTAATTGTTATGATAACATGTCAAATGCAATAATATCCTTTCACTAACTATTCCGTAGCTGTACACATCAGTCTTTGGGCTGAATTTCCCTGTCTGCACCTCCGGTGCTGCATAACCATTAGTTTGAGCCACCATCGGTGCAGTTACAAGTGAGAGATTAGTGTGGCTATTATGAGTTGGCATATCCAGCGCAAATCCAAAATCGCCCAGTTTGGCATTTTTCCCATCATTGTACAGAAGAATGTTGGGACTGTACAATCAGTCATTACATACAGACTAACACAGCATGGTAACATACGATTTGATGTCCTGATGAATCAGTGGAGGATTGCCGGCATGTAGATACGCCAGTCCACAGCAAGTGTCCTTTAGGACACTTGCACGCTTTTCCCAACCAAAATTAGACTATTAATGTATAATGATAGTGAAGAGAAATGAAATTTCTATTGCAATGATTGTACCTTTTTATGTAGACGGTTCCATAGGCAACCATCTGCCAAATACTCATAGACAAGTGCAGTGAAACCATCACTAGGGTGTACACAGTAACCCATCAATTCAACGAGATTTGGATGCCGGTACCTAATATAATTGACATAATTTACATGCATACATAAACAGTAGCACCAACAACACACACAAAACAGCTAGTGCACGTATACATCTGTCGACTGATGCATATTATTTATTTTAGAAAGAGTTTACTTGGAAAGAGCTTTTATTTCTGTATCCAGCTGAACTTGCACAACATCAACTCCGGACTTCTTAACAGCTCTGACTCCACTCTACATAAGTACATAGCATAATATACTTATTATGGTTAAAATCACTATAATATATTTCAAATCATGCACATGCACAACACCTCATTCAGCACTTTCACTGCTGCCGATGTGCCTATACTTCTCAAATCTTCAGCTATATACACTGCACCATATGCTCCTTGCCCAATCTTGTAGTCCTCTGTAAAACCACATGTGGCCTCATGGAGCTCCTCTTTGGTAAAGTACATGCTGCTCCTCACTAAAAAAGCATTATGGAGTGTATAAGATTATAGGACATTTAATTTCATCATACATGATGGGCCTGCAGTTGTATTTCCTACAGAAGGCTTATGCGTAGCTTGCACGTTTGACCCTGATGGTCTGCTTGTTTCAGTGATATTGGATCCAGGTTCATCCAAACTGCTTAGCTCGTGTACCTCTTTTGAAAAAGTACAGATAGCATAAGAAAATAATGACTGTACAAACCTTCATTTGTCACGTCATAAATCACATTTATCAGATTTGTTGTACACCTTTCAGTGGTCAGATTATGTGCAACATCACATCGATATAACCCTGAGACAGCCACCCAAAGTACGGGCGAGTTACATCCCACAACTTTATCCCTGCAGCTCCATGTATACACATATGTGGACTTGTGCTGGGTAGCAATACAGTAGAGAGCAGCTGTACCAGTCTGCGGATCAAGAACAACATTTCTGGGGCTTTGGTGCACAATCCTAAATATTCCTGCATAACGTTGAAGTATATTATAATGCAAGTAGTGTATCTATAACAGCAACCTGATGTTTCATGATTCTCTTCACCATTATACACTTTATAGCATGCATACTCATCTGCTTGCAACAGTATATCACCATCTGGGAATGCATACAACATAATTATTATACAGTTACTAATTGTCATTCACACACTGTACCTCTGTCGACGTAGCATACATCGTAGTGAACACTCTCTGGCTGAAAATTACTAATTTTCCCAATGCCAACGTTTTCATTAAACACTTCATCTCTGCTCTCTCTCTTTTTGCTCAACCCAAGCCCTCCTATAACAGCAGCATATTTCACTGCACATAATAAAACAACACTTGAATACCAGCAATAATTGATTTATACACATACCAGTTAGTTTCTCTTGTATGGATAGAGTAGGCAAAGCAGCTGACTTGTCAGATGTATTCTTGTGCATAGTATTAGTTTCAGAAGGCAAAGCAACTGAATTATAGTTGTGTAATATTATGTAATTAAAGCATGATTTAAAAATACCAGGTGTATCAATCTCTTGGTGGCGGTTTGGTCTCTTCGAAAGTGTTGATGCCCACTCCTATATTGCCACATGAAAGGATAAACAAGATATTACGACACCCAGATATGTAAATCATACTTGCTATGCATGACTCACTTCTACTCTGTATCCTACACCAATTTTCACTGTTGCACCGGTTCGAACAAAAGAGGAGAACGTACTCATATAATTATAAACAGTCCATGGAAGTTCTTCGTTGATAGAAGCATCGGGAATCCTTGTTCCATCGCTTCGAAAGAGACCCAAGTCACAGAATGTATCATCATCATCATCATCTTCCTCAAGATTTACTGCCTTTGCAGCCTCAGATGCAAAGTCTACATAACTTGTGTCGGGCCCTACTCTCACTTCCACATATTCGCCACACTTCCTGAACTTTGATCTGCACTTGACCATTTTGCAAACACTTACCTACAAGTAATTTGACAGTACAAAGTAATGCAATGTATCACAGATGTGTTCGTACTTACTAGAATATTTTTTGGTGTTGTTTTCTTTGACTTGGGTCGGCCTCCTGCTCTTCTCTCCCTCTGAAACTTCACCCCTTCTCCAATGAGTTTTCTATAGTCATCTTGTTTCCCAAATTAAGACGGAGAGGATCAAAACATTAATGGACAGCTTACCTACTGAACATGCAGTGGCACGTTGAGACCGCCGAGGTGGAGCTTCTGTCATACGTTGAGCAGGTGATGTGCGGTGTCCTATGTACATGCAATTATCACAAGTATAATCGGCTAAATGTTAAGAACCTGAATGTCCTGACGACAGGAGCTGTTCTTTAACTTGGTCGAGTTTGGCAACTATGTCATCCATAGCTGCTAATACATTCAGACATGCCAGAGAGGGAGGGAGGGAGCTAAGGAGGTATGAGACGAGACCTACATAGAGATATATAACATGGTTAGTCCTGGTTGGATAGTGCTTTGTGATATACCTTGACAAGATACAAATGTGCCTGTAGGAAATATACAAAGTCCAGAGAAACAGCAGGAGGACAAGTGGTGGAGTGAGAGGGTCAGCAGAGTTAATGAACAGCTGTGACACCTACATAAGAGATAGATATATTTGGTTAGTGCTGGGATAAATAGTCCACGTGAAAATAGCAGGATGAGTGGATCTGGAAGAGAGGGAAGGAGGAAGGGAGGGGCAGACCGAGAGGACGGGATTTCCACGTGAGTAACAGCACTGTCGAGCACTGGGATGAGTAGATCTGGAAGAGAGGGAAGGAGGAAGGGAGGGGCAGACCGAGAGGACGGGATTTCCACGTGAGTAACAGCACTGTCGAGCACTGGGATGAGTAGATCTGGAAGAGAGGGAAGGAGGAAGGGAGGGGCAGACCGAGAGGACGGGATTTCCACGTGAGTAACAGCACTGTCGAGCACTGGGATGAGTAGATCTGGAAGAGAGGGAAGGAGGAAGGGAGGGGCAGACCGAGAGGACGGGATTTCCACGTGAGTAACAGCACTGTCGAGCACTGGGATGAGTAGATCTGGAAGAGAGGGAAGGAGGAAGGGAGGGGCAGACCGAGAGGACGGGATTTCCACGTGAGTAACAGCACTGTCGAGCACTAGGATGAGTAGATCTGGAAGGGAGGGAAAGAGGAAGGGAGGGAAAGAGGAAGGAAGACTACAGGCAGACCGAGAGGATAGAAGCTAACAGGTTTGGGAAGTCCAAGTCCACTTGAGCTACTAACAGGATAGGTCTGAGAAGTCCACGTGAGCAACAACAGCGCGAGCAGTCTGAGCTATAGCTGACAACAAACAAAGTCCACGTGATGGTAATGTATCACGTGATTGCCTATGCTGATCACGTGTCGCCTGTCGATAGTAATTTATCACGTGATTGCCTATGCTGATCACGTGTTGCCTGTCTGCTACTATTCCGTACCGTACCCATAGATGACTAATCTATTTTTTTTTTTTCTCGTTTGGTGAAATTTTTTGATAGTACAATTAACCACACACAGTAGTAGAATAAATAGACTAACACTAAACTATTATTAATAAAATTAAAGTTAGATATAATGATAATAATAATAAGTATTGTTGATATACTATAATAGGTTAGAAGTTAAGAGGAAGGCGGCTCTCAGAGGATGCCAGGGTGATGTTAGAGTCAGTCACTGGCCGATGAAGCGAGGAGCGGCTTCCTCTGATGCATCTAATTGCTGAGCGGACAGCAGCAAAAGACAGTTTGCATCTAAGCCATGCCATTGTGGTGGAATATTTATAATGTTGCTATATCGACGGTATGCGGTGTCAAAAATTGCTATCTACGGTGCTGGGTTAATGTTACTATCGACGGTGTTAAAACTGCTATCGACGGTGTTAAAACTGCTATGCGCGGTGTTAAAACTGCTATGCGCGGTGTTAAAACTAATATCTACAGTCAGCGGCGACAAACGACCGTCTCGGCCACTATAGATCTGACCCAGTCCTTGCTCCCATGCTTTTTTGCCTTTTTGGGCATGTACTGCTTTATGGCTGATGTACCTGTACCCTTGAATGTGATCATTGCTTCATCAATTGAAAGGTTAACAGATGGATTGTTAACCGTCATGCATGCACTTGTATCTACGTTTATTATTGGCTTGGCCTTTTGTAGGCGATGATAGTTTAGATCAGTCTGTCAGCAACATATCCGGCTGTACAGAAAAACCATTCTAAATTCTCTGAGAAAAGCATTATAAACCCTGTGTCTTTTTGTGATTGTCCGTGTTACTCTCTGCACAGCATGAAATGGATCAAGCGTTATTTCTACGTTGTTACCACATGTTCTTTTTAATATTTACTTCCAGTGGCAGCAGTTGTCTATAATGATCACTTTGACTGGAGCTCTTAGGGAAATCAGTTGTTGGTAAAGACCTATGTTGTTGGAATATGAGTGTTGTCAACGAAATGGAGATGACGGGATATGTTAAAGAAACAATCTCGGGTGATTCTCCCAATTTTGGAAGCACAGTAGTCTGCCATGCTTGGCTCATAGTTGATAGACATCAAAATGAGAAAGCCGAAAGTTCTTGAACAGTGACTGCTGTCCACTTGACGAATAGATCATATTTCATTTGTTGCCGAGCGTACAGATTCGTTAGCTCTACAATGGCCTCCATGATGGTGGTTGTCAGAAGTAGCCTGAAGATATCAAGAAATGCTCGATGGAAGTGAGCATGATGGACCGGCCTGACCAGCAAATAGAGCGATTGTCACCTGGCTTCGTTCTGACTTCCATTGTGGTGTCATTTGGTGACTTTCGTAGCTTTACTTTATGTCGCTGCTTGACTGACGTCTTTCATAAGTGGCTTCTCTCCACTACTAAGTTCTGGTACCTTGTCATCGAATTTTGATCGATTTTTTATTAAGCTCTTTCATTTTAGCATCCTCTCATCAACATCACTTCGGTAATGTCCATCGAAGTACACACCTGTATGGCGATGCACACGAGAGAAACCAAGCTCATGGAGCCACCGGTGTGCTGTTTTAAGGTCCAGTGCTACTGTTGGATTGCAATCCGTGCACCAATAGTTAGCCTTTGTATGGCTCGTTTTGTAAGTCCACCTCTGTCACTGTACTCGGATGGTTTTTGATTAGCTCCTCCAACCGGCTCCTGTACGATTTACAAGCATGGTTAGCACACTCTACCTTATTGACAGTTATTCAACCACCAGTACAAGTAGACTCGTCATGGTTCTCTTCTCAATTATATGCTTGCAGCTAAGTATAGGTCTCAACCATTTAGAAAGAACTCAAGGGAACTATAGGTATGTTGATTGAAATCAGGAGAATGAGTTTGACATCACATACATGTAGTGTGGATGGGTCATGCAGGTTCCAGTGAACTGTAGTCATGACCCAAGTGCACTCTCCTTCATCGCTCATTTAGGGTATCTAGGAAATGCCACTGATTCTGACTACTCCAAATGAGTCTCAATCTCAGCTGTTTTTGAAAGACATAGTTATTCTATTGCATAAGTTATCTTGACTTCATCTATTATGAGCATACCATCTCCACTAGGCAACACATCACATATTCTTTAGCTTCCTCAAAGTTAGCATCAGTGTACTCTTTTAAGATGTCTCCTAAGACAACAAAAATAACTTTGTTGTCTCCTAAGACGACAAAAATAACTTTCAACAATGATCCATCTTTCAACTTCCATCCCTTCTTTTCCTACCAGTTTCATTGTGGTAGTATTATCAAGCCATGTTGCATGCTATAAACAATAAATGTGAGGTGACTGTCACTCTCAACTGTAATGTAGTCTAGAATAATATCTTTTTTCATTTTTTTTTGATCTTGTCTTCACACGGACTCCATGTTCTCTCGTATCCAGATTCTTCCAGATCATGACCAATCCTTTCATAAAAATCAACTAAATTTTCTAAGCATAAAATGCAACCAGATAATGCTTGTGTACTTCTGCAGCAATTCAAAAAAACTCTATTACTTGAAACGAGTTTGAATGATTGAAGTGGTAGTGGTGAAAACTGTGATTGAATACAGCTATATGTTTTGTTCTTTCAATCCTTCCAATTGAGACTGTATAGTCTTGTCTCTCCAAGAATTCAACAGGCCATAGGTTTCGTTGTCCATCCATGCATTACTTGCCAGCATGCAAACTTCGTTATTTTTTACTGTTGACTAAAGACAGACTAGTGATTATACTACACATAGAGGGGCCGTGCAAAACACAGCGACAAACAAACATAAAAACAGTCAATTGTCTCATTGTTTTATTCTTTTGGGACCTGCCATAAAATGAAGAGTTAAATGAAAACAGTAGCGACAGGGAAAACGTACTTCTTTCTGCCTCTTCCTCTTTGAACTGGACAGCAAAAATGGACATGAGATTATGAATGGACCAATACGCTGGTCAACCAATAAATCAACTGTAATTGACGGACTGATTGCATTAGTACAAGTGCATATTGCATCTATTTTGGTCATAATAATTATTGTAGAAATCTGGAGTATAGTTAGTTTGTCTGCTCGATCCAACAATTGCGGGTATTGATAGCTGCTGTAAATTGGAATAAACTGAGAGAGCAGAGAATAATGATATGAGCTAGCTATACTTGGATTTTTGTTTGTTTATTAATCACAAACCAACAAAAATTTTAATGAAGATTACCTCTGAACACACCCAAACAGAAGAACCTGTTGATGCAGTAAGGTCTAAACCATGTGTGGAAGATTGTTCATCTCAATCTATTTTGATCAAGTTATACCAATGCCCACACTGCCCTTACTCTGCAACAAAAGCATCGAGTCTTACACTTATTAACACATTACCTTCCTCATTCGGATGCTGCACTACCAATGCATAATACAATGGAGCAGCTTGAGTGGTGGCTTTTGTTAGCTGGATGATTGTACCAGTAGCGTCACAGTACAATGGCTGTTCTTTTAAAACGTCACATCCGTTCTCAATCCTTCAGTAGAAAAACGTACATTCGATTAGTAAATGTTAAAGTTAAAGCCAAATGTCGAACTGGTCGTCTTCAAAACAAAGGTTACTCTAATGCCCACACTGTTCCTACTCTGCTAGCGATTTGACAAAACATATCCGTACCGGAGAGAACCATACTCATGTGCCGAATATGGCAGTGCTTCACTCAGCTTTCAATTCTCCGAGTATATAACTAGAGAAACATGGGCGATGATTTGCTCATTTGGATATCCGTGGACATTTCTGTATTGTAGCTGTTGTTATCGATACCTGTTACCTGTTTATTGATAGGTAGTGTATCATACTATCACAACTAGTATAATAAAACTAATTGCTATCTATCTGTAAACAGTGATACAAAACCTATAATCTGTCTTGCTGTCCATTACACATCTCATATCTTTTGAGAAAATGCTGATTTCTTTATTTGTAGCTCGTGCCCTACATTCATTATATGCTGCTATAATGTTCATTGTGTTACTATGCCCTTTTGTGAATGACGTATTTTTTCAAAAAGAGTTTTGCTCTTTTTCGCCTACTTCTTCTTCGGCATTTCTACCTTCTTCGTTAATCTGACATTATTTTGATTAAGTCATTAATATCAAGCTTCTTTTGCACATAAATATTTTATTGTCACCAAATTATTTGGTAATTATACTTCAACATAATTTAGACATGAGTAAATAGTTTAACTAGTTAAATAACTACTATAGTTTCTTCATCAAGTTAACTATTTCACACTGCTGCTCTTCAAACTCTTCTCCTGTCAGTGCTCCAATATCTCGTAAATCGACTAGTTCCCTCAGCTGGTGGATATATTTTCCCCTAAGTTTTGCAGATTTGCTAGGAGACCAGTCTTTGCCTGATGAAGAGTTGGGAGAAGAGTATAATAATGGTGGGTACATCCAATAACCATAAATAGGACCAAATCGATGTAAATACGCAGGAAGATGATGTTAAAGATGAAACACCACTACAAACACACTATGGTAGTAGGCAGCTCTTGATCGTTGTCTCTCGTGTGATGCGTACCTGTGGTGAGAGGAATGCTTAGTAAGTGTGGTCTGGTATTACTCATTGCCATTATCTGTCCCATTAGAAGAATAGCTTATTGAGCATGGGAGCTGGAGACAGTAGTTTTCTGTTGTAAACTGAGACTCAGAGCGGTTCAGTCTGGGATCAGATTGCAACCAGTTAACAATAATATATTCAGGAATGTATGTATGTTAGATCGTGTTATCACAGCTGATCTCTTAATGTTGAATTGCGTAACTACAACTACTGTTAAGTTGACAACAGTTAATCTTTTCAAAATATTTATTCTCAATGTTAGACTGAATGATTGTCTTGATAATAACAATCTCTTTATTTTTTGAATATATTTATGATCTTCGCTGATTCTATGCTGTATCCCCACATTTGTGGCCCTCTCCTCCTCCGCCTTGGCCTTTTTGTACCTTGGCTGAGCTTAGCAACTTAGCAGCTTATCGCCCGGGCCGCTACAGAATCCTTCGTCGTCATCCTGGTGTAGCACCAGAAAAACTAACTCTGCCCATTGATCCTCTAGCCCGTCTATCATCTCACCGTCCCATTCCTCTGCATTTCTCAGTGTTACACTGAACGAATAATGTAAATATTAATAATGGTAATAATTGTGTTGATTATAACAATCTCCTTATTTTTTTAATATGTTGATGATCTTTGCTGATTCTATATTATAGCCCCACAAAATTACGGCCCTCTCCGCCTCCGCCTTGGCCTTTTTGTACCTAGCCCGTGCTTGTTTGATTTAGTTTTCTGACAATGTGTCCTCCTGATTTATACTTGCGATAGAGTATAGAAAACCTCTCTTTTCCTGCCTATGTCTTTGCCTGGGACCGACTACTATTAAGCACACAGCATTAGAACCAGGGTGCTGCGTAATCCAAGTTACGGAGGGATCATTGGCTTCAGATATTTTTGCTAAAATTTGGCTGATTTCTTTGCAGGAAACACATTCAAGATAGGTTGGCATAAGAGTGCAATGGCTACATTGTCACATGTAAAAATTGAAAACATTGGCTAATGTTTTATCAGTTAATTCTTTGTAAACACATACCAAGATATATCTGTTAGTCTAGAGTCATACTCATGATCCACTGTGCTGCTACTGGACTCTGTGTCGGTATCAGAAGCGCTTGGCTCAAAGCTATAAGGCCCAGGCATTGAAGGATCCAAAATATCAGACTCAGTGTCTCTTGAACACAAACATCAGTCTCACTGCTGGTTGGTTCTACTGAAGGTGACATACTTGCGTACTCCCGCATTGACGTCATCAATGACCACACCCACTTAATTACGCGTTGGCGACCTGCGTTTTTTAACTGCCTATAACTCGGGACCCGCTTTGCACATTGCGCTAAACTTTGTTTTACAATGTCTGCACACCATTGTCTGGTGATACATGTAATAAAAATTGATATGAAAAAACCATGTCAGTTACCCTTTAATGTTGAATTGCGTACTACAACTACCGTTAAGTTCACAACAGTTAATGTTTTCAAAATATTTTTTCCTCAATGTGTCATCTTTTTCAGACTGTGTTCTTGAATTCGATGTATATAATTATAATAAATAATAATGATAGTAATTGTCTTAATAATAATAAGCTCTTTATTTTTGAATGTATTGATTATGTTTGCTGGGGTTTTTGGAATTGCTGCACCAAGTGAGTACGCAACATGATCTCGCCTTCATGGTTGCATTTTATGCTTCCAACAATGTATCTGAATAAATGCTGCATGTCCCAGTATGGGAAATAGTTAAAGATTTGTTAGAGTACGATGCTAGTTTACAGTTATCAACCATAAACTTACCAGGAGAGAAGAGGTTCTATGGAGAGAAAGTGAGTTCAAGTCACTACGACAAATACTTGTCATCTCCAGAATTTAGAGTCCATGTTGCAGTCGTACGGGACGATCATTTCAACGCGAATATTGAAAGATGTCAATGGAATAAGTTGTGGCGATGGTTTTAACTATAGAGCAGAGAGATACACGATGATAACGGCGATGGTGCGTTGGAAAATATTAAATGACTCGGCAACCACAATGATGGGCTAAAACAATGGTCAAAATTTGTCAATTTCACTGCCCAATCTAACCTAACCACAAGTGCCAGTGCTTTCTGTTTGTGTGGGTTATAATCTTCTACACAGTACATGGTCATGTAAAAGTGTGTGGTGTTGATAGTGGTAGTTCACTGACAAAAGATGCATTGATTTATTTATTCAGACTGGCCTGAAGCATTTATTTGGCAGACTATCAGATTCAAAATCAAAACACCAACATTCAAACGTGTTTTATTTTTGGACTTATTGCCACTTGTGTCATCAGATAGTAGAATAATTGGTAGAACAAATGGCTCTACTACTACCAGCAAGTAGCCACGTCCGTGACACTGACTTATGTTATTTTCAAAATTACAAGCAATAATCAAGGAATTTCATTTCAGTGTATCTACATATCCTTGTCCAGTAGGTAACACGATCTGGAACTTGAAGAGTACGTAAAGTACAACATTGTACCATAATAACCAGTTGAAGGATCAACACACTGATGAAATAATAGATGTCTACACTGCTAAAAAGATTTTGTTACTTTAACAAAAAAATTATGTTGTGGTGATGAATCTGAGGTAACAATTACAAATTTGTTAATTCAACAAAATACCTTTCATATCAACAAAGTATATTTGCTAGCTTGAAATAGCGTTTTGTTATTGTAACTTCCGTGCGTGATTTGACAAGAATTATTTTTTTTTTCAAAGGGATAAACAAAATGAGGATTAATACA
The DNA here is from genome assembly GCA_964017065.1 of Haliclona indistincta. Taxonomy (NCBI): domain Eukaryota; kingdom Metazoa; phylum Porifera; class Demospongiae; order Haplosclerida; family Chalinidae; genus Haliclona; species Haliclona indistincta. The sequence goes on from OZ024786.1 coordinate 7,331,046, forward strand.
GAAGATATAAATGAATGATAAATGCAAGAGAGTCTGACTGAGCTTCAGAGTTCAGGTGGATGTACTTTCCTTATAGGTTCGAGTGATTCCACTTACATGACTTGTAACTGAAGGAGTGCGTTTCACACTTTTGCTCGAGCTTGGTAGTTGAGCTACTTTCTCCAGAAGAAAACAAAGAATCTCTGCTGCCTTTTTGTGATATTTTAAATTGAAGATGTAATGAGCAACAAGACACAGGAACAAAGCAGAAACAACATTAGACGTTTCCAGCATTAGCTCGTCCTCTAAAGCAACAAAATACTGGGTAGCTTCATCATCCTCATCGTGGTAACGCACTATGTATGGCTGATGATTGTCCTCCTGAATCGCTTCCGCTGGTGGAGTGCCACGCTAAAAATCACAGGGAAAATTATAGTGAGAGTTAGCACATGCTTAATTCTAAACCTGCCACTTTAAACTATTGAGTATCCATTACCCGGTTCACACTGCACGTTAGGACTGGGCAGTTGTTTCTAGCAATTGTGTTGCTATACAGTACTGCTCAGATATAACACAACGAACGCATTCGCACGCACATGCACGTAAACGCATTTGAATTCAAAGGCAAATGTGCTCTCACTAGCTAATTGCAATATTATTGGCAAATGCACATCCTGGTCCCACGGCAGGCTGTGCAGGAGGAGGTACAGGTCCCACAGCAGGCTGGGCAGGAGGAGGTACCGGTCCCACAGCAGGCTGGGCAGGAGGAGGTACTGTTCCCACGGCAGGCTGGGCAGGAGGAGGTGGGATCCAGTACCCACTGGCACAGGCTTCCACATTTCTAGGATCTCATTGCACCTTATCAGAGAGAATGTGACATGAAGATCTTGGAATGCTTCATATTCCACCATTAGTGTTTCATTCATGATCAAGAAGCCATTAGTGTTTCATTCATGATCAAGAAGCCATTAAGCTTGCAATACCTTCACAACCCGCTGCGTGTATCCATCCACTGTCTGTATGCAACACAATCGAGTCTATTTTCCTTGACAATTATATGACTACTCACAAAACCCTGCAATCTAACCAACACTTGGTTTTAAAGTCAGCAAGTTCTTTTGGTAAATATTCACTGATTTCACTGTCACAAAATGATGTAAATGCATGTGAAGCACAAGAAGGCAAGTGATATATATTCGCACACTGTATTTACGATACCAGAATACAACAGATAATGCTGCAACTAATACACATTAGACAGATGTCCTTATAGCACAAGTTCATCTAAACACTAAAATGTCCTATGTACTTAGAACGAACAAACCACGATACACACATAATGTCAGTACATCACATCCTTCCTCCCTTAGTTGGAACGTGGGCTGTACCGATTATTGTCCGTGTACGAAGGGGATAACGAGGTTGAGAGTTCGTGGAAGAATATCCAGTCTTGGATTGAGATGAGTCGCTAAATATGTCAGTTTGAGTGTTCACTCCTGTCAAGCTGTTCTTACTTTTAAGTTGTGGTTTTAAAGCCGCTTCCGCAGTCTGAAGTCCGTCCTGTCAGTATGCCCTCTAGGGTAGGCACCCGCACATTATTCTATTTTTTTGGACCTATTATTCTATTCTTGAATTCTCATTGATTTACCCATTTTTTCTCCTAATAATCACCTATTATTCTTGAATCAAAAATTAATTAATAATCAAAATTGGCAATAACATAACATTAGTATAAGTTACGATCGCTTGTTATATTGTACCATCAGCGACGCCTCGACATAGTCATTAAGAGAATTCTGCTGTTGGTTGCCGAAGGTATTGTTCAGAATAGAGAAAACCCGCTCTGATGCAGCAGAGGAAGGTTGTAATAAGAAAACTTGGTGAGCTGCAGACGACCAGTTAGGAAGTTCCTCAGAATGGATTTGCCACCATTCCAAATTTCTATCTCGGACTCAGTACTCACATCAATAGCTTTTGCTAAATAAGTTGGCAGTTCATGCTTAAATTAATCAACTGATAACGCATGTGGACGTGTACAAACATAAGATCTAGGAATTATGTGAACAGATATAGCAATTGGTGCAGCATTACATGTGTGTATCATAATAGCTTGTTTAATTTGTTTGTCAAAAGGCACCACAGAGTCACAAAGGTTACATAGTGCGCATGAAATTCTCACAATACGGTCAAGGACTAGACATTCTTCTCCTGCTCTAGTTGACACATAATCTATAGGAAGTGTGCCTTGTAACATTGTGTATTTTGCCTGACTATCCCAATCACTTGTTCCACATGAATTCGAACGTTGGCGATTGAACTGGTATTCTCCACTTCCAATGCTGTCAGCTGAGCTTTTCATTTGGTGAAGGCAGGTGATTCCGACTGAGTCAGTAATATTGAAGCCACGATCTGCAAGCACAATGTCTCCTGGTAACAGCTTTGTGAGGATGCCACAGTGTTCAGTTAAGTACTTATCACTAACTCGTCCTCCCCAGGCTTGAGGTATAAAGCTTACAACTCCTTGCGGTGCAATGCCGATGCAATATAGGAAATCTCAGGTTCGTAAACGGGCGTTTATTCCAGCCTGACATAAGCCATTCCAACAATGCAGTGTGGTATTCAGGTTTTTTACATGTGTCTTTTCTCTTGCTATAGTGTGAACATGCATGAGCTTTCATGGTGGAACTTGCAGCCGACACACATACATACCCCCTTGAAACCATTAACCATATCTTTTATTGTCATTATAAGTTGGCTTTAAATAGAATCAGTCATCACGTGGTCTGCATATGGAATGATAATCTGTTTGTTGATGATTATAGACGATTGGTTGAAGGATGAACATAGGAGTTTTGCCATTGACTAAATAAGCAGGATCAATTGACACACGGTGGGATCAACTTCAAGCTGATGAACTGAATACAGTTGAGTATAAGCAGGTTGCCGATTGAGTATAAGCAGTTTTGCCATTGACTAAATAATTAGGATCAATTGACACACGATGGGATCAACTTCAAGCTGATCAACTGAATACAGTTGAGTATAAGCAGGCTTGTAGTGGCGGCTTGCAGCGTATCTACTTCACGATGGACCCTGATAACTATAGACAATCATCTCAGTTTCTTGAAGCTCATGGTTATCATTGAACATAGCATGAATATAATCAGGATAATAAAAAATGAATAAAATAGTGATTGTTCTGTCCCTAACAAGGCTGATTGAGTATAAACAGTTGAGTATGCAGGATTACATATGACTACTGACTATAGTAGGATTGGAGATGGTATCATGCTATAGACTGAAATGGATATCGACACCTTTCTTGTTTGACCCAATCACATAAGCAATCTACCACATCGAGAGGAATCAACAGGTATTCTTCACCTCTGTAATGGATTATGTGCGGCGAGATTTGTTCCTCATCTATCCATTTCCTCACAACTTCGTTTGATCTCAGAAGGGCTTCTCCTGGCTTGGGTCTTGCTTTACTTAGCATGTCTTGTTTATACAATTCGAACTCCTGCATTAGATCTTCAGTGACTATCACGTAAGAGTTTGCATCAACAGCACTTGTTCCAGTGGCCGCTTGAGCGTTGGCTCTCGATCGGACCCAACTGTCCACAATAGTGTTAATGCCGAGGAAAAATTGGCCTGTTTCTAGCGTGACCTGTATGAGACATAATAATTGAATTTTGCAGCATTAATTTTATTCTATAATAGTATACCTCATTGGTCCTCATTGGTCAAAGATTCTGAGAATTGTGTTTGAATGAAGTTCTTCAAGAAATGTTTCTGTGACTGAAATAAAATAACTTCATTATATTAAGTATAGTTGATGCTGTGAATCAACTATACTGAGTTAGAAAAACTATATCAACTATACTATACTATACTAATCAACTATACTGAGTTGAGTCAACGTCCTGTAAATCGATTCCCATGCCCAGTGCAATGGTAGCAAAAACAATTTGAATTACACCATTTGTTTGACGCAGACTCTTAAGGATCGTATCTTTATTACGCTGTGGTGTAAACGAATGATACATTGCGAACAATCGATTTGCGGTTAGTTCGCTTGCACCAGCATGATCTTTCAGTATGATCTTTCACCTACACAAATGTAAAATTGAATCAAATAACAACAGCGGATGCCTCCATTCCTTACCAACAGATTATTCCTATTCAATACACGAAGTGTGCAAATTGGTTTGAGCATGTATCCAGAGATTGGCAGTACACAACCACTCTGGGAGTATTGATTAACTTGCTTCTCAGCAGTTTGACAAGGCCTGACATATCAATGTCATTTTCTGTGTGATCACGTATTTCATAGTATATGTTAGGCCGATCAGGAGACTTACTAATTATAGTATGGAGAGTCTGCAGTTTTTTTTTACATCGTACATTGTGCCTCCAGCCTTCTCCAAACTCACTGTATACGTGTTCAGCTAGCTCTGCGATCGTGTTGAAGGATTTTGTAATTCCTCCACCACCTTCATTCAACTTCACAGCACAACACTGCTTTGGTTTCCTTACGTAGATGGAATTTTCAATGGTTTCAAGTATCCTAAAAGATGGCGATAAAAGGGAAGAAGCATGAATGAATCGTTTCTCTTTTAAGTTCAATGGAGTCTAGTTAGTTGCACTCAGAAGCAGGTGTAGGTGGTAGCACCACAGTCTCAGTCATAAAGAATGGCAGCCTGACCATTCTATCTGGCCCAATGTCCTGACCACAATCCCGTGGAATTCAGTATACTGGCCAGTGCATATTTTTGGTCTCTCGACAGAGTATTAGTGGACCTTCCCCTCAGGACACGGGAATAAGTGTTGATAGTCTCACGCATGTTGAACAGAAAGTCGGCTTTATAAGCAAACGAAGAGTGGAGGAAGGGCTTCTTGGAAGATGTGTTCGTGCATGATGTCTTTGACCTACAATTGTATGAATAATGACGTAATACTTTTGGATATTTAATTACCTCTGTGAGTGTTAAATCTGTGTACACAGTGAACTCTACACGATAATTATGGAACGAGGACTCAGGTAGAGATTCCAACTCAGTGAATAGTTTGTTCACAACTTTCAACTTACTGGACACTCCTGTATTGAAATTCTGAACACAATAGAGTTGAAATTTACATACCCTTCAATGTCTTTGGAATTGTTTTTTTTGCCCTTGAACCTCAACTTCACCTCATGCAAGAAGCATGGATACACAGTTACGTGGCAATGATGATGGACGTGAGGATTCTCAACCTCGTAATTGAAGTAGTGGTACTTCCTCAATCTCGAAATTGTAGCATTGTAGTAAAGTTATTCCTGTTATTAGAAAGTTTTTCGATTTTCTTTAATGACTTAAGGAGTAAGGTTTACTGATTTTGTGTGGGTTATAATCTTCTACACAGTACATGGTCATGTAAAAGTGTGTGGTGTTGATAGTGGTAGTTCACTGACGATAGATGCATTGATGTATTTATTCAGTCTGGCCTGAAGCATTTATTCGGCAGACTATTGGATTCACGATCAAACCACCAACATTCAAACGTGTTCTATTTTGAACTTATTGCCACTTGTCTCATCAGATTGTAAAATAATTGGTAGAACAAATGGCTGTACTACTACCAGCAAGTAGCCACGTCTGTGACACTGACTTATGTTATTTTCTAAATTACAAGCAATGTAAGCTGAATGAAGGAATTTCATGAAGGACTGTATCTACTAATCCTAGTCCGGTAGGTGACACGATCTGGAACTTCATCATGTTTCACGTAAAGTAGAATATTGTACCATAATAACCAGTTGAAGGATTGACACATTGATGAAATAATAAATGTCTAGCGGATAAGTAACTGAATATTCTCCACTACGATCACAAATACACACCCTGACTCTGCCTCTTTCCCTGTTTACAAATCGAGTGACGACTTATTTAACGTTATAATCAGCACGTCTTCTGCTTCTGTAGGGAACAGCTTCAAGTTCCATGATAACACATGCTGGGTACAGTGCTGACTGTCATTTTCCTCATTATTATTTTCATTCCCTAATCTCTTGTTCTTCTTGTTAAATGGGCAGTCCCTATGGCTGCTTCTCTGGTGTGTGGTGCTTCCACACCCTCCTACACCCTTTACCACCAATAGGCTGTGAGGGAGCCACCGGTAACTGTCCGGATGGCAGGGGTAGTGGTAGTAGTGGTGGGTCGGCTTGGATGCCGGTATCAGGGGTGTCTCCTGTGTGCTCGGCTCGCTCCTCCCGCACAATAGCCCGAATCCTGCCCATCAGATCCTCCAGGTCCACCTGCACTACCTGTGCCTGTTGACTGGTCGATGGCTGTCCAGTCGTGGCGGGCACGGGGGCGGAGTCAGCGTTGGTAGATGGTCCCGATCCTCCACGAAGGGTGTAGGGTACCGTTCGACCTTCCCGGCCGCGCTCAGTTGTTCCTCGTCCAGCTCCCTGACTGCGGCCCCTTCCTCGAGCCATCACGCGCAAAAGGCGGCGAGAGAATTAATATAACACAGGAGAGAGAAGACCTCTGTCACGCACACGTTATAAGCTGTTCACCTCTGTCTCACGTGACAAGGCGTGGCCCCTCGCTTATTAACTGTTCTTATGATTTCACGCATAAACAAGGATTTAATTGAATTTCAATAATAATTAAGTAGATAACTGGAACCTTTTATACAATTGAAGCCACCCCTTTTAGAAGACAAAAGAACAATAGGAATTTGCCTGGTCCAGTTTTTTAGTCATTGTACTGCACCATCCACTTCTCAAGTTTCCCTCTTTGCCACCCAATTCTTCCCACTCATTAGCTAAAAAGAAAGAGAAGACGTAAGATTTATATCAAACTGCCAGCTATAATGTCTGTGCCTTTGCTCCACATCACCAACAAGTCCCATTAGATAGTTAATGAAACTTTTACTTCGATGTTTAGCAGAGTATGCATGTTAAAAATACTTATGATATTAGTCACCTATTCGTCTATTCGTCACACTAATAGTCACATGATGATTGTTAAATCTGTGTATCACTATAACAATAGTAATTATTATGTAATTATAGACAGCTATTGATGGTATAACTGATGGTGTAAAGTTGATAGTCAACGAAGAGATGAGATAAATCTTTTCATACTTTTGCTTGTTAGTTTCAGCCTAAAAATGTATTTTAATTATAAATCTACACTTTGAGGTATACCTATAGTGTGACGAATAGAGAGTGTGATGAATATGACGAATGATCAATTGCAATCCTTTCCTTCGACAAATGATCAATTGCCATCCTTTAGAAGACACCCCTCCCTCTTCTGATAGCAACCGAGATGGAAGCAGTAGTGAGTGAATCTCAGTGTTGATTTCTGTTTGACAGTCACTAGTGCTTTTAAATGCTTACTAAAATGCAACATAAATGCTGATTGAGTCTCTATGACGCTCGCATAACCCATTCGATCTAACACAATCAATAACTGAATGCATGAGATTCTTGGCCCAACCATTCTTTAAAACATATTTTAAAGCAATCATAGCTCGCTTAGCAAAGTGCTTGCTCATGCCTGAGGCACAATGACACCTGAGTGTATTAATACACTCAGAGGCATAGCTACCAGATCTTCTTTTAGAAATGGGTGCTTGATCAAATTTCGGAGACAAGCATATATGTATCTAGGATTTCTTGCCTCCGATGTGGGTATGTTAATTCAATTAGGCTTTCACATGCCTCAGGCATAGGCTTTTTCCTTCGAAAGTCCTCTGTTATTTTGTTTAGCAAGTTGAAATTTCACGACAGAATGATTTAATCATTTTAGGATTTATTTATTCTGTTTATTGCATGCCCTATAATATATATATAGCATAGCCGCTAATTTGAATCAGCACGCAATGAGTCATGCAATATAGCAATAATGTTATGTAAAAATAGTATGCATTTAGGGACCGTCTGCACACTGTACTAAAACAAACCACTCATACTGCTCTAGTGTATAATGTAATATAAAAAATATATTTTAGTAATAATGTGGTCACTAACAATTAGTGTCATACTAAATTTTATCACAAACCTTTTTTGAGTTGAGTCTTGAGTTCCAATTGAAGGCAGTTCAGTTTAATTATGCAACGCTTTCTTTTATAAGCCGTTTATAATGCAACCCTTGATATGCATGTAGTGGAGCATCCCGAACAAGGAATTTGCGAGCCACATTTTTATAACTTCCGGAATCACACGCCATAATGCATTCTTTCACTTGTGTACATGAATGACTTAAATATCCTCTAGGACAACTGCAACCACATCGTTGTTTGTCCGCATGTATTGAAGCTCCTAAATTATGGACAATAGAATAACGAGCTGCAGGGACATCCCGTGTTGCGCATGGCGGGGAAGTGATAGATCAACTCATATATAGGATTTGACCCATTTCTCAACAGAAAATCAAGTTTTTTTCTTGGCTACGATATGCCTCGTGGCTCCGTCCACCGAGGCGTAGACAGTGATTGTTATAGATAGAATAATGAGTCAGCTGCTATAGACATTGCAATGGCAAGACTGGATTGAGCATAATGTAACTTGTTATGTGCAGTCTTTGCAAACAAAATTCTCAGGAATAACAGTCAGCTCTCTGCCATTAGTGAATTGTTGCAAATCCTTCTTGGTTAAACATATTGTGCCATGCCTTATCCAATACTTTTTGGTTTTGGTTGTGTTGATTGCATTGTCATTATCAATATCTAATAATACGGTGATTGCACGGAGTTTATACGGAGCATCGTATCTGCGTACCGTTTAAAGTATTCCCACATCGGTAGTAAACGGTATCCGTGTTTTAAACAAATGGCAGCCCGTGTTTCCCCCGTTATTGCACAAACACGGCAACCGTTCGATGGAAGTACGTTCTCCACCTTCCTGCACTGTTTTCCCTGTGTTGCCATCAACAGTCTGCTAGTCGAATCAGCAATAACAGCATCCTGCTTCACAAGTCCTGGCCTGACGTCCACCTCATCGTGCAACTTCAGGACTTTAGCATTTACACTGATCCATGTGTCCTGGTCCAAACGTTGCAGATTTTCCAGTTTAAAAATCGTAGGCTCGGCAAGCAGCCTTGTAGAAGTACGCGGTACGTCATTATTTGCCGTGATATTTTTCGGAGATTTCCTGATCCGAGCGTTGTCTTTGATGATAACTTCGTATTCATGAGTATAGTCGGAGAGTTGCTCTTTACAGCCGTCTAAAAGAACAGGTTCCTCATTCTTGCAAAAATCAGACAATGCCTCTTGCTTCTTATCAGAAAAACCTACCAACCTTTTGCCACCCGAAGAATCATTAAGTCTACCATGGAAAAAACTACCATTGACCATTTCTGATGACAGCATTGCAACCAGTCCATCTATTCGTGCTAACTTGCACGGAGTAAGACATTTCAGTTCTTTGAACTTGATCACTTGTACTAAATCGACTTCTCGTTGACTCTTTTTTGATCGATCTTCCATAACCTCCACACTTACTGCAACTAAAGTTACTCCAGCATTGCTGTATCTTTAACTGTAGCGATGCGCATGCGCACAACCGAACTACCTATCACATAACGATAGTATACAATGGAACCCCTCTTAGAAGTGTGCCGTTTTCTGTAAAATTCTCCTATGACACTGCAAAATTTCTCTCTGGAGAGACATTAATGGTTGCTTGGTACACTAGCTGTATCTTCAATAAGTTATTGATCAGCAACTAATGAATGTAACTTGCAACATGCTCTGCTACAGATGCATTAGGCCGAGGCTGATGCTTAGATTTTGGTTTAGATGAGGTCTCTTTTATCTTGACATGGTCTTAAATAGTTTGTGCCATATTGAGCCAAAAGATGTTCTACCAATTGAGACACTGTGTCAAAGCCTGATGCGGCAATCGCTTACTTTGGCATACACTTTGATCAGTGACTAGCCAAGCTGAGACATGTATTAGTAGCCACAGCATTGAAGGGTTGTTATTGTAATGGATAACCACTGTATTGAAACACACACTATATAGAGATTAGCTGATGATAGTCACATTAAAGCAGATCCAACAGGTTATATTTATTGAAGACGGCGAATCGCTTGTTCTCTGTTGATAGCGACAATTGTCTTGTGTATCGGCGAAATCGCTTTTTCTTCACTAGCCGTGTAGTATCGAGTTGTCGAGTTCTTTTAGTAGTCTCGTCCTGGAACTTAAAAAGTGGACCTGGAGTCAACCCTCGCAAAACATTATAGCTTTTGATGCTCGAGCTTTTGATGCATCATTGCAAAACCATTCATGTGCAGACACATTCAGTGAGGATTTATCGCAGGTAAAGATTCTTTTTGAGTTGACGATTATGTGTCAACCTTTTTTATGTGCTCTGTAGTGGGTGGTATAGAATAGCAGCCATGATCATGATCAGCCATGATCATCAGCCATATTTTATCAGTAGAAGATACATACTATCTAAAAATCCACATCGTACAGGAAAAGATTTCAGCAAAACTTCTCAATTTCTTCTTTAGTACTGATTTACAGGACGAGGATTAAATTTGATATCTTTTCTTCTTAATGTAATATCAGTGATAAGAAGAATCTCTAATTGTTGGGATCGGGGCTTATTCCAAGTTTGTAGTTTGTGTACCATATAGCAGAAAGTGTACAGCTAGGCAGGGTGCAGATGTGGCTAGTTACTTCTGCCTAGGCCGTACACTTTGTCTTGCACCTGCTCGTCTTTTTTGTTGACAACATGGAAATTAATCAACAAATCATGGCACTTTCTTAGACGTGGCCTCCTCTGCTGCCGGATCTCCTCAGCAATCAAGTTCCGCATCTCATAGATAGTCTCTTCACTGAATCCCCTCTGGACTGGGTTAGCTGTTGGAAAAATTACATAGTTGTGATGAATTTCAAAACTTACAGGAAGCTGTCACCTCTGTAATAGTAGCATGAGTTGCCACTGCCTCCTGTTGGCTAGGCGATACTACTTTACGGAGGTGGAAAGGCTGTCAGACGTGTGTCTCTACAACTTCTCCATGCTTTCTCGGGTCTTCTCCCTATCTAAAAAGGACTTTTCCCTGCCTTCATGGCTGTTGTCAATGTTGGAAGAAGGGGGATGTTGTAACGCCTCAAAACGTCTTCACCAAGTCGGTTTAGTTGGTTAGTGGGCGCCCGTTCTTGACGACCAGAGCAAGCTCTGAATCAGTTGAGCTGGTTGGCAGGTTTGGCCGAATGTTCTCCACATAGTGGATGAATGCTGCACGTCCAGGGCCTCTCATTATTATCACCGCCGGCCCTAGACTTGAGGTAGTCTTGTGCAGGCCGACGGTAAAGTTGATGACATAATTATGGTCCTGACACCTGGTAGTTGCGAGCCTCAGACATTGTCTATCTTACCCCAACTCCTTGCCGCTGCCAATTTCCATAGGTCACCTAATAAATGATTTCAAATCTTTAAATGTAAGAAAATCTTGACTACTGTCATCTGCAGCACCGTCTGTTCGTCAAATGGAAGCTGACAGAGTTTGTAAATGTATCTTCAAGGGTGATGAATCTCTATTGCTCTGATAAGTTTCATGATTAAATTACTCATTTTGCATGTGGCTAATGACAAGCTTTTCAAAAGATCACCATTATTCTGTGTACCAAGTCGTTTCACGACACATTGATAGTTATTAGAATTAATGGTTGCACATGTGATTCATTAGCCATTGGCTGTGAATTTTGTAGCAGATTTTTCTGCATGTCTACAGCATTCTCGCTTTGGCAATTATAAATGTTCAACTGCTTTGTCAGTAGGACTGCCCTGTCTTTTTGAAGTTGTTTAGCTATGAAGATTACAGTTGAAAGGACTGCTTTTGTTGGTTGTGTAGACACTTCATAGAAAAAGCAGATTTCAAACTTATCTGTGCTGGACTCTGGCAATCAATGTGATTTAGTATTGCTATGTGCATGTTGTAGCATGGTTTGCATATGATGTCTTTTGGCAGTATTTGAACACTAAACTCATCTAGGCTATGTCTTGTAAATGCATTCCGCCAAGCTTTGGGTTTTGCTCCATGGTCAGCACATGGGATTGGGGTGTGTAGACGACAGATAACTGATAGGTGATAATAAGGAGAACTAACAGTGTCTTCATCCAAGTCACTTTCATAGTGATAGTTCTTTTCATCTACTTTTGACTTGCCTGACGACCAGAGAGATGTCAGTGTGACCGTTCCAGGTTAAGGGTGCAGGCCCTAACTACCATTAACTTATGCAGGAATGCACACAGGGTGGTGCTATGTTATCATAAACAAGCCCACAATGACCACAGATAACATTATTCATAACATCATGGTAACAAGTGCGTATTCAGCTAGACTGGTACAGTAAATTCCAACGGCTAGATCAACGATTCTTTTGCATAACTCGATAAAAGTCGATCTGTGTTCATCAAAATCTATTCAAATTTGGAATATAGCTTCTACAACACGTGCTCTAGACCGTAACAGAGAGATTTTTCAAACAATCCGCATACAACATGTCAAACAGTATTACTTCGATATAAAAATCGAATTTCTTAGCTCTGCATATTGCGCATCTAAAAAAGCTCTCTGTTGCTGTCTTGCCCTGGCCAAGATGCACATAATAGTGTGAACTCGGTTTCTACAAACAATTCAACGGTGAGTTTTATCGACTAGAAGGTGTTATTTTTATACACGGCGCAGTTATATAGCCGTACTGCTTCTAGCGTTCTGTGTTGCATAATAGACTACGCTCGTAGTAGCCTTTACACTAGCGCTTGTTTTATTGTGACAACTATCATAGTTTCAGAGATATGAGGCCTTAGCAACCAAGCAAAAATTCGTGCGTGGGCGTGTGCCTGCACCCTTAAGCATTACTACTGCACTCTGTAGCTGTTTTTCTTGATTTAGATCATTGTGCAATATCTGCTGTTGTTGTTGATTGAATTGAGGATGGTACTGTGCGCCAGGATGCAGAAACCTGAATTTTTTCAACACCATATTTGCAGCTGCGTATGGAGATCGCAATAATAATTATTATTCGTAATAATTTACACACAACTAATTATTATAACTTTTTTGATTGAATAGCTCGCCTTAACATAACAGCAGACCGGCTGTCTGAGTAAAGCATTTTCCAATTCCCTTACACGTTGTATCTTCTTGCTACATTCTAGTGCTTCATCATAGACTTGTCTCTTAGCTTTTTCACACTTCATTTGGTAGAGACAAGCTTTATCGGCCAAAATACGATTACAATTAGTTAAATACTGAATGAGGTAATCTCCTTGTAGTTTGGAACCATCGAACTCATAGCATTTATGTCAATGCTTACTTCAAAGGCACACAGAAACAATTACAGCATGGTTTTGAATATCATTAATATTGTTCCTCATCTACATGCATGTCGCTCTAGGCTACTGGTACGGGGCTTTTCGGATTAGTGAGGATGTACTGTATTCGATCAGATACCTTTAACCAAAAAATTCAATAGTTTGCACACAGAGAATAGTTCATTGCATGTCTAGCAATAAATCTCAATATCTTGTACTAGTTCAAAACAGCAATGATCGTACTCTCCATCATGAATACAAGAATTGTTTTTGAATCGTCTGATGTCACTGCTCCTTCAAACCAGACCAGTTCTCCTTCTTCCTCAAACCTATGATTAATTTTTTGACTGACTAAATATTCAAGGGCTTAAAGAAATTGCTCCTCATCTTCCTCAACTTGTGCCTCATAAATCACTACACAGACAATCCTGGTAAACAGCAAAGGGCTGCATAAAGATTCTCTCCACCTTCCTTGCTGTAAAGCTCAGGAGAACAATAAGACCTGGAGCAATAATTAATATTCGTACATTTGTTCCTTTAGGATCTTCCCTATCCTTCATACAAGCTGGATAGCGTGCCCGGAAAACTTCCTTCAGCACTTAAGGATAAATGTACGTCGGCAGGAGCCCATAACGAGAAGGAGCGTCCAACGTGCAGGACCAACCTATGACCAAAATCCTTAAGTAGGAAGTCCATATATGGGGACCGCTGTGTAAACTGTTGGGTTAACATTAACGATATTCATAACTACTTCGTTTTCGTAGTAACATACGTACACAACCACGAGTACGAGTACGATCGAGTGCTAGTTCAGCGGTACGCGGTGCATGAAGTATGGAACCAGCTGTCAGCGTTGTAGATGTCGAAACAACACCTACTACACCTCTTTCGGGCCAGAAGCGGGCACACACGGCTGACCATGTTTACTGGGCATTTACGCGACGTACAATTACACGTAGGACTTTCTACTTGAGGATTTTGGTCATAGGTTGGTACCGAGGAAATGTATTAGTGTTGGACGCTCCTTCTCGTTATGGGCTCCTGACGTCGGTTGTCCTCCCTTACTTGTCTTTCCTATAGTCTTCTGTGATCCATACTACACGCACAAGATGACAAAATAAATAGTATGCCGTGACGTGAATGTTTACCCAAAGCAATCCATAGATCCGGTTGTACATGTTCTTCCTGCCTTCTTCCCCTGTTCCCTTGTTGTATGAACGGATGAACTTATCCAGATCGGGAGGTGTGCTATCAAAACTGTTGTTATAGCAAAACCACAAGTGTTTCACATGAATAGCAATGTTGCAATGCTTACCCGTTAGCTACAAAAGCCTTATTCAGTTGGTCTAGACATACTTCCAGACCACCAGCTGGGCTATGACTCCTGCTCCTTGACCTGCTTGCTGCCATGTGGTCCTGTCTATGATGCGTGGGCACTGTACTACGTAGGCACTACGTATTACGTGGAAACGTGTTACTGTACGTGAGACTTGCAAAAAACGTAGTGTGTATGAAGGTGTTAATATGTACACAATCAAAACATAGCAACAAAGGCTAATATTTGCACTAAAATATCTCCACAATGCAAGTGAATTCGGAATTTTTACTTGGTAATAGTACTTATCTCAACCACAAAAACAAACTACTAGAAAATGAACCAAATTTGAGGGCTGACCCTTGAGGGTCGTACCACCTAAACAAGTTTTCTAATTATAATTATAATAAAGAATCTACAATCTACATGTGTTTATAGTTCACTAGATAAGAATTCTCGCCATTCTTCTACTAATCCCACCAGTCAGAGTCCAATATGGCAATTTCTCTATTCTCTTCTCTTTTGGCAATCTTTTTTCGTGTTTCAAATTCTGCTTAGTGTGCCTTGCTTTCTTTTTCCAAATACTTTATCGGAGCACTGGGGAGAGCGTTTCAATGTCCTTCACTAGCGAATTTCTCGGAGCAAATTCCATTGACTGTGCATAGTGCTTACAGTCAGATTGGAGTGAAATAAGACGACTTCATCAGTTATGTAGTCTGTCCAGTTTGCCACTCTGTGTACGAGGCAAAGCATTATTGTTGTGAGTTGCAATAAACTTTGTTTATGTAGGTGCTTGCCTCGGATTTCAACTTTGAAACTATCTGCTTACTTTCTTGAGGTGGTACATCGAGATTCTTCGTTTTATCGGCAGTATTCTGCCCGAGCATGAAAAGAAGGAATTTTTTGAGTAAGCAAACGGGTTCTTGGCGGGTTTACATGACTGAGCTGTTCGAGTTCTACTTGAGTGATCAGCCAGGTGAGACCGATTAGTTCCTACACAACTTAGTGATCCTTAGTGATGGTGTGCGTTCACTTAGTGATAGTACAATCACAAACATACACTACACAGCCGACATTCTACACCTAAATCACATCATTCCACTAATAACAGTCCATCACATCTCTCCGTTCTTATCTCTTCCATCTCTCGGAAAAAAATTAGTTGGATGGACGACTATTACACGTCAAATGACAGTTTTTCGGAGCGGAATCCGTAGAAACAGCACTGTTGGCTTTCGTCAGTTGAATGTGATGCGAAGCGTGTTTGCAGCCATCTTAGTGCTATAAATGCCAAAGTGTGCAATATGGGATTTATAGCATGGGCGGCATCTTTGATTTTTTACCTAGGTACACTTTGAAGACAGTTCCCAATGTGTTTGATGCCCACTTTCACTATAATATTATGTTCTCTTCTCCAGATGTTCATGATGACTTCAGTTCCAATATCAAGAGTCTGACCCAGCTAACACATGTCCTGATGAAAAATGACCATTTCTTGCATGTTGTTTGGTTGTCATAGATTATACCTGTACCCTGTCATTTAAGTCAACATCTCCTGACCATACACCTATTGTAGATTCACATAGACCTTTACAGATGAGATACACGAACCTTCTATGACCTTTTCAACCAGAAATTTACATGCATAACTTTGGCTACATCGACTCCATCAGTTTAATCCACCACCAAGCATCTTGGGTTGGACTTTGACGCTCTCTGTAGTACTGATATCTGAAGATTACATGTATACATACACTTGAATTATCTAACTAGTGACTTCTGCACCTGTATTTCAGAAGTAATGGTAATGTCACTGCTAGCAATATCTTGGCGATTTGTACGCTCAGACAGTCACGGAGTATTGACCAATCAAGCAAGCTTAAGAATATTTGTTTAAATTTGTGTTTTGTTATAAAATTGTGTTGTCAATTATACTTTATTATCATTACTACACATAATAATACTATTCCTAACAAACTTAAAATAACCGATGCTATGTTAGCACCAAGCAAAGAGCAAAACGTGCATTCATAGCTAGCTCGTAGTAACTGCATGGGGTGAGTGTGAAATTCACTCTATTACTGAAAGTGTAGTTCACTCCAAATAAGGAGTGAATATGCTGATTATCGTAAGGAATGACTCACTGCAAAAGCTAACACAAGCTTAAGTAGACCGAATCCTGCTTGCGAATTAAAATAACTATTGTCATGCTCACCCACAGCAATCAATTGGGACTAATGTACTAATTGTGGTAACATAATTATATCACTCTAAAACATTATAATTTAAAATGCTCACAAACGTAAAATACTCTTTGGCGTCTCTGCAGAGACACCAAAGAGTATGCAGAAACAGGAAAAGCAAGTGCACACACAGGAAAAGCAAGAGTATGCAGCACACAGGAACAGCAAGTGCACTACACTACACACCAGAATCACCATCAGGGCTCAGTGTCAAACAGCTTTTAGAAACATCTACAAAGCCAACCCAACTTGTGGTTCGACTACCTAAAGGGGGACAGGTACATTTACTATAGAGCAACATAGAAGAAATAATTATCTATTACATTTACAATTCCTTTAGCCCATCAACCTGGAACCTGTTGTAAATACAAGGGTACCTACTGTAGCAGCTAGCCAAAAGACAGTGCACAGAAGAGTGCAATCAATCTCTGAGGCCAGAAAGGCAGTAGGAATTGAACTGCAAGACGAAGTGAGAGCTCTGTCTTCATTAGCTAGGCAAGAGCTACTGAGAGAGGTGGGTCTGCCGATCGAGATATCAGTTGAGCATTGCTTGGCTATGAAATCAAGCCTGGCAATTTCATGGAATAAGCTCCGCACTCTCAAGAGGTCCGCATTTCAATGCCAACTTCATGTTGTAACAAATAATATTCGGATGGTTGAAGATCTTTAATGTATCAATTGTGAGTGAGCAAAAGCAGAGGACGATTGCTCATGAAGAGGCTGGTGACAATATCACCAGCGAGATGGTCCCCTTTGTCTTCACCGAAGCAGGCAAGGAAGCTTTCTGTGAAGTACCATTAGTCTATGTGAGTAATTTGATGGCCAGCGTAGGTGACAGGCTAACGGCACATCTCAGGTACAAGTTTAATAACTAATGAAAGTATTATTGGGCTATGTAATGTATACAGCACAGAGGGAGGTCTAACATGGCATGGTGCTATACCTACCAGTGAAATCTGGATCAAACTTGGGAGAGAAAAGGGCCATGGGAGTTTCAAACTCAACATGCAGGTCATAAACACATCATATCCAAACTCGATAAATAACACAACCGTCCTCGCTGTATAAAAGGTTAGTGACACTCCAACGAATCTGCGCACAGCCCTAAACCAGTACCAGATACACGTGGGCAGACAGCATCTGCGGCTGAACTAAACGAACATCTGCAGCATTTCATCTTGGAGGCAAACAGGCAGGACGGTTGTCCCTATCCACCCAATTCACTCTATCAACACTTGAAAGAGACCGGCTGATCTCTATTCTAGACTCAGAGAATCTGGATATTTCCAATCTCGCCAGGTGCTTGATGCCAGGATGAAAGAGTTGACATCGAAGCGGTTGGGGACAGTCAAGAAGCGAGCACAGCCATTGACACCAGAGCAAGAAGATTACTTATGGGATCAATGAATATTTGGTACAGGTAATGCCGAGAGTATGCTCAACACAGTCTTTTGGTACGACTGCAAATGCTTTGGTTTGCGTGGTGGTGATGAACACAGGAACCTAGAAGTTGAACAGTATTCTATTGATCACGATGAGAAAGGCAGGTATCTTCATTTTGTTGGTAGACTGTCCAAAAACTACCAGGGTGGTTTGCAACATAGAAGAATTCAGAATAATGACCTGTGTATCTACAGCACACCAAAGAGGAGCGATCGTTGCATTGTTGTTCTCAGAATATCTATCTCTTGTTCCCAAAAGCGGTCCAGTCTACAGGAGACTTATTAAAAATTCAAGCCCTCCCAAATTTTCCCAACAGTGGCTTGGACGCAACACACTGGCAACTATTGTCAAGAGTTTCTGTATCAAAGCTGGGTTCACTGGAAACTATACCAATCACAGTGGAAAGGTCACCTGTGCTACTAGTTTGTTTCGCAGTGGAGTGGATGAGCAGTTGATTAAGAAGCAAACAAGTCATCGAAGCGATGCAGTTTGAGCATACAAGAGAACCAGCTCAGAACAAGATGCGATGGTTTCCAATATTCTGCAGCCTCCTCAACCCAAGAAGCCAGAGAAAGAAATGAGCCACCTTCTGAACGATCAATACCACTTCCAGGAGGGGTGAACATCTCGTTTTCATTCTACAACAAAAACTGAGCAAACTTCACACAATGTATTTATTCAGCTTTCATTATTTACTCGGCTGCATTTCACTTACTCAGCTGCATTTCATTTATTCAGCTGCATTTCATGACCAGTATTAAAAGGTGCATAAAAATCTGATTGTTCAGAATAGCTTTAGCATGGTACAAGTAAGATATATCCCGTGTTAGCGTGATATCCGACCCGTTATATCCCTCAGAAAGGGCAATCGCTCTCGTGAAGCCTCGGAGGTGCCTCGGCTTCACTCGAGCGCTTGCCCTTTCCCGGGGGATATAACGGGTCGTATATCCCGCTGACGCGAGATATATCTTACACTGAAGGAGAGGCGGCAGTAGTGCGTGGTGGAGATGGGAAAGATTGCCATGTGCGTCTCGGTGGCAAGCACTGCGCTGGGAAGATTTCTGAGATCAGTTAGTACGCGTGCTAGAGCACCCATTGCATCTATTGTACTTTGATTCAGGAACAAAACAAGAGATTGAAGCTAAAGAGCACTTGATAGTGCTGCAAGCAGTAAGTAAGACAGTGATGTGATTGCTTGTGTTATATGCTTTGTTTCATCAGGAGAGACAGAGAGTGTGCTCACCAAGAAGTCCAGAAAAAGAAAAGGTAAAAAAAAACAATTTGACTATCACACTTCTATACTGATGTTGTAGTGTTCCATACTAAGCAACAGCTGATCTTTGGTATGCAGTAGTTATGATAACATCATAACACATGTAATTGGCTACTTACATGTGTACAATATAAATTCCTACTTAATGTATTGTATAATGCATTGCACATTGCCACACATAGTAAGTAATCAATGTACACTAAAGCATTGGTATCCATACAGTAACATTGTGCTAACCCATTTACTCGTCAATCCTTCAACACAAGATGAGAATTTGATCACACAAGATGCTATGCTATCTAATACTTAATATTATTGATTGAATTATGAACACATGTGATTATGTAATAAACAGTGAACCAATTCTACAGTTATTGGACAGGTAGTGCATAGTCTCTATTTCTTCTTTCTCTTTTTCTACTTTCTGTTTCTGACTTTCTAATACCTTTTTCTCTATTTCCACTCTCTGCATCTCTTTTCAACTTGCTCTTCTCTGATTGGTATTTGTCTTTCTCTCGCATCTGATTCCTTACTTCCGCCTCTTCCCTCTCCCTAGCTTCCAATCGTATTCTCTCTTTAATTGTGTCGTTTTCTCTTTTCACCAGACCTCTCAGCCAATTTACTTCATTCCACAGCAATTGATTCTCTCCTTCTAAATTCCTTCCTTCCTCACCACCCCTATCCCCTTGCCACAACTAGTGACAAACCTAAAGATATCTATGTTTAGAATTATATACTAGGACATTAATGGACATGGCTCCGCTACAGAGTCAGAATGTAAAAATAGTTATACACCTATTGTAGAATCACGCAGCTAACCTTCAAAAATGTCTTGCATGATTTCAGGGATAGAGATTACCTGAGCAGATGTCAAACTATTTATGTCCATTAACACTTACCTAAAATTTACTCCTGTATCAACTGATGTCTGTATACAACACAGAAACAATGCACCGATCATATGTAATGCTCTAACTGACCTTGTGAGGAGCTGCACTGGTTTCCAGCATTTCACAATCCTCAGCATGCTCTTATTGAACTATGAACTATGAACTCTTATTCAACTGGTGATTTTATCCACCTAAGGGCACTGCTTTAGTACTTTATCAGACATACGTATACTGGTCAATACCAATATACAATAAATGGAAGTACTTATTGATGTGTTGTGGAGTATTCGCTCATGCTCTTTTTATGTTAATATTTGGCGCTTGCACAAGCAGTACATGTAGCGAGTTGCCGTTAGAGTAATAGTATTATCTGAACTCAACATGTATTAACAGCATGGAATACCAGAATGCACGACTAGCGAAGTACAACTGATTAAATACAGTTTGGTTAATTGATCATGCGGTATGTGTAGGTTATATCCCGCTGGAAAGGGCGCGCTCAAGTCAAGTCGAGGAAGCACTGAGGGTGAAGCCCGAGTCTTTTCCGAGTCTTTACAAGAGCGCCTCTGGTCTGTGTATGACCATTACACATTCACCAAACAGACCATTCACAGCTATAGGTAGCCATCATAGCTTATTGTGCTTCTGTCATAATGTCACATGATGATATTTACATGATGATATTTTGATGATAGATTTTGACAGATTTTCAACTAATCTCGGTGCATGATCAAGCACATTTATTGTCTATTACATCTCTACACGTCACATTTTATACGGTGTAGTATCATGTGTAGTTTCAGGCAAAAGTATCATGGCAGGTGGCGTCCCAGTTTAGTGGTTTCCCTGAAAACCAAGGGATGATTGTAACCCTGTCTGGCCACTTGCCATATGATTTTGACATGCCCGGTGGTTCTAAATGGGAAGGAATGTCACTGAGGAGAGAGCTCTGGGGATATGAAGGACAGAAATCATCACACCTATAATATTATACACAATATGACAAAAATAATCCACCTGTCATGAAAATAAAGTTATGTCTATATTTACTATACAGACTATAATTGAAAACAATACTAGATTGAGTAAACATTCTCTCCACCTTCCTCATTGTAAAGCCTCAGGAGAACAGTACAATAGTTTGTTCTTACTGATGCTGTTGTTAGTGGCAAGTAGTGTTCGCTTACTCTCTCCAAAGGATGCATTAGATGACATTATTGCAGCATCAACTCCTTTACTCTTCAAATTTGTAATCTGGTCAATCATCAAGGACACAAGACGAGATTGCACTATCACTTCTGCCGAGTTTATTGTCCATCTAAAAAGAAACAACTTGATAACAGATTGATTTACCAAAACCGGTAGGTAGCCATGTAAAAACGTCCTTGCCTTCATAAATATGCTTGATAGAGGTAGTTGTTCAGGTTTCAAACAGAGATCTGGACAGCCAAGGCCAAAATACCATCTCCCAGAACAGTCGGTGTGCTTCTAAAATGCCCAAATTTCAGGAAATGGCCAGTCTAGAATAAATATTGGTGACCTGCATTCGCAAAAGATTTTTTCCTTTATTATCTTAGTGAATTTTTTAGCCTGGCCAAAAAACGTCGCTTTTCCTTAGTAGGAAACTATTCTACCTTTTGATTTTGTAATGAAAGTGTGGGATGCTTTTGCATTTTTGTGACATCCCAGTTGCAAAAGGATTTATCAATCAGTATCTTCCAGCTGTGGCCACAGCTATGGCAAACAGACTACCAGAAGATGAGTCTGTCTGTATGCCCTTTTGTGAATGACGTATTTTTTCAAAAAGAGTTTTGCTCTTTTTCGTCTACTTCTTCGGCATTTCTGCCTTCTTCGTTAATCTGACATTATTTTGATTAAGTCAATAATATCATGCTTCTTTTCCACTTAAATATTTTATTGTCACCAAATTATTTGGTAATTATACTTCAACATAAGTTAGACATGAGTGAATAGTTTAACTAGTTAAATAACTAGTTTAACTATAGTTTCTTCATCAAGTTAACTATTGCACACTGCTGCTCTTCAAACTCTTCTCCTGTCAGTGCTCCAATATCTCGTAAATCGACTAGTTCCCTCAGCTGGTGGATATATTTTCCCCTAAGTTCTGCAGATTTGCTAGGAGACTAGTAGTTCCCTAATGAAGAGTTGGGAGAAGAGTATAATAATGGTGGGTACATCCAATAACCATAAATAGGACCAAATCGATTTAAATACGCAGGAAGATGATGTAAAATATGAAACACCACTACAAACACGCTATGGTAGTAGGCAGCTCTTGTCTCTCGTGTGATGCGTACCTGTGGTGAGAGGAACGCTTAGTGAGTGGCCTGGTATTACTCATAGCCATTATCTGTCCCATTAGAAGAATAGCTTACTGAGCATGGGAGCTGGAGACAGTAGTTTTCTGTTTGAAACTGAGACTCAGAGCGGTTCAGTCTGGGATCAGATTCAGGAATGTATGTATTTTGGTTTGTGTCATCACAGCTGATCTCTTAATGTTGAATTGCGTAACTACAACTACTGTTAAGTTGACAAAAGTTAATCTTTTCAAAATATTTTTCCTCAATGTTACACTGAATGATTAATATAATAATAAATAATAATGATAATAATTGAATAACATTACAATAATACTTGCTGGAGTTTTTGGAATTGCTGCACCAAGTGAGTACGCAACATGATCTCGCCTTTATGGTTGCATTTTATGCTTCCAACAATGTATCTGAATAAATGCTGCATGTCGCAGTATGGGAAATAGTTAAAGATTTGTTAGAGTACAATGCTAGTTTACAGTAATCAACCATAAACTTACCAGGAGAGAAGAAGTTCTATGGAGAGAAAGTGAGTTCAAGTCACTACGACAAATACTTGTCATCTCCAGAATTTAGAGTCCATGTTGAGTCCATGATCATTTCAACGCGAATATTGAAAGCTGTCAATGGAATAAGTTGTGGCAATGGTTTTAACTATAGAGCAGAGAGATACACGATGATAGCGGCGATGGTGCGTGGGAAAATATTAAATGACTCGGCAACCACAATGATGGGCTAAAACAATGGACAAAATTTGTCAATTGCACTGCCCAATCTAACCTAACCACAAGTGCCAGTGCTTTCTGTTTGTGTGGGTTATAATCTTCTACACAGTACATGGTCATGTAAAAGTGTGTGGTGTTGATAGTGGTAGTTCACTGATGAAAGATGCATTGATGTATTTATTCAGTCTGGCCTGAAGCATTTATTCGGCAGACTATCAGATTCACAATCAAAACACCAACATTCAAACATGTTCTCTTTTAGACTTATTGCCACTTGTCTCATCAGATAGTAGAATAATTGGTAGAACAAATGGCTGTACTACTACCAGCAAGTAGCCACGTCTGTGACACTGACTTATGTTATTTTCTAAATTACAAGCAATGTAAGCTGAATGAAGGAATTTCATTTCAGTGTATCTACTAATCCTAGTCCGGTAGGTGACACAATCTGGAACTTCATCATGTTTCACGTTAAGTAGAATATTGTACCATAATAACCAGTTGAAGGATTGACACTTTAATGAAATAATAGATGTCTAGCAGGATAAGTAACTGAATATTCTCCACTATGATCACAAATATACACTGACTCTGCCTCTTTCCCTGTTTACAAATCAAGTGACGACGTATTTGCCGCTATGTTCAGTACGTCTTCTGCTTGTAGAGGGAACAACGGCTTCAAGTTCCATGATAACACGTGCTGGGTGTAGTGCTGACTGTCATTTTCCTCATTATTATTTTCGTTCCCTAATCTCTTGTTCTTCTTGTAAATGGGCAGTCCCTATGGCTGCTTCTCTGGTGAGTGGTGCTTCCACACCTCCTACACCCTTTACCACCAATAGACACCGAAACATTGTCAGGAAAATTAGCTAACTTGACAAGTTGAGTGCTTCTGGAACCCATATCCTCTTGAATGTTTTGCCTCAACTCTGAAGGATCCAATTAATCTTCATCTTCCTCGATGCCATATGAATGGGAAATTTGTGACATTTGACCCATACTTTCCTGTAGCAAAATTATGAAATTTTATTTCTTTTCATTCACTGCATCTGTTGATCGGTCTTTCAATATTTTCTTTCAGAATTGCTATAGTATAGTGTGGTGATCTCACCACCTTTGAATCATGAGTTTAAGATTCATCTCTTGCTTCTCCCTAATTCTTAACCATTGCATGCTTTGCCCCCTAGATTAGTAATTGATAATTTAAATAGCACATAAACTAACCCAGAAGATTGCTAGTCTGTGATTGTGGACACTAGAAATACTTTTCACTCGACGGCGAAAAATCTGCACAGCATCAAGCCCGCAGTAAGCCTCACTGGACTGTTCACCCAGGCCATGTGCGGATGTAATACACTACTAAAATATACAGATTTTGTAACGGGAATGTGGAACCACACCCGTGTTACAAGACCGTGCACGTACGTGTTACATTTCTGGGGATCCACAGGTCTGTTACATACACCTGCACAGATCTGTAACGAGCGGGACTGTACAAGCGCATGATTGCATAGGTCTGTAACAATTCTGTAGTTACCCATCCCTGTAAGCTGAATCAAGCTTTTCTGATAGTACAGAATGCTGTAAACATGGACAGCTGTCAGCTGGGTGGGTACATATAAAGTCAAATGCGTTGCAGTTGACACTTATTGGAGTTCGCTTGGAAATGAATTTCACAGACAAGTCAGGGTTAAGGATGATGTTCATAATCTCTGAAGTTGTTAACAACTTGTGAATCTGGAAGTAAATGGGTAGCTCGAAACAATTATGAAGCATCATCTTTGAGGGACCTGCTCTTCCTGTACATGTACAAAGCAGCAACAGAATCATATACAATGCACATCAAAGCAGCTGATATGAATGTTGGAAACAACTTTGAAGTTCAAATATTGCACAACCTACAAGTGGTTAAGGGGGATTGTCTGAAATATGTTTTTATGATGTCATACATATTTTTCACAGGCACTCAATATGAAGATTAGTGAAAAAAATTTGTGGTAAAATTGAGGCTCCCATAGCAACACAAATATATCATTTTTCGTAATTAGACTTCTATGACCCCCGTCCAAGCCCAGTTAAATCTCAATTGTTTTATTTGCACAATGAACTAACTCAGTTGTCTTGCAGAGATATTTTATAAACTAACTGAGCTACTTATTGAAAGATATGATTAATTCCAAAAGGCAGATTTACTTAGTTCCTACTATTTATTTACGGTATTACCTTTTGGCCTTTCCACAGCTTGCTATATATTCACCAAACTACTCCGCCCATTAGTAAAATATTGGCAAAGACAGGGAATAAGAATGGTGGTATAAAATGTTGACACAAACATTTCATTGTCACCTAGTGGAGTGGGTGATGGTTCGCGGTCAGCACCGGTATTAGATTGCTGTTGTTGGTACTCTTCCTCAGATAGCTTAAGATACTTGAGCACTGCATGTGCCTTTGCCTCCAGGTCAGAGTATTTCCTTTGCCTCCAGGTCAGAGTATTTCCTCTTTCTAAACTTGGTCGAAGACTTGGCCATAACCAGACTTTTGGCAGTCATTCTTTCGACCCAATTCACTTGAGCCTAGGCCAAGTTCTCCAAATTTACTCAAAGTAGTGCTAACAGTGTTTCACTTGTTGCTTTTGGGGTAAACAAGGCCACATACGGTACACTTTGCCAGTAGTGCATGCTGGTTTCAATGTTTGCCTTTTTACCAGAAACCAGTTTAGAAATTACTATTGCTTACATGAAAGAGGTCTATTCTAGCTGATTTATTATTTATTGCTTTTACAGTGGCACTCACAGTAACTACTACAGTGTTTTTATTATGATTATGAATATGATTAATTAAACTTGTTACTGACACATAGGAGCCGGCCGGCTCAATAGGCAACCCATTGAATGTTGCTTTGTTTGGGCATGTGTGCTTCCTTAGAAATCGTACTGTGTATCATGGCAACCCAATACAACTTCATCACTGAGCCTCCAAAGAGTCGTTTCTGTCCTCTTTGCTTTGAGCTACTAACAGAGCTATACCAGATCGTGAAGTGTGGCCATCATGTTTGTCAGCAGTGCCACACTCAGCTTCTCACTAGTGGCGAGAAGGAGTGTCCACTATGTTGGGAACCTGATGCTCTCTCCAGCGCTCATCTTGATAAATTCTTCCAGCGTGAGATTAATGACCTCAAATTTCGCTGCTAGCACCACAAGGAAGGCTGTAAGTGGACAGGAGAAGTGAGGGACCTCCAAAGCCATCTTGATCCTCACTTCCTCTTGTAGCCACAAGAGGAAGTGTGACTACATCCTCCTGTCTTGCTCCTTTCGTTGTAGTGAGTTAGTGTAGGATAACTTGTTGTCATGGTAATAGTTGGCATGGAGAATTCAGTGGAGGGTTGTGTTATAGTTGGTGTGAGGTAGACTGTGGATTTTATTATTATTAATGGCTTTACAGCATACACAAATAGTAAACTGATTGACTAGTAGCAATTTCTGCTACTAGCCTAACTTAGCTACATGATACAAAGTTCACATTTTGCACACAGACAGAAGAAATGAAAAGTATAGGGATTATCTGATAGGAAATGCACATGAAAATGAGACCAAACGAATTGAGTGATTTTTATTTTAATGATGAGGTAAGGTCAATTGGGGGAAGAAAATTCCATTATCTAGGTAATCGATTAATATAGAAAGTAGATGGGACAGGTTGTTCTGTATCTGCAGGATAATGTACTTGTTGCGCATAGTCAAACGATAGTCAAACCTTTCATCCGAGAGGGTTGCACGCTTCTATGTCATCATAATAAAAGATGATTTGGAAGCTGCCGCTTGTGGAGCCAAAATATAACGAGAAGAAAAGTAACGGTCATCACGTCATACATGAACTAATTATGGCTTCTGTGATCGTGTTCAACCTGTAAAATACATTGTAAAATAAATTATTTGCTAATGAGCTTGCCTGCTTTAGTATGTATAGTAAAAATTATGGCTAATGGACGGCACTCCCTGATGGTACTGGTTGTTGAAAATAGCCAGTTCCTTCTCCCCTTGGCCTGCTTCTGCCATTGCCGCGACTAGAAGATTTTTCATTGCCACACTTAGAAATTGTTCAGTGCGCTGGAATAGATCTTTCCTCATGCTCGGAATACCCATTGTGGTCAGAATGTTTTAATCTGGCATTGCCTCCTCCTGATGACATCTGCCCAAGAACTGCAGCCAAGTTGATATGCCATTTTTTGCTGCAGCTGGTGGAGTTCGTGATACGTCTGGATGAATTGATTGTGAACTCCACTTAACATTTGCTACACTTGGCTAATAGAACAACTGCATGCTAGGCCAATGTGTGATAGCTCTCCTTCTAGCACAAAGTAACCCCCACATTGAGCACTGTGTGATGTCAATTCTTTGACTGCCTTCGATAGTTCTCCCATATTCATTATTCTGCTGCCTGGAATACATTCTGCCTGCTCTGGATTGTCTTTGCTTGTTTGCCATTTAGCAGCATTAGCTGATTTTACTTGACGTCTCCTCTTTTCACTCACACGACCAAAGACTCTTACTTTATCTGTGATAACGCTGTCGGTGTAGTTCACCTATTGTATACACATATTTATAATGCTTTTATCATTATAAAATACTATACATGGCTTACCTCAGACCTTGGGTGCTTGGCAACTGGGGGTCGTTCTGAAAAGAACGGGTTGGTAACTCTCTGAGTGGTTCTCTCTCCTTTTTCATCTGTAGCAGCTGATTGCTTGAGTTTCCCGCGTATCATAACACGTGGGCAGACTAAACACATGCATGCAGGCCTGTCAATGTTTACAGAGAAAAACTGATAATTTCGTGAATATTAAATACCCCACCCGCCACCTTAAGTACAAGTACAATTAAACTGATTGGTGTCTCGTTTGGCAGTTCCTCTACGCTTTTTTATTTTGGATACTGCTTCAGACATGGCGATTGCTGGCAGACGCGACAGTACAGTATACAGGTAATCATGAACTAAATGACGACCGTCACGTGTGAGTCTTGACTTACGAGTTGAGGTGGATCAGGGAGGAGATTGTCACAGCAAAAAGAAACGAGTTGGTAGATGTAATCCGGCTCGGTGGACCAATATGTTGAGTCTTCTCCCCGATGGAGCAGGATAGAAAATTGCTCTGTAGTCACCCGAACCATGCACAACAAATTATTGGACTGTAATGATTATTATAATTGAATTCATAGTTATGGAGTGAATGAGCAACCAACAATCGTCCTCATTAGTGAGTAACCTTTTTTGTGGACTAATCGCAACTTGTGGTTGTGGAGCAGTCAAATCTTGTTTGGAAAGATGTCAATATTTATTGTCATGTATGGTCCAAAATAATCACCACAGCATACCTGATGGTTCAGAGAGTCCCTCTTTTTGATCAGCTTCAATTGAGCCCCAATTGCCTTCACCATTGATATTATTGCAACAGGAGAAATGTCTCTCCATCCACTTCATTATCTATAAAAATATAAATAATGAGTGTAATTGTTACTTGTTTATTCTGAACTTGACCTTTTGAATCACTAACAACTGCGGCAGCATTCAGTTATTAGTCAGTTATAAGTTGATGATATAGTATAGCTCATACGTAGATAACACTCACTTACGTCTGTCTCGTGAGCTATGTTGACACAACACATGCGTTTTTGTTACCTTGCGTCTGAGCTGTTTCGCTTCGTTGTCTTCATTTGCTTTCATGTTTCAAAAATGTTCAACAAGATCTTGACACTGTTCAAATCTCTCTCTCTCTCTCTCTCTCTCTCTCTCCCTCTCTCTCTCTCTCTCTCTCTCTCTCTCTCTCTCTCTTCTATCATGTGTTGTGTTGTGGTGTTGTCTTCTATCATGCTAGCAGACGAGTGAGGCCTCATACTCCACTCACTGCTCTTGATTCAATGTGAGCATTTGGTTCCACTCTCAGTGCAAACTGAGGCACTCAATCTCATAGTATTGGTAGTTAGGGCTGTCATAATGTTACTACCGTATAGCGGGGAGGGTCAAATTGAAGTGTGAATGATCTTGTTTGGAAAATTCAATTTCGGTGTACATCTCACCTTCATGGTTGCATTTTATGCTTCCAACAATAAATGCATGTCCCAGTATGGGAAATAGTTAAAGATTTGTTAGAATACGACGCTAGTTTACAGTAAATAAACCATAAACTTACCAGGAGAGAAGTTCTATGAAGAGAAAGTGAGTTCAAGTCACTACGATCAAGTCACTACGACAAATACTTGACATCTCCAGAATTTAGAGAACATGTTGCAGTCGTATGGGACCATCATTTCAACACGAATATTGAAAGATGTTAATGGAATAAGTTGTGGTGTTGGTTTTGCCATAATTTGGAGAGCAGAGATACACGATTATAGCGGCGATGGTGCGTGGGAAAATATTAAATGACTCAGCAACCACAAGACTGGGCTGAAACAATGGACAAAATTGTCAATTGCACTGCCCAATCTAACATAACCACAAGTGCCAGTGCTTTCTGTTTGTGTGGGTTATAATCTTCTACACAGTACATGGTCATGTAAAAGTGTGTGGTGTTGATAGTGGTAGTTCACTGACGAAAGATGCATTGATGTATTTATTCAGTCTGGCCTGAAGCAATTATTCGACAGACTATCAGATTCACAATCAAAACACCAACATTCAAACGTGTTCTCTTTTAGACTTATTGCCACTTGTGTCATCAGATAGTAGAATAATTGGTAGAACAAATGGCTGTACTACTACCAGCAAGTAGCCACGTCTGTGACACTGACTTATGTTATTTTCTAAATTACAAGCAATGTAAGGAATTTCATTGCAGTGTATCTACTAATCCTAGTCCGGTAGGTGACACGATCTGGAACTTCATCATGTTTCACGTAAAGTAGAATATTGTACCATAATAACCAGTTGAAGGATTGACACATTGATGAAATAATAGATGTCTAGCAGGATAAGTAACTGAATATTCTCCACTATGACCACAAATATACACCCTGACTCTGCCTCTTTCCTTGTTCACAAATCAAGTGACGACATATTTAACGTTATAATCAGCACGACTTCTGCTTCTGGAGGGAACAACAGCTTCAAGTTCCATGATAACACATGCTGGGTGTAGTGCTGACTGTCATTTTCCTCATTATTATTTTCGTTCCCTAATCTCTTGTTCTTCTTATTAAATGGGCAGTCCCTATGGCTGCTTCTCTGGTGAGTGGTGCTTCCACACCTCCTACACCCTTTACCACCAATAGACACCGAGACATTGTCAGGAAAATTAGCTAACTTGACAAGTTGAGTGCTTCTGGAACCCATATCCTCTTGAATGTTTTGCCTCAACTCTGAAGGATCCAATTAATCTTCATCTTCCTCGATGCCGTATGAATGGGAAATTTGTGACATTTGACCCATACTTTCCTGTAGCAAAATTATGAAATTTTATTTCTTTTCATTCACTGCATCTGTTGATCGGTCTTTCAATATTTTCTTTCAGAATTGCTATAGTATAGTGTGGTGATCTCACCACCTTTGAATCATGAGTTTAAGATTCATCTCTTGCTTCTCCCTAATTCTTAACCATTGCATGCTTTGCCCCCTAGATTAGTAATTGATAATTTAAATAGCACATAAACTAACCCAGAAGATTGCTAGTCTGTGATTGTGGACACTAGAAATACTTTTCACTCGACGGCGAAAAATCTGCACAGCATCAAGCCCGCAGTAAGCCTCACTGGACTGTTCACCCAGGCCATGTGCGGATGTAATACACTACTAAAATATACAGATTTTGTAACGGGAATGTGGAACCACACCCGTGTTACAAGACCGTGCACGTACGTGTTACATTTCTGGGGATCCACAGGTCTGTTACATACACCTGCACAGATCTGTAACGAGCGGGACTGTACAAGCGCATGATTGCATAGGTCTGTAACAATTCTGTAGTTACCCATCCCTGTAACCGGTGGGTGCACACCCGTGTTACAGTACAGTTACGCGCCCTTGTTGCTCGATCTCATGTACTGGAAGTTCATTTTGTAATAATAATAATAATATTATGTTAATTATAAATTTTAATTTTACCACCCTTCCTCTTTTCTTTCCCTTTCTCTTCCTCTTCGATGGTGGTGATGGTGGAGGACATTGAGTAGATGGAGGTGGTGTCTCTGGTCTGAAATTTGCCATTCTCTGTAGAGGTGCAACATTACTTTTCTAGAATTGAAATGGATTACAGTACAGGATAGGAAGCCACACTTAATTGTTTGGTCAATGCACATTACCCTCAGTGTCACAGGCATTCAGTGATACAGGGAGAGTCCCTACCATATAAACTGTGAAACCACGGTACTGCTGTAGAGCTCCTTCGGTTATACATGTATGCATTGTTTATGTTTCTACAAAGAAGCTCAAGTTTCTATTCTTTGAGTAGCCGCCATGCCCACAACCAAATATGCCAAGAGCTATACTTCCTTCATAAGTTTTTGCAACTACAACCACGAAATTCAAAATGAACTAAACAGCAAGTACATGTTCCTAAAATTTAAATCTTTTTATGCTCGGACCTTGGACAACATCCACATTAGTATGTTGGGATGCATGAAATAGAGCTGTTCTGGTGGGGTTCATGGTGGTTGTAGATTCAGCTCTAGTAGCCGTCTCTGTAATTGACAACATATCGATTAATTGTTTAGCATTAATTATCAGCTAACCTGGTACAACTCATACTTTCGTTCACGATTGGTTACAAAACTCTCAATTTCTGGTATAAGAGCTGCGTATGTTTCTCTTACATACGTGCAAGTTGGTAGAGCTTTAGAGATGTGTAGAGATTGTTACAAGAACAAACATTCCAGCTGATGTTATTTTCTAAATTACAAGCAATGTAAGCTGAATCAGTGAATTTCATTTCAGTGTATCTACATATCCTAGTCCGGTAGGTGACACGATCTGGAACTTGAAGACTATCATATCACACGTAAAGTACAACATTGTACCATAATAACCAGTTGAAGGATTGACACATTGATGAAATAATAGATGTCTAGACACATTGATGAAATAATAGATGTCTAGCAGGATAAGTAACTGAATATTCTCCACTACGACCACAAATATACACCCTGACTCTGCCTCTTTCCCTGTTTACAAATCGAGTGACGACTTATTTAACGTTATAATCAGTACGTCTTCTGCTTCTGGAGGGAACAACAGCTTCAAGTTCCATGATAACACATGCTGGGTGTAGTGCTGACTGTCATTTTCCTCATTATTATTTTCATCCCCTAATCCCTTGTTCTTCTTGTTAAATGGGCAGCCTCTATGGCTGCTTCTCTGGTGTGTGGTGCTTTCACACCTCCTACACCCTTTACCACCAATAGGCTGTGAGGGAGCCACCGGTAACTGTCCGGATGGCGGGGGTAGTGGTAGTAGTGGCGGGTCAGCTTGGATGCCGGTATCAGGGGTGTCTCCTGTGTGCTCGGCTCGCTCCTCCCGCACAATAGCCCGAATCCTGCCCATCAGATCCTCCAGGTCCACCTGCACTACCTGTGCCTGTTGACTGGTCGATGGCTGTCCAGTAGTGGCAGGCACGGGGGCGGAGTCAGCGTTGGTAGATGGTCCCGATCCTCCACGAAGGGTGTAGGGTACCGTTCGACCTCCACGGCCGCGCTCAGTTGTTCCTCATCCAGCTCCCCGACTGCGGCCCCTTCCTCAAGCCATCACACGCAGAAGGCGGCGAGAGAATTAATATAACACAGGAGAGAGAAGACCTCTGTCACGCACACGTGATAAGCTGTTCACCTCTGTCTCACCACAAGGAGGGGCCACAAGGCGTGGCCCCTCGCTTATTAACTGTGCTTATGATTTCACGCATAAACAAGGATTTAATTGAATTTCAATAATAATTAAGTAGATAACTGGAACCTCTTATATAATTGAAGCCACCCCTTTTAGAAGACAAAAGAACAATAGGAATTTGCCTGGTCCAGTTTTTTAGCCATTGTACTGCACCATCCACTTCTCAAGTTTCCCTTTTTTCCACCCAATTCTTCCAACTCATTAGCTAAAAAGAAAGAGAAGGTATAAGATTTATATCAAACTGCCAGCTATAATGTCTGGGCCTTTGCTCCACATCACCAACAAGTCCCATTAGATAGTTAATGAAACTTTTACTTCGATGTATAGCAGAGTATGCATATTAAAAATACTTATGATATTAGTCACCTATTCGTCGCACTCTATTCGTCACAGTATTAGTCACATGATGATTGTTAAATCTGTGTATCACTATAAAAATAATAATTATTATGTAATTATAGACAGCTATGGATGGTATAACTGATGGTGTAATGTTGATAGTCGACGAAGCGATGAGATAGATCATACCTTTGCTTCTTAGTTTCAGCCATTTTAATTATAAATCTACACTTTGAGGTATACCTATAGTGTGACGAATAGAGAGTGTGATGAATATGACGAATGATCAATTGCCATCCTTTCCTTCGACAAATGATCAATTGCCATCCTTAAGAAGACACCCCTCTCTCTTCTTATATCAGCCGAGATGGGAGCAGTAGTGAGTGAATCTCTGTGTTGATTTCTGTTTGACAGTCACTAGTGCTTTTAAATGCTTACTAAAATGCAACATACATGCTGGTTGAGTCTCTATGACGCTCACATAACCCATTCGATCTAACACAATCAATAACTGAATGCATGAGATTCTTGGCCCAACCATTCTTTAAAACATATTTTAAAGCAATCACCTCACATATAGCTCGCTTAGCAAAGCGCTTGCTCATGCCTGAGGCACAATGACACCTGAGTGTATTAATACACTCAGAGGCATAGCTGCCAGATCTTCTTTTAGAAATGGATGTTGATCAAATTTCGGAGACAAGCATATATGTATCTAGGATTTCTTGCCTCCGATGTGGGTATGTTAATTCAATTAGGCTTTCATATGCCTCAGGCATAGGCTTTTTCCTTCGAAAGACCTCTGTTATCTTGTTTAGCAAGTTGAAATTTCACAACAGAATGATTTAAACATTTTAGGATTTATTTATTCTGTTTATTGCATGCCCTATAATATATATATATTAGGTACATAGCCGCTAATTTGAATCGGCACGCAATGAGTCATGCAATATAGTAATATTGTTATGTAAAAATAGTATGCATTTAGGGACCGTCTGCACACTGTACTAAGACTAACCACTCATACTGCTCTAGTGTATAATGTAATATAAAAAATATATATATTCATACTAAATTTTATCACAAACCTTTTTTGAGTTGAGTCTTGAGTTCCAATGGAAGGCAGTTCAGTTTAATTATGCAACGCTTTCTTTTATAAGCCGTTTATAATGCAACCCTTGATATGCATGTAGTGGAGCATCCCGAACAAGGAATTTGCGAGCCACATTTTTATAACTTCCGGAATCACACGCCATAATGCATTCTTTCACTTGTGTACATGAATGACTTAAATATCCTCTAGGACAACTGCAACCACATCGTTGTTTGTCCGCATGTATTGAAGCTCCTAAATTATGTACAATAGAATAACGAGCTGCAGGGACATCCCGTGTTGCGCATGGCGGGGAAGTGATAGATCAACTCATATATAGGATTTGACCCATTTCTCAACAGAAAATCAAGTTTTTTTCTTGGCTACGATATGCCTCGTGGCTCCGTCCACCGAGGCGTAGACAGTGATTGTTATAGATAGAATAATGAGTCAGCTGCTATAGACATTGCAATGGCAAGACTGGATTGAGCATAATGTAACTTGTTATGTGCAGTCTTTGCAAACAAAATTCTCAGGAATAACAGTCAGCCCTCTGCCATTAGTGAATTGTTGCAAATCCTTCTTGGTTAAACATATTGTGCCATGCCTTATCCAATACTTTTTGGTTTTGGTTGTGTTGATTGCATTGTCATTATCAATATCTAATAATACGGTGATTGCACGGAGTTTATACGGAGCATCGTATCTGCGTACCGTTTAAAGTGTTCCCACATCGGTAGTAAACGGTATCCGTGTTTCCCCCGTTATTGCACAAACACGGCAACCGTTCGATGGAAGTACGTTCTCCACCTTCCTGCACTGTTTTCCCTGTGTTGCCATCAACAGTCTGCTAGTCGAATCAGCAATAACAGCATCCTGCTTCACAAGTCCTGGCCTGACGTCCACCTCATCGTGCAACTTCAGGACTTTAGCATTTACACTGATCCATGTGTCTTGGTCCAAACTTTGCAGATTTTCCAGTTTAAAAATTGTAGGCTCGGCAAGCAGCCTTGTAGAAGTACGCGGTACGTCATTATTTGCCGTGATATTTTTCGGAGATTTCCTGATCCGAGCGTTGTCTTTGATGATAACTTCGTATTCATGAGTATAGTCGGAGAGTTGCTCTTTACAGCCGTCTAAAAGAACAGGTTCCTCATTCTTGCAAAAATCAGACAATGCCTCTTGCTTCTTATCAGAAAAACCTACCAACCTTTTGCCACCCGAAGAATCATTAAGTCTACCATGGAAAAAACTACCATTGACCATTTCTGATGACAGCATTGCAACCAGTCTATCTATTCGTGCTAACTTGCACGGAGTAAGACATTTCAGTTCTTTGAACTTGATTACTTGTACTAAATCGACTTCTCGTTGACTCTTTTTTGAACGATCTTCCATAACCTCCGCACTGACTGCAACTAAAGTTACTCCAGCATTGCTGTATCTTTTAATTGTAGCGATGCGCATGCACACAACCGAACTACCTATCACATAACGATAGTATACAATGGAACCCCTCTTAGAGGACACCCATCTATAATAGACAAATACTGTATCCCAAATAATTACAATCCACATGGCATAATGTAAAGAAAATTAAAAAGATTTCTATCGAAATCAAAAGGATGTAGGGTTGTGAAATCTACCACTGGTTCACAATGTAAACTAACAAGGAACAAGCATGGAATGGTAACACAATTGACTTGCTAACAGACCATAGATCCCTACATCAGTGGCTGGTGTGGTTGACCTACTTGTTGACTGCTGACACCTGACGTGCATTCAACTTGGGTACAGCCACTGATGTAGGGATCTATGGTCTGTTAGCAAGTCAATTGTGTTACCATTCCATGCTTGTTCCTTGTTAGTTTACATTGTGAACCAGTGGTAGATTTCACAACCCTACATCCTTTTGATTTCGATAGAAATCTTTTTAATTTTCTTGTTTGTGTCCTTTTTGCTTTTTTTAGTGAAGTGCAGTTCAAATAATTATCATGGATGTACTGAGCCGTCTTTGTTCCACCATTGTTTAGTTTCTTGTTGTTGATGGCTTTTCTTATTTTAAACTTGTAGCAAAAAATAATTGTTATGCTATACTATCAGCTCGCCTACGCATGTATGCATGCAGTGCATACAAGCCCCGCCCACACTAGTTTGTTGACCTGTATTGTACGGCGGTTATAATTTATATCTGGCAAGCGCAGAATGGTGATCCTATAGCTTGCCGTTCTTCGAAGACTCCATACAGATATGTGTTTTCCGTGAACCATTCGGCGTGGAGATAGTGCTTGGTCACGTGCGTATTGCGCAATCACATTAATGGCGTCTAACACTTAGCTGACAATGGATCACAATCGAGAAATCGCGGAATTTATCTCGCCGTTTCGCTAAAAACTAAGTTCAAAAGGCACATGCCAGGAGAATTTCACGACTGTCCGTGAGTGTTTTGGTCTCGGCACTGCTCGCGTAGAGGCGCTAGGCGAGTTGAAGAAAGAAGAAAGAATAAGAAAACGAAGATGACAAAACACGATTTTCACCGTTTTTAGTTTCGTCACTTTAGCAACAATCTCGAGCAATCTCCTTGCTACTGTATGATAGGGCAACGCCCGATAGCAGATTTAAGTGTCTTTTGACGTATAAAATTCATCACCAGGCGAAATATCAGCGTTTGAACGCTAATACAGTAGCCGCCATCTTTTTTTCTCGTTCAACCCTACATAGGGAGGCACTACCGTGCCTCCCTAATAATAAATCCGAGCAGGGGACACCCTCTATAATGCATAATGCCAGACGAAATTGTTGGTCCCACTGAATGGTGTCCGCCTCAGAAAAGTGAAGGCAAACGTTTAATTAGTGTGCCGTTTTCTGTAAAATTCTCCTATCGAGTTTTTCATGAAGCACTATCTAACACTGCAAAATTTCTCTCTGGAGAGACATTAGTGGTTGCTTGGTACACTAGCTGTATCTTCAATAAGTTATTGATCAGCAACTAATGTCAGTTGTCAGTTGTATGTTGTAGCTGCACGCGTCTTCGACAACGGAACTTTTGCTCGACAGGTGCGCTGATCTAAGCTCTTCTACTGATAGCGCTGTACGCTGGCTTACCTGCATACAGCTAAGCTGCAGTTAAGCGTTGCTGTCTGTGTTCCTGGGCTTATTATTGACGCTACAAGCGCTTGTAAGGTAAGTCACCACAATAACATTATTACACCAACATATCAATACACGAAAGCACTACACTACTGATGAGGTAGTTGGCATGCTTGATGATGATGATCTTGATGAGCCAATGATGCAAGGCAGTGACGACGAATTTAGTGATCTAGAAGTGGAAGAAGATAACAGTGAAGGTATTATTATTGTAGTATGCATTAGTAATGGTTTCTATTTTGCACATTACATTTCAGATTTTTCTCTCGACATGGCACGCTAGGCACGCTATGCACTCTAAGGCACTCTAGGCACACCAGGCACTCTAGGCACTCTCGTTGTGTATGGTCAATGACCAAGTAAAAATCTAAAGTAAGATTTTACAACATCCTACAACAAACACAATTTTACAACAAACAATTAGACCACCATAGAAATTAAATGCTTAGAGTAATGTTTAGTAAACTCAAATTGAAATTGAAATAGATATCAGACGGTACCACCTGATGAAAAAGAGTATTAGAACAACCAAATACACAATATTTGAACAATAATTCATACCTTGCAAACTGTTACCTTGCAAGATTTCCTCTGCCATCCTCTGCCGAATCCGAGGCATATCCTTCTGCTGTAAAACAGTGAGTCAGTGCTGTGTAGATATCAGATCACTCACTTGTTGGAACAGAAACGGTTTTACGTTAACTATGTGACGAGCATACTGTACGTACAAAAGATAAGAATGAATTTAGTGTATATAGTGAGGGTAGCTGGAACATGAGGTCCCACACTACAGTTGAATCCTACCAGCCTGAGCACCAGACACACTAAACACTAACACAATGTACAGCTGGCACGCAAGTACACACACACACATGCACAGCGTACCATACTAGTACACACACTCTCGATTGTGTTCGTGATGGCACGTGGTCAACAACCTTTTAAAATTCAATACAGGGTTTATACTCATGCAAAGCCAATAATGAATAAGAATAGTTCACTGCAATAGTAAATACATTGAACAACTTTGAACAACTCCGATGGCTTGTAAGCAGTGACTGGGAGGGCGTCTGCGTTGAACTGAGGTAGACCTGCTAGCCTAAACCCAGACACTGCCCACTCCGGCTAGAATTGCTTCCACATCTGTGATAGTAGCTCTGCGAAGTCAGCTTTTTTAATAACCAGTTATTCACGACGTGTGAAACTACTGACTCCCAAATGCACTTGAGGTGGTTGAATACTCCCATATCTAGTGGTTGCAATAGATGGGTTGTATGAGGAGGCAGTTTTAGCATGTGTACCCATTCCCTTGAGCTATCTTGCGAACTCGATAGCCTATATGCGACTTGTGCCCATCTAATAGGATTAGAACTGGTTGTTCTGTTGCTAATGACAGCAAAATGATTGATTATAGCCAGGCGTTACTGTCCACCCACCCATTTTCTGTTCCAAGCGGACCACCAATCATGTGATATGGTGAGATTCTGGATCCCTTATAGAGAACATAAAGTGGTATCACTTGTCCTGATGCAGACACACAGGTTTTTGTACGTCTATCGTACACAGAATCATCATATGTAACTACATAGCATGTACTGAGGTTGATCTTTACAAGTTGTTGCAGCTTAGGAATTACGTCTATATTGATTCATTGATGGCTTCTTTGTCTCCTTCAAACACTCTTGTGACACAGTCACCTTAGTTCCATCACTGTTTAGTTGTTGGTGGAGCCGTTTAGGTCTCTTAAGGTAGGACAGTAGTCTAAATCAATGAATTTCAAAAATCAATTAAAACAGCTGTATCTTTGAGACCATTGAAGTAATACCTTTCAAACTTGGAATACATGATCTACAATCTTTTATATACCTGTATGTCATCTTTGGAGACATTCTGATAACATAGGCCAAAATGGCAAGTATAAAATATATCCGACCCGTTTTCACATTTTAAATGAATTTCTTTTGAAAGAGCAACAGTGCAGTGTTTTGACTTTGGTGGAACTTCAAGGGCAAGATTTACTAACTTTTCATCGCAGGCCGCCCCTCTAAGAGATAGCTACGTCTTCAGAGCTAGCCATAAGCACTTTCACACCAACATTCAAAGGCAAGTCAGTGTGTTGCTCACGCTTACTTGTCGAGGGCGGCCTGCGGTGAAAACAACGCATAGTGGTTGTAGTAGACGCACACAAACTGTTAAGCACTGTTTCTACTTCACTCCCGAGATTTTGCCGTCCCTATCATAGAGTGATTTAGCCACTCACGCCAACCAACGCTTGGAAACCTCAGCGCTTTATTCTGCCTGCCATTTTAACTGCTGACCTAGTAAAATGCGTACAGCAGACACTGATCTCCTAACATGGAAGTGGGCGGGTTGTGGTTTGGCTTGTAATCACAGCTATAGCCACTTGTTCAACACTGTTTACTTTGGCTCCTCCTTCCCTAGCAACCAAAAGAATGCAATTTGTGCATAGTGTACGGAAAGCGAATAACCGCGGACGAATAGCTATTATCCGTGCACATCGACAGCATCTACACGAGCAACGTGGACCAGCTATGACTACGATGTGAGAGCCATTTCAAGCCTGCTAGCTTCGTGTGTGCTCATCTTGTAAGCTGTAATCGTTCTCTCCGGCCACTGCTTGTACTTGTTTAATCTCGTGATGAATATTATTATCTTACTCGTGAATTCATTTAACAGCGGTTTATTTGCTTTACCTAGCAACGTTTAACGTTTTATATCTTGGGTTCCAGCTAAAATTTTCCACTACAAACCTGGAATATTGCTAACCACACTATAGTAAAGCAAATAAGTGAAAATGGTCCAAATCCAAGAGATGAATTTAGACTACTGTCCTACCTTAAGCCTGAGAGGATTTTGTTTTAATTCAGACACAGAAGTACCTCTTGAAGGTAAATCAGTGGGATTGTCAACTGTTGATAGAGTTCACCAATGTTGAACAGAAATACACAGTTCCATTGCAAGCCAAGCATTTTACGTATTCCATTTTCATCGCAGTGTTTTGTCCAAGAGAATCCGATTGGTCTTAATCACCGACTTGCAACATGCTCTGCTACAGATGCATTAGGCCGAGGCTGATGCTTAGATTTTGGTTTAGATGAGGTCTCTTTTATCTTGACATGGTCTTAAATAGTTTGTGCCATATTGAGCCAAAAGATGTTCTACCAATTGAGACACTGTGTCAAAGCCTGATGCGGCGAATCGCTTACTTTGGCATACACTTTGATCAGTGACTACCCAAGCTGAGACATGTATTAGTAGCCATAGCATTGAAGGGTTGTTATTGTAATGGATAACCACTGTACTGAAACACACACTATATAGAGATTAGCTGATGATAGTCACATTAAAGCAGATCCAACAGGTTATATTTATTGAAGACAGCGAATCGCTTGTTCTCTGTTGATAGCGACAATTGTCTTGTGTATCGGTGAAATCGCTTTTTCTTCACTAGCCGTGTAATATCGAGTTGTCGAGTTCTTTTAGTAGTCTCGTCCTGGAACTTAAAAAGTGGACCTGGAGTCAACCCTCGCAAAACATTATAGCTTTTGATGCATCATCGTAAAACCATTCATGTGCAGACACATTCAGTGAGGATTTATCGCAGGTAAAGATTCTTTTTGAGTTGACGATTATGTGTCAACCTTTTTATGTGCTCTGTAGTGGGTGGTATAGAATAGCAGCCATTATCATGATCAGTAGAAGATACAAGACTATCTCAAATCTACATCGTACAGGAAAAGATTACAGCAAAACTTCTCAATTTCTTCTTTAGTACTGATTTACAGGATGAGGATCAAATTTGATAATTTATTTATCTTTACTACATTATTTATTTTCTTCTTAATATAAGATCAGTGACAAGAAGAATCTCTAATTTTCTATTTTTCTCAGCCTGATTTTCTAAGGAAGA
The DNA here is from genome assembly GCA_964017065.1 of Haliclona indistincta. Taxonomy (NCBI): domain Eukaryota; kingdom Metazoa; phylum Porifera; class Demospongiae; order Haplosclerida; family Chalinidae; genus Haliclona; species Haliclona indistincta. Next base: position 7,372,955 of record OZ024786.1, read on the forward strand.
ATCTCTAATATCTAATAGCAGAAAGTGTACAGCTAGGCAGGGTGCAGATGGTGGCTAGTTACTTCTGCCTAGGTCGTACACATTTATTTGTGAGCACAAAAACTAGCTAACGATGTTCGTACGTGCGCTATAGCAGGCCCAACAATGCAAAACTATTAGCCAAATTCTTCAACTAGTGATGATCTGTAATGCTGTCAACAATATTACACACCAACCCTAACTGAACAAACAGCTACTATTGTATTAAGTCATTCCTTTTCTTGACTTTGAGGAGTACGAGAGCTTGATATCTGGTGTTAGGTGAATTAGAGCTTATACAAGTATACAATCAGCTTACCTTGTACGGCATATTTTCTATCCATTCCTTTTCCTGTTATAATGTAATTTTTAGTTTGAAATTACTATGGTTGAACTTACTGATTTTGTCAATGTCATATCCTGTAGAAATTAAAATAGAAAACCTGACCTGACTTTATGTATGACTATATCTCCTATACATGCTCAATCATACTGGTGTTACAACTGTTTGCACATTTGAGACTAACCGGAATTGGGTGCTTGACGAGGGGAAGCCATGCCAAATTTTCTTTAGGAGTCGGAAAACAAGTTGAACCATACTCAAAGTCAGTCTATGGAATAGCGAGAGAAACAGACAAAGGTATTGAGCACAGGTCACCCCTTACCATTCTTGAATCTGCTAGCTTCCCTTACTTGAACATCAGGGCTGTCAAGTTCTGGAATTGAAAATGAGTGAGACTAATTATTATTCATTTATTCATGAAAAGGTGTGGTTTATGACGTAATAAAGGCGTGGCTCATTGTTTATTACTTGCTTTGTGCAGGTGTAAGTTTACAAGATACTTTGTGACGAAATGAAGAACTTATGAAAGTAAAAGAAATATAGTAGAAAAACACTAGAGAAACAATGATAGTGAAACCTATGACTTTTCAGTTCTATGTTCCTTATTGTATTCCCAAGTAACAGTCTTGGATTTTTTAACTACATCAACTGTTGGCTCATATTTATAGCAAGGCTCTTCACAAGCCATCTTAACAGTTAAAATACTAGAAAGTGTGCCATCAAGGCTAAGTGAATTTCTTGAGTCTGTTTTGTTTTGGCGAATTAAGGAGAACACACGTTCTTCATCCGCATTCGAATGTGGAATAGTCAGCACAAGTTTGGCTACTTTAGATAGCATGAAAAACCTAGGCTGACTAGTAACAGAATCCTTGAGAGTGCCAAGGTATCCCCACAAAATATCCATCCTGTGATATTCAACTTCATCTTTTTCTAATACTTTAGCACTATTCCACACATGTAGAGGAATTATAGTATCTTGAATAGTCTGGTAGTCACAAAATTCAGAGTAGAGCTGCTCTTGAGATTGAATACTTGAAAAAGGTAATAGGCGATTGAAGCGCTGTACAAAATACGAAACATGAGAAAAATCTGCTTCAAGTCTGTTTGTCATGTTAACAAAAGCTGAACTTTGAAGTAACTCATCATTGAAAGGTAAATGGCTAAGAGCATATGAAGATGCCGACTCAAAAAATGCCCGAGCTCCTTTCATTAACTTAGTAATAGCACTAGGTGCTATATCACCTTCATCAAGCAACTTCATCATTTTGCTCCTAGTAAACATACCTAGATAGAGCTTGTGATCTGGCAGTTGGTTGGGCCTGGAGAAATCGGTTTTTATTATATCTGGACCTACTGCAACAATTTCTTGAGGATCAACAAATCTGCTAAAAAGGCTCTTTAAAAAAGCTTTCATACTAGAATCAAGCAAGTAAATTACTGGCTCTTGTCGTTGAAGTAACAAATTCAACTTAGTAAACAGAGGAATCACTGACTGTAAGAATAGTAGATATATTTCTGTCATAGGGTTAGAGAAAGCTTTTTGTAACCTTTTAAAACGAGGTTTTGACTCATCGTTCGATTTAAAGTAGCTAACCAAGCTGTTATATAGTGCAAGAATACGAGTAATAGTTTGCTCAAGACTAAGCCAGCGAGTAGAAACGTGTTTTAATATATCTTTATATGTCGTATCGCACAATAAGCAGAACTCAGCAAGACTAGCTTTTCGTTTTGTGCTTTTGTCGAACCAATAAGACACATCAACAGCTAAATCTTCTACGTCAAATCCTGTTTCTTTTGAGAAGGATGTAGCTGCTTTGGAGCAGGTATTGTGTATAATGTGGCAAGGGCAGCCAATCACATACACTTCTGGGTGTTTCGTACGAAGTCTAGAAGATAAAGAATTTCTTACGCCCAAGTTAACAGAGGTATTATCAACAGAAAGGGACACACAATTTGTCCATGGAATTGCATATTTACTCAGAACGGAATCCATTTTGTTAAAAATAACTTCAGCTGTAGCAGCTCCTGTTCCTGTTGTAGTGCACATGTCAAGAAACTTGTGCTTGATTCTGTCAGTATCAAATAGTTTAACAGTAACAGGATTCATTTTTTCTTGACCAGTATCGTTTGATCCATCGATGGATACACTATATGGCTGATCTTTCATCATCTCCACTAATTCATTTTGGTAGTATGGTTTTAATGCCCCATTCAAAATGCAAGTAATTTTTGTTTTGCAAGAACTATAGGCTTTAGCAATTTCTGAATCCGGGAAAATCTCTTTAAACAGTGGACTTAAATGATCAGCAAAAGCCAATGGTATGTTATGCTTAGCAATAGCAGCTGTGACTTTTACTTCTGCCCTCCTCACCTTGGCTTCTAGTGGATTCATGGAAGAACTTGACAAAGAACTAGTAGTCGGAAAAAAACTCTGCATTCTTGAGGTACCTTGCATATCTTTAACTTTTTTCCTGTGCCCATCAGATGCCATATGTCGTTCGATATCTCTTCGGCCTTGATGTGCACACGATCGTTCCACTCGGCAAAGAGAGCACCAAAAGTAATTTTTTGTAGTGCCTTTTGTAATGCACGGCCACTGTTTGCTCCAGTCACGATTGAAAACTGTCAAGTATCTTGCTGCACCAGACATTCTTCGTGAACTGACCGACTTGACCTGGGAATGCTCTTGATCATTGTCACTGTCAGCACTGTCACAACTTTCTTCCTCATCTGCCTCTCGCTTTCATCTGCCTCTGTTTCATGATGATGGTTGGGTCAACTGTAAAGGCAAGTCACTGACAAGAATGTTCAGCTTATTGGCGATGGCGATGTAGACAGCTTATTGGCGATGTATAGCAGGTCAGTCGATATAGTCTAACAGAATTACAGAAAAACACCAAGAGAAACAGCGCAGCACTGACACTGGAGCAGCTGACTAATCATGAATATAATAACAAATGGGTGTAAATCTGTTTTTGGTTTACAGCTTTAGTGTTAGTTTGTGTTGTGCAATGTCTGTGGCTATAGAATCAGCTGAAAGAAGGTGTGGCTTGAGCATAAAGCTGTAAATGCGTGAGATATTCATCCTTCAATCAACATTAGCGTGTGAGCGTGAGAACAAGCTGAAATGCGTGTGTCTCACGCAGGATGCGTGAGACTTGACAGGCCTGACATGTGCTCAATCACGTGACAATGACATCATAAAAATTGTAATGGTCATGCGCAATTGGAACATGTGACTCCTTCATTGTAAGGGCCAAGTTAGCAAAATGGCAGCATCCCGTGAGTTTAGCTTTCTATCAATCTGTTGTTTGCTATTATGGTTGACCTCTCATTATAGCCTTGAACACTGATGACAGCTATGCCTCTGAGTGTGTCAATACACTCAGGGGTCATTTAAAAACAGGAGTGAGCGGGCAGTTTGCTAAGCGAGCAATTGGTGAGGTGATTCAAGTAGGTAGCTGCTATAATAGTTACTGTGTTGTTGCAGAATCACTTGTAAAGAAGCTCAATGACAAGAGATCTAGAGATGAGCTTGACTCACTGATGACCGCCGTCACCACCAGTGGGTCTACACCGACCAAGTGTGTCACTATACCTCGCACATTAGACGGCAGACTACAGGTGTGTGATAATAGCAATACTGTACTAGTGTATCAGACAATGTGTGTAGGTTCTGGGTCAAAAACAATTTCCTCATGTGATCTATGTCAAGATATGGCGCTGGCCACAAGTCCAATACTGGAAGGAATTGCGTCATGCTCAGTTCTGCCAATATGCTTTTGATTTGAAGTGTGATAACATATGTGTGAACCCCTACCACTATGAGAGGATAGAGTCTCCAGGTAGGTGTCATAAATCTGTGGTTTATATTTGTGGTTTGCTATTATGGTTGACCTCTCTCTTGCCTCCCAGATGACAGCTATGCCGCTAATATTAGTACACTATTGCAAACACGCGATAGCCTTTTTGCTCAGCGGGCTATAGGTGAGTTGATTCGAGTAGCTAGCTGCTATAATAGTTACCGTGTTTTTGCAGAATCACTAGTTAAAAAGCTCAAGAACAAGAGTGATGAGCTTGAATCACAGTCAAAGAGAGTTTTTGCCCAAGGCGGGCAGTCTGAAGGAGCATGGCACTCACTGTCCTCTCCTATATCCTGAGGGAGGCGCATCCTCTTCACCCTCTCACTCATTTTCCTCTCTATATTTCGATCCAGGCTCTCAATGTATCCCTGATACTCATCGCTTCGCCAGCAGGCTCTTTTCTTCATCAGTTTCTTTGCCCCGGTAGCCACAGTCATCATATCCTGTTCAGGATCATCTGAAAGATACACTGATTCGTCTGATGACATGTAGTCAGGTACTAGCAGAGGTGCAAGCATCGATTTGGTCTCCCTTGTCATAGTGTTTGATGCTTCCAAAGCCTTTTTTCGAGCTACTGCTTTCTATAAAAGGTGAAGTGATTAACTATAGACAGTGATGTAGAACACTTACATTGATCATGCGTTGCCGACGTCTTTGTCTAACTCTCGCTGCCTCCTGGATCCCCCTACGGGTTCGCTGTGCTCTATTTTTAATAGTCTTAAAATATGTCCTCATGGCACCTAATAGAAATATACAGCTATACATGTAGCACACATACAGATACTAACGTGAAACTAGAACTCTTGAATAGCTGGAAGCCTCGGACAACCCTTGCACCTCTTTCTCCACCACTGGCACAGACACTCTGTCCTTCACTGGATCTTCTAGGTCTATCTCCTTCGTAACTGACACTGTTCTCGTCGCAGAAAAGCCCAGAAAGAAGGGAGATTGCATCTACCGCTGAAGCACGTTGCTCTGGCGTCATGCTTGAAGCTTATATAGACCATGTGGCGTGCATGCGTACATTGAAAAGTGAATCGGCGATTGGTACTGACCGAGCGAATGGCAATCGGTAAACAAGAAATCGAAAATCGACAATCAAATCGAAGATCTACACTCAAAAATCGACAATCGGATCGAAGATCGACAATCGAATCGAAGATCGACAATCGGTAATCGACAATCGTATTTTTGTCGCGTTTGGCGCTCCATACAAATCAACGCTGAGGTACGTTGTGTCATGAATTTATTTTCAACACCAGCCAACACAGTTGTCTTATGAAGATGAAGATATCAGCTGCAACTACTCAGCAGCAGTCAGCAGAAGTTATGTCGGTAGCTTAAAAAGGTACATCATGCATATGGGTCATAGTACTGATAATATTTTTCTCTACAGCAGGAGCGTCCGTGCAGCTTCCTCTGCATCCTTTAGAGATTACTTTCAAATACGATATTCCTTTAGAACTACAGTGGAACACACGAAGAGAGTAGAAAAATGTGTTTTTGACATTTTGTTTCATATCTCAGGAACCAAGTGTCTTATGATCATGTTGCAGGTACCATTATGATCCTCTATCCTTACTGAATGTGATGAACTATATGGTTTCTTGTCACATGACACACACATGAAACAATATGGCGCTCTTTAGAGGCATGTAGCAGAACACGTTTAGTTGGAGATCTCTGTAAGTGCAGGTAGTTAAGAGCTCATAATGGATATGTGAACTGTCCTAATGTATACGTACCTTTGACCAACATCTCGGCACCCAGTCAGCGTTACTACAAAAGTGCGGTACGAAAACTTGTTTTTGCGACCAGCCCCAACGTTAGGTTAGAGAACTCACGAACCTGCGGGAGTTAAGATGCAAAACTTGCTTGCTGGATAGCTTACACATTAATGATTACGAAAACACTAACCTTGGGCGCCTTCTTCGCTTCGTCGTGAATAGCGCAGCTCTTCCGTTCGCGAGAGCTGTTTTCTTGCCGCCATCTTGCGACTTTAATGGATTTTGTGATGTCACACGTTGGTTATTAACATGTGTTGCATCATAACTATTACATTGATTCAATGTGTTATCAATAGTTATGACGTTTACACAGCCAACAATTATTAAGCGTGACATCACAAAAATTCATTAAAGTCGCAGGATGGCGGCAAGTAAGAACCCATCATGTAAGAACAAGTGTGGCAGTGTGAACCTGACATTGTTTAGTGCAGCCCGGTACTAAATGCACCCTATTATGATTTGGGCAAGATTTAGTGAGACTACACTATGTAAGTCATCTGCAAAAATAGTATTCAGTATAATAGCTATAATAGTCACATGTACTGACCTTCACGTTACCTATGCTCCATTGTCGGATGCTGACACCACCATAAGTGGTAGAACAGTGAATAAACCAGTGAAGTGATAGTGATAGCGGCAAGTGATGGAAGTGTTTGTAAAAGCGCTTGCTTCGGATTTTGCGTGCGTTTGGCGGTAATCATTATTAATGACTTACATCACTTGAGGGGGCATGGTTGTTGTGAAAGTAATAAACCGTTCAGCTTACAATTCAGCTTTTTGACTTCTGCTAGCATCTCCTGTGGTCCTTGGGAGCTTATAAAACTGTTTACACTTAATGCTACTAGTGCTTATAAATCCGGCTATCCGTTATGATGCCAATCGTGGTCTCCATGACAACAAAACAGGTTTCATTCCTGATCCTACGCGATCCTCAAAATAAACCACAACCATGTTCACAAGATCTTGACCAACTGTCACTAGCCAAGAAAAGTCTGATTTCACATGAACAAACACATGGACAGTTTCTCTTGTCTTAAGGGTTTCTTTCTTGATCCTACGTGATCCTCAAATTAAACCACACCCTTGTTCGCTTGATCTCGACCAACTGTCACTACTAATTTCACATGAACAGACAACTGGACAGTTTTGTCTTAAGTGTTCGTACTTTGCTGAGAATAAGAAGCTCTTCTTGAGCTATGATCTGTAGAGGTGGCATGTGTGATTGATGTAAACGTATTGCTAGCGTGGTTGTAGCATCCACATTTCCGTTGTAGTAAGCAAAGAGAGTAGTAAGCAAAGAGAGGAAATGAGTTTATCTAACCAAATCTGAAATGATGATATTGTAAGATGCCTGGCAAAGGATGAAAAGATTTAATCAAATGTGCAGACCAATTGTACCTTACCACATAACGTTCACCAGGGTTCATCCAGGGTATTGGCATCAGCATCAACTTTTCCTTCTTCAACTAGAGCAGGGTTGCCAAAGATATCGTGGATAAATTCAAAATGCAGTATTCCTTGAGATACCCAGTTCAGACAACAGGAAACAGTGAAGGTGAGAAGAAGCATTTGAAGTGGGTATGCAGTGCTTCTTCGAATGCCTTCTCACCATCTGTCCCAAAAACACTGGATGATTTGAAGTTTCAGTCTTAATCTGAGAAAAATAAATTGTAAATAACAAAGGTTTTCATTTTCGCTCCTGCTTGCCCTCTCATCTTTACCTTTCCAGTAAAAATCAAGTAACTGGAAGTTGGTATCATATAGCACAGTGGCTGCAGAATGGGTCAAATAATGCCAACATGATATCATATAATCCCAAACATCCTCATATAATAGTGATTTAAGATGCCTACACTTGTCTCTCCAGCGCGCCTTGCGTCTTGTATCCATGACTCAAAACTTGTAGGTACACCAACATGGAATACATATCGTACATCAGGCTTGTTCACTTCCATTCCAAACGCAGAGGTAGCAAAAGGAAGGCTAATTTCTCCCTCCATCCAGTTGAGAGTACTGCTTTCTTGTTTCTTCACAAGTGTAGGCTGCTGCTGTGTGTTGGTAGTCTTGTCGATTCTCTCAATTATATCAAGTCGCAGATTCAATTTTGCGGCTAACTATGGTTTTGAATTTATCGTCCATATAGTGAGAGCTTTGGTCTGATGGGATAGAGCAATCTCTTATGCAAGAGGTTGCCAATATGTGTAAAAGTACATAAAGTGTATCATTATAATTATGTATCATTATAATTTTGATCATTAATCATTATAGTTATAATTATTGATTATAATTTTGATCACACAGTATTTGAAAACATAATTATTAACTGCGATAAATCATACTTTCATACAAATCTTTTATCTGCTGAAGTTTAGAATGCCTAGAGCTTCGGAAATGCCCTCAATATTTTTGGCCGCAAATTTTGCTACTGCACTATAATCGATGTTATTTCGCACACATGTTGACTTGGTTACTTTGTACGTTGCTTCAAGAAAAGTTCCACCATATCTTTTTTTTTTTTTTAATCTTTGCCAAAGGCAGGTGTGACCATCTAGCAAAGCTAATACAAAGGCCAACCAGTGAGAAAAAAGAAAAACAGGACTTTAACAAAGTGCTCTTGGTGTACATTGAGCAGGTAATATTATTGTAACTAATTCAGTGGTGAATAGATTGAAATGTCATAACATCCATGATTCTCTCTTGGTATTCCTTCTTGCAGCTTGATGGACATGCATGCTCTCTTTGATGGTATCTGAAAGAGGGAGGTTCTTGGATTCACTCACACCTAACTCATGGTTAGTATGTGTAGCTATGTAGCACACATCAACAGCACCAGTACTAGGAGAATCTACTGTAGCATAGATCCTTAAGGTACAATATTCATTCAGTTTTTGTGATGACGCTGGTCATCTTGTTTTGTCTGTTAAAAATGTTAAGTCGTGTTCATTATTTCTCCCAATAGTACTTGGACAAGATTTAGTGTGGTTACACTATTCTCCTCTGCATTATTGTAGGAAGAATTTAATGCTGAGATCATTATCTCTAGTGTGCAGGGAAATTTTTTTGACCACCACTGTAGTAGTGGTTCATGTGGAACAGGCACTGCTGAGACTACTGGAAGAGGCTGCTGCACCGGGAGAAGCTGCTACTGCTGCTGCACCGGGAGAAGCTGCTACTGCTGCTGCACCTGGGAAGGCTGCTACTGCTGCTGCACTGGAGGAGGCTGCTGCTGCTGCACCGGGGGAGGCAGCTACTCCTGCTGCACCGGGGGAGGCAGCTACTCCTGCTGCACCGGGGGAGGCAGCTACTCCTGCTGCACCGGGGGAGGCTGCTACTGCTACTGCACCACCGGGGGCTGCTGCTGCTGTACCGGGGGAGGCTGCTGCTTTGCAGAAGAATCTAATGGACGCATCTACTCGGTCCCAGACTTTGAATCCTCGTTTAATTGGGTTTTTGGCAGATACTGTTTCATACATGAATACCCTGAATCATTGCCTCATCAATGCTATTTTTGCTCCATGGTTGAATACTGTGAGACAGCGCTCTCTTACTGCTGAAATAATCAAATCAATCTTCAGCTGTCTTGTATAGCCATCTTCTCCGTGAGTCAGCAGTGTGGTATTGTGTGCAAAATTAAGATATCGAGAGATTTATTTTCAAATCGAAGACATGGTATTCTTGAAGGGACAGGTGGGTAATTCAGTCATTTGTCAAGTGACCAATAGTCTCTTCCTTTTGGATATCTTTTTGAGAGAAACTTTTTTATTTGTTCTTCAGTAACACTGTTGAATCCATCAGGGACTTGCTTCCGCAAACGAACTATTGATCCATTTGCATATGTCCTGGTGTGTTTCTTAGCTTGGCACCACACTAGTTTGATTGGACTCAATTCACAATGGTATTTCGTAAACAATGTAGTACAGAGTGTCTACACTCCTTCCAAATTGCCTTGTAGTCTGTACAGAATGATGGTGAGAACAGTTATTTGTTGTTTAGTTACTAATACACTAGCTCCTTGCTTGATTCTTTCTTGTTACTTAATGCTAACCTCGTGACTTCCAGCAAATTAGATTACATCACTTGCCACAGCATTATATTACCTAAAGCACACTTTCTGTGCCAAAAGTTGATAACGAACTGTGTCTGTGGCTGTCTAACACAATAGGAGGAGCCATACGAGGTGCATTAGAACATGGTGTATTATGTGATTAGAGCATTCCAGCCAACAACTGGAACCCGCTTTGTGTAGCCACTCAGGGTGGTATGAGTATTAGTATTGTACTAACACTGGACCCAGTGGTATTTTGCTATTATTACTTCTATTTTTAGGAATGCAGAAAGAACCCTCACTCCTGTAAAATAGTTTTTTCAATGTTTCATTATTGTTATTTTGTTGTAAATAAATAGATAACATTATTAAAGATTAGAGTATGATACCATACAAGATCAAAGGCGCCGACAGTGCTCTATATTCCATAGTACGCACTGCCCATTGTTCAAACAGTGCTCTATTTTCCAAAACCCATTGTTCTACAGTGCTCTATTTTCCACCGCAGTGCTCTATCTACCAGGTGTTAACATGCCGATATGCAGTGAATTTAATTATAAAATACATGCGATGAAACACAAACATCTTTCATTTTGATAAAATACTACAACAATGTCGAACAGAGACTATTCAGTGTCTTGAACAGCGATCAAAAGGCCAGAAGAAAGCTAGATAGGAGGGCCACGCCGTTAGCAATGTGGGTGACGTCAGGTTTATCCAGGGCGCTACAGCTACTCAAAGACAGGATGAAACCGGAAAGTAGCGACATGGCAGCGTAGCAAGTAGCTCGGCGTCACTGCTGATGTACGTTCGATGGATACTTTCATCCACGAGGTTCGGTGAAGTCGTTCCTCACTGATTCATGATTCCTTCATAGCTTTAGCCCACTGGTAGTTAGATAAATAAGACACGTCTTCTTTTCTGGTGTTGAATTCTCTGCTCCTATCATATTCCCAAGTCGAAATCACAGTGCTCTCGTCCACAGCTACCTTCCACCATGTGCTCGTGTAACGATTTCCGTATAATTCCGTAAATTCCCACAATGGTAGCGTTTATACTGGACTGTCTTCGGCCTGCTAGCAGTATCCCTAATGGCAATTGTACAAGGTCACACTCTAAACCTGTTAAAGCACCGCTCTTCTCGTGCTCTACGCAATATAATAGCACTCGGGTCGTGTCTCGAGACAAATAGAGCACTCGCCTTCGGCTCGTGCTCTATTTGCCTCTCGCCACGCCCCTCGTGCTATTATATTGCGTAGAGCACTCGGAGCGGTGCTTTAACTAGTACCTAACTTATGTTACCTAACTTCCGCCCACCGAGGCATTATTAGAAAGCACAGCCTGTTAGCAGTGCAGTTGTGTCATTGTCTGGCAAATCGCCCAAATCTGCTGCTGTGAGGTGGTGGTAAAGGCTTGAGATGTGACTGGCTAGTGGCTGTACTGGAGTTGCGCTGCTGCTGTTGGTGTTATGTAGCTCTTGGTGGTTTTTGCAAAATTGTGATGCTCTAAGAACTCTTTCCACCAAGGACAGGACTGTTGTGGCAGCATTGTATGATGTTTGGCATGCCTGGAGGCAACTTCAGCCGTTCTTAGGGAGCTGCGCATATTGTTCTAGAAACCTTTTCGAGGCTGTCGATAGTGACATACCCTTCATTGCACCCTTTACATCACATGTATGCTCTATCCAAGGATTTTTATCCTCACTGATAGTCTGATACTCCCTTGCACATTACTTCCATGTCAATTCATATATCTGGGTTTCTCATTGGCAGGTTCCTACTATTTATTTACGGTATTACCTTTTGTCCTTTCCACAGCTTGCTATATATTCACCAAACTACTCCGCCCATTAGTAAAATATTGGCAAATACAGGGAATAAGAATGGTGGTATAAAATATTGACACAAACATTTCATTGTCACCTAGTGGAGTGGGTGATGGTTCGCGGTCAGCACCGGTATTAGATTGCTGTTGTTGGTACTCTTCCTCAGATAGCTTAAGATATTTGAGCACTGCATGTGCCTTTGCCTCCAGGTCAGAGTATTTTCTCTTTCTAAACTTTGTCGAAGACTTGGCCATAACCAGACCTTTGGCAGTCATTCGTTCGACCACAAATATTCAATGAAGATGAGATGATGATTGTTACTAGTGGCTTGACTCCTTGACTAGTGGCTTGACTCCTTTGAAAATACCTGAATCACAAAATACTTCGAAATTCTATACACATAGCTACCACAAACCGTGACGACCTTTCACTTGAGATTGAGCCTAGGCCAAGTTATGCAACTTTAGAGCTAACTGTGTTCCACTTGTTGCTTTTGGGGTATACAAGGCCACATACGGTACACTTTGCCAGTAGTGCATGCTAGTTTCAATGGTCGCCATTTGTTTTTACCAGAAACCAGTTGAGGAGATTTTTTTTTTTAATTTACACTGAAAGTTACAGTGAGGTAATCCCAATAGCTAGAGCTAATATTAAAGGACACCTAAAAGAAGAAAAAAATAAACAAAACAAAAAAAAAACAATTATAACAATAATAGCGACAAAACAAATAAACAAATTAACTCTTTAGGGACTGAATTATTTTAATGATTGATTAAACTTGTTACTGACACATAAGTGAAGAAATTCATAGTTAGTTCATAATTCATAGTCATAATATTTCCTTGCCAGGAAGGCGACTCTCGGCATCAAATCTAGATATGTCTCTTCCGGCTCAATAGACAACCCCTTGAATGTTGCTTTTTTGGGCATGTGTGCCTCCTTAGAAATCGTACTGTGTATCATGGCAACCCAATAAAACTTCATCACTGAGCCTCCAAAGAGTCGTTTCTGTCCTATTTGCTTTGAGCTACTAACAGAGCCATACCAGATCGTGAAGTGTGACCATCATGTTTGTCAGCAGTGCCACACTCAGCTTCTCACTAGTGGCGAGAAAGAGTTTCCAGTATGTCGGGAACCTGATGCTCTCTCCAGCGCTCATCTTGATAAATTCTTCCAGCGTGAGATTATGACCAAGTTTCGCTGCTAGCACCACAAAGAAGGCTGTAAGTGGACAGGAGAAGTGAGGGACCTCCAAAGCCATCTTGATCCTAACAAGTGGAAGTGTGACTACATCCTCCTGTCTTGCTTCTTTGGTTGTTGTGAGATAGTATAGGATAAATTGTTGTTGTCTTGGTAATAGTTGGCATGGGGAATTCAGTGGAGGGTTGTTCTATTGTAGGTGTGAGGTAGACTGTGGCATCAGTTGTACTGCAATGTTGTTTATTGAAGCAGGACTAATGATACCAATGATACTCCTGGTCATAAAATTCAGTATGTGTAGTTTACTTTTCCTCACTGATGGAATTTTCTTACGCTCAATGAAAGTCGTACGATGTTTTGCCGCATTACAATAATTCATATAGCGTAATAAAAACTTGCCACTTTCTGGGCACTTGGTGGTAATATCCACCAATCTAGAGAGGTCACATCAAGAACATTAGTGCAAGAGCCATCTGCACAATCACAAACTATGTCTGGATCATCAAGGATGTCAGGCTCATTGGTAACTGGCATGTCAATATTGCCTATAATAAAGAGCTGATGTAAAGAACCCTCACTCCTGTAAAATAGTTTTTTTCAATGTTTCATTATTGTTATTTTGTTGTAAATAAATAGATAACATTATTAAAGACTAACTTATGTGGCTCCGCCCACCGAGGCATTATTAGAAAGCACAGCCTGTTAGCAGTGCAGTTGTGTCATTATCTGGCAAATCGCCCAAGTCTGCTGCTGTGAGGTGGTGGTAAAGGCTTGAGATGTGACTGGCTAGTGGCTGTACTGGAGTTGCGCTGCTGCAGTTGGTGTTATGTAGCTCTTGGTGGTTTTTGCAAAATCGTGATGCTCTAGAACTCTTTCCACCAAGGACATGACTGTTGTGGCAGCATTGTATGATGTTTGGCATGCCTGGATGCAACTTCAGCCGTTCTTTGGGAGCTGCGCATATTGTTCTAGAAACCTTTTCGAGGCTGTCGATAGTGACATACCCTTCATTGCACCCTTCACATCACATGTATGCTCTATCCAAGGATTTTTATCCTCACTGATAGTCTGATACTCTCTTGCACATTACTTCCATGTCAATTCATATATCTGGGTTTCTCATTGGCAGGTTCCTACTATTTATTTACGGTATTACCTTTTGGCCTTTCCACAGCTTGCTATATATTCTCCAAACTACTCCGCCCATTAGTGAAATATTGGCGAAGACAGGGAATAAGAATGGTGGTATAAAATGTTGACACAAACATTTCATTGTCACCTAGTGGAGTGGGTGATGGTTCGCGGTCAGCACCGGTATTAGATTGCTGTTGTTGGTACTCTTCCTCAGATAGCTTAAGATATTTGAGCACTGCATGTGCCTTTGCCTCCAGGTCAGAGTATTTCCTCTTTCTAAACTTTGTTGAAGACTTGGCCATAACCAGACCTTTGGCAGTCATTCGTTCGACCTTTTCACTTGAGATTGAGCCTAGGCCAAGTTATGCAACTTTACTCAAAGTAGTGATAACTGTGTTCCACTTGTTGCTTTTGGGGTATACAAGGCCACATACGGTACACTTTGCCAGTAGTGCATGCTGGTTTCAATGGTCGCCATTTGTTTTTACCAGAAACCAGTTGAGAAAAAATTTTTTTTAATTTACACTGAAAGTTACAGTGAGGTAATCCCAATAGCTAGAGCTAATATTAAAGGACACCTAAAAGAAAAAAAATAAACAAAACAAAAAAAAATAATCTATTCTAAGCCATAATCTATTCTACCAAGTTTGAAAACACAGTCACTTGCAAGAATGGTCGCTATCAACTACTTGTTGTTCCATTTACTGTCTAATTTCCTATTTTTCTTTCTATTATCAATTCTCCGATGGCTTCAAAATTAACACAAGTGTATTTGATGGCTGTGTCAGCAGGTGGGACTTCATAATCTTTAGCTTCACGACTGGAATCAATGTCACTATCACTATTGATTTTTACGATGCTTTCAACAGAAACATTTGTGAAATGTAATACATAAAATATTAATTAAAATAATTGTACAACACTTTACCCACGAAGAATTTGAAGAAGCCACAGGCAACGAAGGAGCTACTATTGATAAGACATATTTTCGAACTTTTTTTAGTTTGTCCTCATAATCTGGCTGTGCTTGGATTAGATGGTATGATAGAACGACTAGAAGAGACTATTGATGATATTCCAAAAGATTCACCAAAATGGAAGCAGTGGGAGGAGTTCTATCAGTTAACTGATGAGTGCACTCCTCAGTGCTGAAGGTCTGCCTGTGCGGAAGAAATCTGAGGAGTGCCTCCATGGGCATGCAGAGTGTTGCCGGAGCGTGCTGTCATCCTACCAGCATACCTTCAGAGTTTTCTCTACAATACATACTCACGACTTCAAGGACATATCCATGAGTGTCCTCTACAAGTAATCTCTTGTCCCTGTACCAGTGCTGGCTGCACTGTGAAGCTGCCTCGAAATTAGTTGGAGAAGCATGAAGACACTGCCATGCGCCAGCACCTTTTTGGCTTGTGGTGAAACAAGTTCAGCAACTCCAGCTCAATCATGTTGTTAAGCTATAACCTGTCTTGTTGTTGATGTCTTGTTTTGACTACAAATAATAAGTCCATACCGTGAAACTGTTGTCTTGCCTCCATTGGACGAGATTCGAACTTAATGAGATTGTTAATAATAGGTTAGAGTTTCTTGCTGGGTAGCAGTGAGTTGACCAATCAAGTAAGTTAGTCTTATTCTTAGGTATTCCTTCTATGTCTTGTACGACAGTCTCTTATAAGAAGAGTAGACTGTTGTTGGCTGGTACTGAAGACTTGGGGTAGTCGATGCAAAGGCAGTAGTATACTTCACTGATTTGACTGCGTCATACCTACTGCTCTCCTAAAGCACACCATTCGCAGTTCTAGAAACCATTTTTCTTGTGCTATTGATGAAAATGAATAGGCAATCTATATTGTGCAGAAATAGATTATACATAATTATAAATATGCTTCTCATAAATAATACTTACCTTATAATTTTGAAAAGGGGATAACCTTAAGCACCTGGTGATCGAACTTTCTTGTCGAGGCCCTTGGGTCAGACAGAGGCTGTTCAGACTGCAAGTTGTAGTCATCATATTCTTTAGTCAGCAGCACTCTGCTAATAGCCTCCCACCTCTCGTCTATTTCCCCAGTATCCCTTCTCTCAATATGATCTCAAATTCAATGGCCATCTGTAAAATAATTAACATAATTGGAAATAATTAACATAATTGGAAGCATAACTCTCTTAAAGTCTTCACTTAAGAATGTTGCCTAATCTTCTGGTGCAACTTTATAGTGGATCAATTGAATGGCAGTTGGCAAGGAACTTGAAATTGAGCTAGATGGCAATACTCATGGAATGGAAGTCCTTTAAGATTTCCAGTTCATCGATATACAATATTACTGGTGAAGCAGCAACGGTACGTGCCTTCTTCGGTTGTCTTTCTGAAGAGCATGTACGAATTAATTCATATCCACTACCATTGTCAGTAATGTTGATGAGTATAACTTAATGTTAAATTAAGCTTTTAAGATGTTAAAATCTCAATTAGTCATTGATTTGATAATTATTACAATGAATACCTAGAGAGTGCGTGGCACTCCGCCAATAAAAATACTTTTGGTGAGATCAATTGGGTTTTTAGCGTGAGTTGTTAAGTAGTGATGTATTATGCCTGACGAGTATTCAAGAGAAGCATGCAAATAATTATGTCTTTTGTATAGAGAGATCTAGTTTCATTAAGATGGTAAACAAGACGGTAGAGATACCGGTTCCTGTTTATGGGTGTTTGATATTGCTCTAGTGCTGTGTGCAAGTTTACTACACGGTAGCCTGCCTTGAACTGTCACCAATTTCGTTTTTTTTTAGTTGGGATGTGTACAATTTGTATTTGGATCATGCTTCATGATCCAAATACAATTTGTATTTGGATCATGCATGATAGTGGTCTAGTGTATTGAGTGATTCTGACGAATAGCAATATTTGTCAACTGATAGTCAATGAAACTACCTCTACTATAAACCTCACACTACCTACACTCCAGTTATGTCAGGTTATGCAGCCAATGTGTCAGCATTCACAGCTGAATTACATAGTGATACTGTTGTTGCTGAACTGAGAGTACCAGGAGAGTACTATGACCTGGACATCTTGTTAAGTAAAGTAGTCGTCTTCAATACCACTCACTATAGATTTACTTTCACTATCAATATACAAGAGGTGAGAATATTAAAACAATATGCTGTACATATCAAATGTAGCGGAGCGTTCTTATCTTTCCTGAACAGAATATTATATTTTGAACTTTTCCTTTGTCCAATATTTCTGACAAAAATATTCATCCAGCTTCACTCGCTGCTGATCGTCAGAGCCAAGTAAGGGTACAATCGATTCCCGTATCTGTTATCCTATAAATTAAATTTACGAATTATTATAGGTGCAGGTTGAACGATAACCAAATTAGATTGAACAAATAACCTCATGATAGTTGCTAGCGACAGGGACGTTGAGATGGAAACGGAGTTCTTCAGTAAATCGCTAATACATGTGGTTTAGTGTGTGTACTATCTATATGACCATAGGTACTTACATGATCCAAGACAGCATGGAAAACCAATAACTGGCCAGCTGGTGCTTTCTTTACAAGTTTTTATGCCACTTGTAGCTTTCAAAAGACGAATGTATTCTCTTTCTTTGAACTTGCTTGAAAGCCTACCAGCTTGGCATATGCTGCTATATAGCAATGAACTAACAAAATGAACCGATCTATCTTGCGGAAGCATGACACTATATGTACATGTACAGAAGATTAATAAAACAGTCAGCATCACAAATTATTTACTTAAATAACTTTACCTGGCAAGAAAGTCTATCACTGCATCAGTGATTCCATTACCAGGATAGAGTGAGCGTACATCCTTAACAGTCAACAGTGTTTGACAATTGTCATAATAGCTTGAATAGCTTGAATTGAGGAGCGTAGAAGAGAGAAGGAGATGTGACAACGCAACCAGCACAAGACAGTGTTATAAGGCTCCTCCCATTTGGCGGCTAGTAGTAAAGAAATACGAAGTGGTGCCATGGGGGAACATTTGACGATTCGCTGTCCTGGGCGTCAGATAAGCTGCAAGTACTGCTCCTACTGCAGTTCGTACGATATCGTCACAACTAAGCACCTCTCTATCTGCCTTCAGGTTCCCGTGACCTGCCATTACAAATGCAAGAAGGAGTGACTCAAGAGAAAACAAATTGAAGCACATATCAATGAGTGTCCTCTACAAGTAATTTCTTGTCCCTTTACCAGTGCTGGTTGCACTGTGAAGTTGCCTCGTAATGAGATGAAGAAGCATGAAGCCGCTGCTGTCTGTGAGCATCTTCGATTATTGATGAAGTTACATTTCAATCAGGGGACCACTACTCCTCTTGCAGCTACGATACCTCCACTATTTCTATATTGCACTTATTATGTTCTATTGCACTTATTGCCACTTGCGTTGTAGAATAATATTGATAGAACAAATGGCTGTTCTACTTATTACCAGCAATTAACCGCTTACCTTGAAGATGCTGATGCCCAATAGATGTCCGATGGCTGCAGCAGTCCACGCCTCCGCGAAGCGCAGACGGCACGAGCCACACCTCCGCGCACAGCGAGGGTTGTGCAGGGGCGGAGCGTTTGCATGGCCAACACGATCATACCGGGATTAATTAACCGGTAAAGGTCTGGGCGAGTACGCCCAAACGGAGCGGGAGATAAAAATAAAAACAATTGGTGGCGACAAGCTAAGAGCTCGGCAGCGCTTGCAAACCAGACGGTAATCTCCGCACTGCGCCTGCGTAGGCACCATGTGGTCGATTGGGGCGCGCGCTCAGGTAGGAGGGGCTGCCGCCTGGAAGCTCAAAGGACGGTTAACCTTACTTAAAGGCTGCGCTCTAAGTATCAAGTTGCCCCGTCCTTCCTGTTTTTGTTCGCCATGGCACTCAAGATTTTCCCAGTTATATCATTGCCTATAAATGAGATCTATCGCTTCAACGAGTGAGTTTATACACTAATGAATCAGAAGACTCAAGCTTAAGGAGTTTCATAGGCGTTCGGACATCAGGAGTTATATCCATCTCCCACAAACCACTTGTAGCATATACCATGGACCTCCTCTGAATGTGTTAATCATCATTCTTCCAGGATGATATCTGGCTCCATTTCTGATGACGATTTTGCCAATTTTTGAAGCATACAGACTGGACGGATTGTGTAGACTGGAATTTTTTCAAAACTAATTAATTGATGTTCTGATTGCAGTAATACATGTTCAGATTACAATAATACAATGGTTAGAATGAACTATACATAAAATAATTATGAAAGCAAGTTTGCTTCACCAAATCAGTGAGTGCTGGGTAAGAATAACGTATTTTTATACACATGGTTTGTGTACTGTGGTGGTTTCTTCACCACTGGGAACACACAACCAGTCTCTTAGTACAATCCCATTCATTTATCTGGTCGTGTAGGAGGCACAAATGACTATGAAGGACGAGTTGAGATATGTACTAATGGTGTATGGAGCACTGTATGTGATGATTACTGGGGATCAGTGGATGCTCAAGTAGTATGCAACCAGCTGGGATACTCAACACAAGGTTTTCTTTTCTTTCAAAATTAATTTTACCTGTCAACATAATAATGAACCCTAAACCAATTACGCAGCCAAATATGCTCAACTTCTACTTCCTGTCGCTCCATTTGTTTTGGTCGATAGCTGCCATCTCGAATTATAATTAAATAGAATAATATTAGATAGACAAATACAAAGGCAGGGCCATCACTGCTGAAGGAGAGGACGAGGAGACTAGCAACATGATAGCACCTACTCCACACAGTGAGCTTGCACCGAGTGCAGTATGAGCATCTGATAATTTTCTTTCGAGCATCTGACAATTTCTTTCAGATAAGACTCTTCAGAGTAGGACAGCTACGTCAATAGAGAGAAGGAGACAACCGCTATTTGATCACAGTCGATCTATGGATCTAAGGAGATGATTTATGGACCATCCAGTAATAGTAAAATACCATCCAGTAATAGTAGGAGTGGTCGAACTGGTGGAGCATGGACTAAAAAATGATTCGAAAACCAGTGATCAAATGTATCACTAGATCCATAGATCAGATATAAGAGATGATTTCAAGCTGAGTGCTGTATCATCAGCGAAACGATCAGGTAGCAGATCTCGTATTGCTCAGACTAGTGAAAATGATGAAGATTTTATTAAACCAAGGAAAATGAAGGGAAAACTAGAGTTATTAAAGATAATAATTATTGTATTAGTTGCTTGAATTCATTCCAAGTTGCTTCACAAGTGGAAGTACAAATTAAGGTGGCGGTACCTATTTAGGGGTATCGCCAGCCGCCCATCTAAATATCATAATGGCTGCTGAGCATATTCTCCACTATCATGATGTCAACTATTTGATACATGTACAGAATCACTAAAGATAAAACATCATATAGTCATATACAGCACATTTTGCTGCCTGAGAAAGATTAGCAATTTTTTTAATGTGATGCCACGCCCAGCAATATGGCAGATTGTGTCCGTATCGGTAAATTAAGTATCGTCACAGCCTAAAAAAGAGTAATTGATAATTTTAGTGCTGGCTACTACCTCAGGATAAAGTACGTGGAAATCAAAATCACCAACAAAGCCTGTTAGAAAATATATCACCTCTTCAAACTGAATAGAATTGAAAATTGGGTCAACAAGCATTTGGTCGATAATGTGAAAGCGAATTGCATCAAAGTAACAAAGGCTTATTAAGGGAGAATTCCTATTGCTACCATTAGCAATGTGACTTTTCATTTTAGTTTTATTTTGCACATTAAATATACGTCAGCTGATTCTTTAAAATTTACCATAATTATGTTCTCCAATCACAATTCGAGTAATCAAGCTTATTTTCATCTTCACCTGTACAATGAAGTAAGTAGACAGTACACATTTGTACACTTTGAGCATCTATAGTGTGATGTATGACTAGCAAAACCCAAGATCTTCTGATCTGTACGTGCATTCAGCAACAATAAGACTGCTTTTGCTACTAAATAACGTACTTCGAGGTTTCATTAATAAGGTCAACATGCTTGCTAGCATTCCTCGGCGAGTAGGTGACTGCACTGTGCACAGGCGCACTCCCTTCGGTGACCACCTAGTACTGCGTGCTAGTCTTTTCAGACGAGTCGATCATTCTGCCATTCGCACGACCATGTTGCTGAGGTAGCTAGGCGTGAACTACTTACGTCACATGCATGTGCTGTAAACGGCACGTTGTCAATAGCGCGCTACGAGCGGCGGAGTTTACGTTTGGATAAATCGCGGCTGAACGCCTCTTTCCTCTTATGGACTCCTGTTTTTACATAAAGGTACTTTTGTTCTTCTATTTGTAAATGACTCTTAAGTGCTTGTTCTGTAAATTTTACAAGTTTTACATCTTTACCTCTGGAATTACAAAGTGAGTATTAGCATGATTTTGAATTCTGTGCTGTTTGCTGACTTGTGTTTGTGCTTGCACGTCTTGCATCTCTCGTATGTCCATGTTTGGTTCTTGCGTCTCTTGTATGTTTATGTTTGATGCTTGCATGTCTCCTATGTCAATGCTTTGTGCTTGCACCTCTATTGTGATTTGTGTTCGTTTGGTTTTTCTCTATTTTGGTACGTGTAAGTGATCGTGGCAGTATCTTTTGGCCTCTATTTTATATGCATGTTACACTACTGGCTGGAGGTATTGTGCTCATATGTGTTAACACATACTGTTTCCCCTCTTCACTCCAGCATTCAAAGCATACCATGTATTCTCCAGATCTGTCAGGACACGTTTTCCTGATGTAGTTCATCTGAAGGCCTGTCCGCACTGACGCGCGAACCCGGGTTCAACCCAGGTTGAACCCGGGTTAAGTCAACCCACATACGTATGTGGGTTGAACTGGGTTGAAACCGGGTTCGCTTTGGCACCGCCACTTGTACGCGCACTAGAGACGTTCCCTGAGCGCTCAAGCGCTAGAGAAAGACTTACTTTGTCAAGAAGCACTCGTGCTAGTGCTATAAACGCTACCTTGGACTGCTGCATAGACCTGACTCGCATCGATCCGGGTCGAGTGCGGACGCGCGCTAACCGAGTTCAACCCGGGTAAGTCGGGTTTGATTTCAACCCGGATTCGACCCGGGTTGTCAGTGCGAACACGGCTTGATTTGCCTTCCATTTCTATCATTAGTGAGTTTTTCGTCGCCAACGCCAGATGTGATTTGGTAATAAATAAATTATAATTCCTTCCTAGTCAATTGTTGACATTCTAGATGCTTTGTGTCACATAACACTCTCCAAAAAGAAATGAACAAGGCTTCTTGTTATCCAAGAAGCAGCCACACCCATTAGCAATAAATTGATGTACTCCACATGTGTTGATCTAATGCATACTTGAAGTGTTGCTGGAACACAATGAGTGTTGATGGTAATGTACATGATATGGCTGCATGTACACTTTAAAAGTGTTCTGTGCATGCTGTGGTAGCATGTTCGTAATACTTATCATGGTAAGATTCTAATATTCATTGCTGCTGGAGGTGCCAGCAGCAAGTAGAGGGGGCTGACTAGACCAGGCTGACCAGACTGAGGTGTGCTTGTTAACTGAACAGTTTGTACATTAAGGTGAAGATGCCTCTTTACTCTTCTCTCAGTTTCTTCAGTTCTTACTTTTCTTGTTATGTCCGTATCTTCTTCAGCCCTCCTCTTTCTCTTCCTCTTTAAATATTGCCTCCTATTTTCTTCCTTTCTTCTTACTGCCTTTGTCCCACGAGCCTGGGCTTGTTGGACAACGGGAGACTGAGGTCGAACGGGAGGAGGCTGACTGGAGGTGCCAGCAGCTGGTATTGGGGGCTGACTAGGTGCAGGATGACCAGACTGTGGTGTGCTTCTTAACTGAACAGTTTGTACATTAAATTAATATTATTTTTAGGACATTCAAACTAAAAATTGGTGTTGTTGTAAGTCTTGTGTCAAATGATGCATATAAAACAGATTGTATAATTAACTACACAAGCTTCCATCATTATATTTTTCTCTTAGGTGCACATTGACCAACAAAATGAAAAACTCGTCCAGTTTGGTGTGACTCTAGTTAATGAATTCATTTTTTATTTTTTCACAAAACCTAGAATTAAAGAATTAAAACACCTGACCTCTGGGAGGATGCAACGTGTACAGACTTTTTTCCACTCCATTGAAGGTGAGGGTGTATCACTAGTGCCTTGTGTCAATATGAATAGCTTAGAGCGACAAGCAACCACCTGCATAAGAAATTATTATCTCAGTTAGTTCACTCCATAACACAACTTGCATAGTCCCAATGGGTCATCCGATGGATAAACATGCCATTAAGATTGTGTCGAGAGGCTAGCCTCAGCGAGTCGTCGTCACTGAGCCCAACATAGATTTCAGCTAGTATGCGCTGAACAGTTTATTGTTGGGATGCTCCCTAGCCAGCTCCAGTCTTGCTGTGGAGGTATGTTGTCCTCCGAGAACCTCTTACTTATATACATTCTTGAGGCGTGTTTCGTACTGTGTACTGGTACACAGAACTGCAACAGGTGCAACACCAGGCCCAGAAGGATCCTTCATCAATTTTTCCTTTAGCTTCTTTACAAAGGTTGTGTCTAGGGACCTTATGAGCCTGGTGTTTGCTGGTTTTACCAGATTGGCAACTGGTAGCTCTTCTACTTAAACTAGGTGAGAAAGACAGAATAATTTTGACCTTCAAAACCTAGTTTGGTTGAGCTTGAGTCCAACACAACCTCAATGATACCACTGTAAAAGATGTCTGTCACAAAAATTGACAGACAGTGAAGTGAACTGTGAAGATTGCGTACAGTGCATATATACACTATCTTACACTCCACCTTGTCCTCATCGATTAGTTCTCCTCCGATAACATCATTAATGTCTTGCTTATTTACAAACCAGGATAGAATACATAAAGTAGTAGATCAATAATGAATCTTGTTCATAATTCTTATATGTGGGTGAGTGAGTGAGTTGGTGGGTGAGTGGGTGAGTGAGGGTGTCAGTGAGGGTGTGAGTGAGTGAGTGAGTGGCGTGAGTGAGTGAGTGAGTGAGCGAGCGAGTGAGCGAGTGAGGGTGTGAGTGAGTGGCGTGAATGAGCGAGCGAGTGAGTGAGCGTGTGAGAGAGCGTGTGAGTGAGCGAGTGAGTGAGTGGAAATGGGAGTGGGTGAGTGAGTGAGTGAGGGTGTGAGTGAGGGTGTGAGTGAGTGGCGTGAGTGAGCGAGCGAGCGAGTGCTTGAGGGTGTGAGTGAGTGGCGTGAATGAGTGAGTGAGCGAGTGAGTGAGCGTGTGAGAGAGCGTTTGAGTGAGCGAGTGAGTTTTGTGAGTGAGTTAGTAAGCGAGTGAGTGAGTGAGAGAGTGAGTGGTGTGAGCAAGCGTGTGTGAGAGCGAGTGAGTGAGTGAGTGAGTGGTGTGAGTGAGTGAGTGGTGTGAGCGAGTGAGTGAGTGAGTGTTCAGTTCATCATACAGCAACTCAAGGTTAATAATTATAATGAAAATGCATGAAAATGATGTTGTGCTTTATCTTTGCTGCTTTGATCACAGATCTGTGTGATCCTCTATCTCAGAGTCTGAGATACATGAACTGATGACTCATATGTTGCTCGGAAGAGACCGGTCAAATGGTTCCAAGTTGGGATACAGTTACAGATCGATATGCCCATTCTAGAAGCATACGACACAGAGTACAGCAATCATATACGGCTCTTTGCTAAGGTGTTTGAACAATGGAGACGAGAAGAGACACTACCATGCACATGGAGCACTATTATCACCGCACTAGAGAGAGTTGATGAACGCAGAAGAGCATATGATATTAGACAATGGCTCAGAATACAAATACAATTTTTTTTATTTTGTAAGCCATTATGCACTTGTGAGTAGTATTATGTGTTTATGTATCGGTTTTGTACAAGTCAATAACTCTGAGTCTCTGGTAGTGCAATAGTGTGTATTAGGAGATGGTCGAACAATGGAACAGAGTCACTGGTAGTGCAATAGTGTGTATTAGGAGATAGTGGAACAATGGAACAGAGTCACTGGTAGTGCAATAGTAGTGTGTATTAGGAAATAGTGGAACAATGGAACAGAGTCACTGGTAGTGCAATAGTGTGTATTAGGAGATAGTGTAAGAGTCACTGGTAGTGCAATGGTGTGTATCAGGAGATGTAACAGATACAAGTTAAGTAAAAAAGCTTTATTATAAGAAATTAAAAGTGTAGGGATGACTCTTGAAAAAGGAATGGAACATGATGGGATAATGCTTGCTAACTCAGTAGAGGAACAAGATGGAATAACGCTTGCAAATCTAAAAGTCCCAAGTATCCCTACATTAGCGGCTTGAAGGAGAACGCAGTCCGATGAAGCAGTTGACAGTTGTAAATAACTAGAGAAATCTGTGTTTGGAGGACACAGTCCGATGAAGTAATTGATCACTAGATCTAGAGGTATCTGTGTTTAGGAGGACGCAGTCCGATGAAGTAGTACCATGTACATGTACATGCACGAAGATCAAAAACGGAAGTATGACGCTGGCCAATCAAATTCACTTTTGTCACGTGTAAGTTTATTACAGCTTCAGTCATAATTCCATCATCTATGCTTCCGCTTTAGACATCGATATGGAAGATCTTCGCAATCAACTGTACAGAAATATAACAGAAATCTCGCAATAGCCGAGGCCACACCCTCGACGAGGGTGTGGTCTGGGACGAGTGTTTTCAGAACTTTACCCAACTGACTTCACTGGACTTTACCACTAGGTTTTGTCTTGTGTCTCCTCTCTGCACTAGCTCGCTCCCTTTGGTCGCTGCAATCATCGTTCATCACTCTGTAGTCGCCCTCGCACGTCATTGCCATCACCACTCTCTCTCTGCTGCTCACTATAGCTTGTAAGTTTATCTTGTGTGTACCCCGCCCTGCAGTGTAGCATGAATATACTTTACTTGCTAAGAGAGTAGACAATCTTGTACAAAGCATGTTAGTATGACCTTCACGTTGACACCTTTTATCAGTGAAGAATTACCAGCACGTTTTGACCAGACCTTCCCCTCACCCTATATACCAGACCAACAGTACAAGCAACACTGTAGTAGAGACACTAGTAACAGCAAATTAGAAGTGAATTCAATGACGGTTGGCTTGTAGATGGCAACTTGGTTAGAATTTGTGGTTGTTGGTCAATTTGACTGCAACCATAGATAAATACCCATGTGTAGGTTGGGATTGGGAATTTTTGCACATTAGCGACCAATCCTTCATTTTTTATTATTATAGTAACTTTCTATTTTTCTCTTTCTACAGTTGCAGTCAGCTCTGCATCGTCATTCTCGTGAGTACTGTTACGCACAAATGAATGTTAAATTGCTGTCATCTATGTATTGCCACTGCATGTACATGTGCATAATTGGTAGAATCTGCATAACACATGACTGGTGCTTTCGCATATCTCATATCTGGAATTTGTGGTTGTTGGTCAATTTGACTGCAACAGGATATAGCTAGCTTTAGTAGTGACAGTGAGTTGATTCCCCAAATTGATATTGATTTATTAGAGTTTGGTTGATTAACAAAGAGCTTGTACACTAGTTGAGACTAAGCTTATGTACATGTACATTGTAGCTGATAACCTGTTCTCATTATTATGTGTAACTTGATGTGTTGTAGCCATGCATAGCAGCTGTGTCCAGATTCTTGTGTTTTAGATTAGAGACAGCGACTTGGTTAGTGTGGTACAAATGTTCATACTGTCTAGTCTCCGGTATAGCAATTTGTTACTGTAGGTCACGGTCCTCCGCCCACCTCCTTCGTGGGTGTATTATGTTTTTAGGTTATTATGTGTATATGACTTCCCAATGCGTTCCATCGTAAGCCATGGCTCAATGGTGCTAGCATACAGCACTGGAACTCGTCCATGGATTCTCTTTCTTACTTAGAGCTTAATAGTTGTCCCTCGTGTAGTTTGAGATGTCAGACATGCTGTTGTCTATGTATTGCCACTGCATGTACATGTTCTCGGTGACTCGTAAGATCCGTGTATCACACGCATTACTGTTGATTTTGTATCTCTTGGTTGGAATCTGTGGTTGTTGGTAGGGCTGAAACGAATACTTGTACTATTCGACTACTCGATCGTTTTGACAGTATTCGAATGCTATTGCAGCTATTCGAATATTCGTTTGAAGTCTTTTAGCAGTTGGGAAACTTGGGCTATTTGTAACCAGTCCACAAATCAAGCCTGAGCCCTGACTTTATGTTGATATACAACTTTCAAACATATTTTGTTATTGTGCACTGGTTGCTAGAGCTAGTTTTATTCCGATAATAGAGTATTCGACTATTCGTTCGTTTTAGCTAGTGACTATTCAAACATAAAATGTGTTATTCGTTTCAGCCCTACTTGTTGGTCAATTTGACTGCAACTAGCGTTAGTAGTGAAAAACGAGTTGATTCGGTGTTGATATGTTGATATACTGTGATTAGTTTTATATTGAAAGGAACTGGTCCCAACGGACTGACCATTGTTGACCTGAATCTTCTGTAAGCTTATGTACATCGTAGTTGATAACCTGACCTGTTCACACATATTGTGTCGTAGCCATATGCCTAGCAGCTGTGGACTGTTGCCTGATTCTTGTGTTATAGATAGGGGACACCAACTTGGTTAGTAAGTATGTAGACTAACACACTTGGTTTAGCTGGTCGATATTCAATAATGGCCCTATCATCATTCCATGGCAATACTGCAAACGGTAATGTAGTCATCATAAGAATAGAAAACCATTCTAGCGAGTTCCCACTGACTCATTCGAGTGACAACTTTTATGATGTGATAAAAGAGCGCACATGGCCATCAAAAATCAACGACACTGATGGGATGATTGAGATCAAAATGGCTGCAACTCAGAGGCTGTTCTGGATATGTCGTCTACAAAGCTGGCTCAATCAGAGTGACATTTGCGAACCATTCGGGCAAGTGTTCATCCAGAGGAGACGTAATGCAGTAGAGACGAGCACACAGAAGTGACTCGACTCCTTCCAGTTAGACATCAGTGTTACTGTAGCAACTATGGGAGGGCAATGATGTTTATGCTGTTTTAGCACAATTATCACTAGCGCATGCTAATTATGCACAATGGAAACAGCTTCAGGCTACTACTAGCAGCCAGATTTCCTGTGATGTGTTGATGGGTATATGCAGGAGCACATGAACAGAAGGAGCGTGCAACTTACAGTGCCAACACATTAATAATTAATGACGTACTTCCGCTTTACCTAGGTATGAACGTACGTCATATCTATTTAACGCGCATTACTTGGTAAGTTTACGACAGCGAGCGCGCCTGGTGTTGCTCAGCTTGAATACGGTCATCCCAGCTTTCATTGCGCTCCTCATGGGCGAGCTCTTCACTTGTTGTAAACGAATCCGCCGGGGAGACAGCATGATCAGCTTTCTCTTGGAGCTGGCCTGACTAAGACTTCGAGGGGTTCGCGCCATCCTCTCTTGCCGCACTTAGATCTATTATGTATCACGTGCACAGAACGTATGTCACGCATATTTAATGAAGCACAAAAACTTCCAAATATGGAAGTTCTGAGCACACATCTGTGAATCTAATTATACACTGTTGGCACTAACGTGCGGTTTACAGTTGCACGCTCCTTCTGTTCATGTGCTCCTGGTATATGTACTAGATGCTACACACACAATTCCTCTCATTTCTCTACCTCGTCGCTGTGCGCACCCACACTACTTTGTTACTGTTGCTGGATTTTTGGCTTGGGTCTAATTCGCTGAAGCTACCTGTTGGTTACTCGGCTGGTCTCAGTCCCCTCTGTTAGCTCTCACGTCTCACTGAAATCTTGGTTAGCAGCACCATGTACAAAATAACACTACACGATCACATTTGCTCGTCCCATATTTGTACATTGTGTAGCACCGGGCTTGTGTGCTTGGAGTCAACTAATGCTAAATTGTCCAATACCTATGACTCATTGTTTGTTGTTGTTGTACTCGTACAGTGTAAAACTTGTCTCTACTACTCTTCCTTGAAGATCTATGTAATAAAATAGTAGAGGTAGTTTGCAAACATTTTGCTTGACTCGGCACCCCTCTTTTAAGCTAGCAAAATATTATTGTGCTGCCATAACTAATTACAAGATACCGAAACCAAGCAGTGCTGATCACTTGTCAGAACAAATCTTTTGTAGCTAGGTGTTGCGTTACTCTCATGTATTCAGTGTTGTAATGTCAGCGTTTGTCACTTCTTTCATTCTATTGTATGTCAGCAGTTCTATTCATTTCTTTCTTCTTTTGTTTCTTTATGTATCACTTCGTCAGCATATTTTACTCTATATAAGTGATGGTATCCTTGTGCTCTTCTCAGTGGTGGTGCTCCTGGTATCCTTGCGCTCTTCTCAGTGGTGGTGCTCCTGGTATCCTTGTGCTCTTCTCAGTGGTGGTGCTCCTGGTGTCCTTGTGCTCTTCTCAGTGGCGGTGCGCTCGCTGGTACGTATTGTTGTCAATGTGTACATTTAGGGCGCCCAGCGCCTCCCACTTTCGCCTGATGCATGAAGTGTTCTTTCTAAGCTAGCTAGTCCTCTCATGAGCCATTATTGCTCCCTTGTGTATACTGTTCCTACTGTCTAGCTTCAAGCTTGTTGCTAGTGTATTGAGCGAACGTTGGCTTGTTGCCGGTATCATGCTGTCTATACTACTGTATGATTAGTATGTGTGTGATTTGCAAATTTCCTCCATCTTTCACTTGACACTTCCGTGACAGTAGTGTAATAAAGGTAGCATTTGAGACCTCAGTTACCTGCCGTTTGTGAAAGTGTTGTTAGTCAGTGTTGCATTGTCTACAGTTACTTTTCCAATCAATGATGTAATTTTAAGGGCATGCAACTTCTCAAGCATTGGTATTGACAATTGTGAAGACTGGATCTCTAGCTATGTGTTGCTGAGAAAATATGGTTGGGATCTGTGTGTAAATTGTCAGAAGTATTTAGCAAATGTATTTTGGTAATCAGATGGCTACTTTTATTTGTGGCATACAAGGATAGCGGAAGTAAAATTACTTGGATAGGCAAAGTCAATTGTACATGTAGTTATTACATTGAACTACTGTCTAGCTTCAAGCTTGTTCCTGATATACTGAGTATTATCATGTTTTTACTGTCTGTCTTATTTACAGCTTGTGTATTGTTATGCGTACAGTATGTATGTGCAGATTTCCTCCATCTTTCTAACTTATAGTACTTCTGTGACAGTTAGTGTTTATAATGACACATTAATCCTAGCGTTTTAGGCCGAGCAGTAACCTGTCGTGTAGTGAAGTGTTGTTAGTGTCTGTGTCGCATTACTGATGCAAGGGCATGTAGCATCGTATAATATGTATCTTCAAGCAATTTGGTATTGACAATTGTAATCAACCTGAGTCAGTGTTGTATCAGCTACCACTCTAGTGGTATATCCAGTGAAACAGTCATACATCTGTATATCATTGTTGTATTAATGTTTCCACTGGTTGGTGTGATGCGAATGTGTTGTGCAAGTTAATCTACCCTTTACGCTGCAGCGGCATACTAGTCAGGCGTGGCCCGACCCATCGCGTCTACGTATGGGTCAGGAGACACTAGTATAATCGAGTTGTCGCTCTGGAATGTGCACTACGCAATAATTGAGTGATGAATAAAGTTAATCACGTGTCGTTTGTTAATAACCACGTTGTAATAACTGTTCTCCTTTCAGCCTGTCGTAGTCGTAGCCCAATCTCCTACATGCCTTGGTGGCTGCTCTTTCAATATCTTCGTCGCTCAATCGCGGTCTTGCTTGCATCTATAATAGAGGTGAGTTCTCGCGCTGTGGTTAGTTAAGTTACCACCCACCCGGACGTGACGCGACCTTTGCTGCAATCTGATTGGATTGCACGATTTCATGCAAAGGTGTACAACTCGATGATACTAGTGTCTCCTGACCCATACGGCACGTGATGGGTCAGGCCACGCCTGACTAGCGGCATGCATGTTCATTGTGTGTTGTTTCATGGCTTGCTTGCTGCTATTTCTCTTTGTACATTGGCTCATGAGTGCTGCTAACACACTAATGAATGCTAATGTGCATATTGCCCACTGCATGTACAGTACATGTGCCTATTTTAGGTTACTCGTAGAATCAGCGATTTTTGCTGTTCTTACATGTGTGGAATCTGTGGTTGTTGTTCAATTTTAGAAGCAAGTTAGTCTACTCTTTGCTGCCTCTCCATCAGCTGCTAACCATCTTGAATTGTCCATGTGTGCAGCGTGGACCTGTTCACTGTGTGTTGTACAGCAGCTTTTGTTGACCAAACGTACATGTACTTTTGCTATTTTTCTTTTTCTACAGTTGGCTCCGCCCTCTTGGTACTGTCTGTACAGTTGGCTCCGCCCTCACACTTGATTACTCGTGAGTGCTGCTAACCACAAATGAATGTTGACTTGCTTTTGTCTACATGTATGTATTACCACTGCATGTACACGTACATGTGCCTAATTCTCGGTGACTCGTAGAATCCGCATATCACATGACTGTTCTTGCATATCTCGTATTGGGAATTTGTGGTTGTTGGTCAATTTGACTACAACAGGATATAGTTAGCTTTAGTAGTGACAATTAGTTGATTTGGCTGATAGACATCGAGAGTGCCTACTACTTTCACCTGATGCATTGTCTTCCTAGTTCTCTTAGTTGGCCTTCACCTGCAATTGCTAGTATTGATGCCTTCTTCTGTAACTTACCTGTCTAGCTGTATATGTATACTGAACTACTGTCTAACTTCAAGCTTGTTGCTGATATTATCATGTTCTCGCTGTCTGTCTTATTGATAGCTTGTGTATTGTTATGCGCACGTGTGTGCAGATTTCCTCCCTCTTTCTAACCATGTTCACTTATGACACTTCTGTGACAGTTAGTATAGTAATGATATATTAATCCTAGCATTTTAGTTACCATTCTGTTCTAGTTTCTTGTTGGTTTACATTCTGGATCAGTGGTAAATTTCTTTATCCTACATCCTTTTGATTTCGTTAGAAATCCTTTTTATTTTCTTTACTAGTCTAGCGCGCTATGACCCTCTACTGCGAAAGAAAAAGGGGAGGGGCCAAGCGCGGTAGAGGGTCTAGCCAAACTCGCAAGATGATTAGTTTCATTACCCGAATTTCGGGTAATGTTATTCACGGTATTATTACGTCAACATACTTCCTCTGTCACAGAATAAACATGGCGGCCGTTCTTGCATAGTGTAAAATGCAATCGACACGCTGTGACGAGCTACTACAGTGCAATAACGCCATTGCACGCTCTCTGGGCTATCAAATCTTGCGCCTCTTCGGAAAGACGTTGTTAATGCAGTTCTCGGCGGAAGAGAGACTTTCTTCGACTCAGGTGTGGTATGGCAACTCTCTAGTCTTTATGATATTACCACGGGGTGCCTAGTTCACTTTGGAGGCTGTGGGAGACGAGCCTGCTGCAAATCGTCGTAGAAGCGCAATACCTGCAGATCGCTGCCATCATTTGTCGTAGCGCGTTCACGTGACAATTGTATTTACGTCTGTTGACGTAATAATTACCGTGAATATAGTTAACCGAAATTCGGGTAATGAACTAATTATCTTGCGAGTTTGGCTAGACCCTCTCCCGCATCTGACCCGCCCCCTTTTTTTTTTTGCGGGAGAGGGTCATAGCGCGCTAGACTATTTCTTTACTGGAAGGAGCTGGTCCAAACTGACTCACCATTATTGAATAGAATCTACTTTAAGCTGATGGTCATTGTATACATTGCAGTGATAACCTGTTCACACATAATATGTACCTTGATGTGCGTGCCTGGTAGCTGTGCTGTGATCCTTGTGTTTTTAGTTAAGAGACAGCGACTTGGTTAGTGTGTAGTCATGCATTTGTCTTCTACCTGTCCATCAGCTTCTAACTGGAGCCTTGAATTGTCTATGTGCGCGGTGATGTCTTCATCATATGTTGTACGTTTCATGCCTTGTTAGCTTACGGCTGCCTTAATTCACTTAGGTTTTGTTGACCAAACCTACAGTACCACAGTTTTATTTATACTTACAATTTTTCATTTTCTGCAGTTGGCTCCACCCTCTTGGCTTTTGCCCCACGCTCTATCACTGGTGAGTGCTAATACACACAAATGAATGTTGACTTGCTGTTGTCTATGTACATGTATCAATTAATTACCACTGCATGTACACGTACATATGTGTCTAATTCTCGGTGACTGCTAGAATCTGCATACATACTGGGAATCTGTGGTTGTTGGTCGATTTGACTGCAGCAGGATACAGCTAGCTTTAGTAGTGACAATTATTTGGTTCCTCTGTCCCTGGTACTTAGCATTTTTACAAGAGATACCCTATTTTTTTTAACTGCTGACATAGCCTTGACCTCTTGATTCATCACAGTCTTGTCTAAGCTGGCATGGCCCTTGCATTGTGTTGAGCTGGGAAAGGTGTGTGTGTGTGTGTGTGTGTGTGTGTGTGTGTGTGTGTGTTCATGACATAGTGAGGGAGGAGTGAAGTCGTGCATTGTAAATCTGTAAACAGTGTATCTAATATAAACTAGTATTGTCCAAATAGAGGAATTTTTTTTCTAAAATTTAGCAGCAGTGAATAGCAGACAAGTAATGGTTTCAGACTGCCACCATGATCGAATTGCGTCTTTCTATTGTGAGAATGTAGAGTTGCATTGTCCCTCCCCCACTTGGTGAGCTCCACAATATGCTCGTGGCGTGTCTGTGTGTGTACGTGGGTGCGTGCGTGCGTGTGTACTAGATACAAGGTACTTCAATACCATACAGGATGGGCTATGACACAGGATAATAGTTCTGGTGAACCAAGTAAAGGAAATCCCTCTGTGCTGTGTTGTGATTGCCAACCAGCCAACCGCTGTACTAATGTTACTGCTCTACTGCCGTAGTTGCTGTGTATTTTGTGTCCTTAGGCTGGTGACAAACCTTGACCACTTGCCTATTGACTAGCCTTATTCAATGACCTTCTGTCAATGTCATAATTATTCAGTGGCCTTCTTACCTTAGCCCACCTTCTGGGAATGTTTTTTCTTACCATGTGACAAAATTATCAGCCTGCTGACTGGGAGTGCAATTCTTGTCTCAGCATTATGTTATGCATCTGTATCTACATAGCTATGTTTCTGCTTGTTGCCAAGGGGTACACAGCGACTCCCTATACAGTTGCATTTGGAACATGGCGCTTTCCATGAAAGCACTGCATGGCCTTTTTGTGTAGCTCTATATGAGCCACGAAAACTCATACAGTGCTTCCAGCTTAGTCGTTCCACTTTTAATTTTTTTGCAACTGAAACCTGTTGAGTTAAGAAAATCTCTTGCGCAGTGGATAGCCAGACTCCTATCTGTTTGGCTGATTTCAGCGTTATACCTAGCACTATACGTGCACACGAGCGCTCAAACCAGCAGCACTTTGCCTCATTAATGAGATACAAATTAGATTCATAATATATGAATCTCATTAGCAAGTGGCTGAATCTCTTTAACGCAGCAAATGACTGAGTGCGGGTGGTTTGAGCGCTCGCGTGCACACATAGTGCTAGGTATAACGCTGAAATCAGCCAAACAGATAGAGGAGGAGTCTGGCTATCCATCATCATGCGCATCTGGCTGTCCATCATCATCATAGCATGAGTCTGGCAAGAGATTTTTCTTAATCAAGTCTTGTTCCTTTACTTTTGTCATCCCTACAGTAGCTAGCTATGCACATCTACAACCACAGCAACCACAAACTAACAACAACTGAGCCTAATCAATCAATAACTTAGCCTAAACTAAACGTATTGTTGTGCACGTGTAATGTATGTGTTGGACATTTGAGGATGTCCTAGTCGATGTAAGTCCCACTTTTCCAGGCGCCTCTTCTTAAGCTAGCTAGTCCTCTTAGTTCAGAATGCTAGTATTGCTGCCTTGTGCATATCCCCGTATGTGTGGTTTGTAATTCCTCCACGTTGACGTTGAAGTTTATAATATCATAATGCTTTTGTAGCTACCGTACCTGTAAAGCTTCAGTGTTGCGAGTATTATCATGTTCTCGTTGTCTGTCTTATTGACAGCTTGTGTATTGTTATGCACATGTGTGTGCAGATTTCTTTCTAACCCTGTCGCTCATGAAACTTTAATCCTAGGGTTTTGAGCCTCAGTTACACAGTACCTTCGTGTATTGAGTGTCTGTGTCGCGTCGGCTAGAGTTTACAATGATGTAATGGTAGCTTCGTATGATATGTATCTTCAAACATTTGGTATTGACAATTGTAATCAAGCTGTATCAGTGTTGTATCAGCTACCACTCTAGTATGATCCTGTAAAACAGTCATACATTTGTATATCATTGTTATGCTGTGTTATGCTTGTGCATTTCCACTGGTTGGTGTGATGCGAATGTGTTGTGCAAGTTAGTCTACCCTTTACGCCTCTCCATCAGCATCAGCCTACATGTATGTTCGTTGTTTGTTGTTTCATGCCTTGCTTGCTGCTATTTCTCTTTTTGTACATTGGCTCGTGAGTGCTGCTAACACACTACAGCAGTTTTGTTACTCCTTGCAAGGATGATTTGAGTGTAAAGCGCCACATAGCTGTCGCTAATGTGTGAAATCACAGGTATTTATTCACACAGTGGAGTATGATCAAGGACTTGATTGCATTTTAACGCATTAGTGCATCCACGCTTTACGGTCTATGCTTTTCCTTGCAAGAAGTAATAAAACTGCTGTAATGAATGCTAATGTACGTATTGCCCACTGCATGTACATGTGGCTATTTTCGGTTACTCATAGAATCGGCGACTGTTACTGTTCTTATGTGTGTGGAATCTGTGGTTGTTCAATTTTATAAGTGACAATGAGTTGGTGGTATTTTGATGTGCTGTGGATTGAGTATTTTTGCAAGTTAGTCTGCCTCTCTATCAGCTGCTAACCATGTGTGCAGTGTGGACCTGTTCATCGTGTGTTGTACGTTTCGTGCCTTGTTAGCTTACGGCTGCCTTCACTTGGGTTTTGTTGACCAAACCCACAATACAGCTAGTAGTTTTGTTTATACTTTCTTTTTCTACAGTTGGCTCCGCCCTATGGCTTTGCCCCAAACTCTATCACTGATGGCAAGATCAAGCTCATCATCTTGTAAGTGTGGTCTGTACAGTTTAATGGAAACTCTTAATGGTTGTTTTTTAGTTCAACCTAGCGATGATTGGATGTTTTTCATACAACTGGAGGATATTCTTGATAGCGCAAATTTTGACGATGATGCTGAAAAAGAGACACGAGCCTTTTTCTCGTAAGTTCTTATAAGTTGATCAGACAAGTATTCCAATTCCTTTTATTTTATAGGAAATCTCCTTCAAGACATGCTATTATTCCTTTTTTACTCAGTGACGACAAGGATCTTACTATTTTAATTTTAAAAGGCATAACTTTGTCTCCAGATAATATGGAGAAATTGCTAAAAGCTCTGGAAGAGATATCAAGAGAAGGTCCCAGACGTAAACGGGTGAAAATACAAACAGCGTGTCCGTCAGCCAGCTCATTTGGAGTTCCTTCAAATTGGTTGCAAAATAGCAGTATAGTTATGCCTTGTTGCCACCTGAAGAATTCGAACAGTCCAAAGGCTCATAGCTTACATGTTAGTCTTATTGTGGAAGCTTTTGGAAAGTTTCTGGATGCTATGAAGAGCGAGAATATTCCATCTCGTTTTTTGGAGTTTGCGAAATGTATGTTAATGGCAACCAGCGGAGTTCACTTCAGTGAAGATGAATATACGGCACAATTGTTCCCAATTTGGAGACAAATATTAAGTGACTTGAATGTTACTGTTGGCAGTGCTGAAGATGACCACAGAAGAAACGTGAGAACGGACTCTTCGATTTGTTTTAAGGAGACGTGTATTGGTAATATCGAATTGAAAAAAGACATGGCTGGAATCACAAGTAATCCGACATTACAGAGTATTGGCTATCATGTTAAGCTTCAAAAAAATGTTGAAGGTGCAGCCCCAATTCTTTCCATCATCATGGCAGGATTTAATTTAATACAAGTGTATGGGCTTGCTTGGAATTGTGATGAAGTATGCATCGATCCATTGTCTCAACCTGTCTCGTTAATTTTTGTGCCTAAGGACCCTCTCAGAACAATACGTCAACTAGCCGTATTGCTACATGCTGTCCATGTCACGTTACAGGAGCTTAAAACATTTGTTGAATATCCAAGAACACGGCCGTACTTCATGGTAAATCACTGTTTATCAAAAATTCAGAAAGTTGAATCATTCGAAATGTGCTACCAAGCAATGCGTGGTAATAGTCGAGTTTTTGTCAAGTTTTCAAGAACATATGGAAAGCCCGTCCATGAATTGCTCGCTCAAAATGATTTGGCACCACAATTGATAGTACATGAACAACTAGCAGGAGGTTGGCATGGGGTCATCATGGAGTACATTGAAGGTACCAAATTATCAGGTAATCTCCGAAAAGAAACTCAAGATTCTCTAAAAAGAGCTGTTTTTCTCTTACATGAGAATGGTTATGTCCATGGGGACTTACGCCACCCGAACATATTGCTCAAAGGCTCACAACCTTATGTATTGGACTATGAATGGGCTGGTCTGGAGGGAGAGGCTACTTATCCAGACAATATAAACTCAGATTGCAATGAATGGCATGAGGGAGTTCAACCATGCGGCAAGATTTTAAAAGAACACGATCGCCACCTACTTGAACTGTATGTACACTGATGTTGCATTCTCTCCTGTAGTTCTGTCACACTAGCCCAACTATACACTCATCTCTTCTCCAAATCTCATTTCACATTTTTCTAACTATTATTATGTCAAGGACAGTAGTACTATAGTTTGTGTCTTGGTATAAGGTAAAAATTTATACAAGTAATATTTTACAACAATATAGGACAGATAGAAAAGCGTGGCGAGAAGAGATGTGTTACAAATCAAGAGACACGTGACTGGATTGACTGTGCATGATAATGATGCTCATGGGCCACACCCATTGCAAGCACACGGCTAAAATGGCAAACCTTAAGGAGTAAGAGGAAAGAGTGATGTAAGTGCAGTCAGTTCGATGGTGAAAGATTGTTGCTTAGAAACAATTTTCTGCATGGACGAGGACACCTACATGTGTCATTCACAGATACACATTATACAAGCGCTTTGCAATGGTAAAAAGTGTAATAGTTTATTTTCTCGAGTCTAGATTAAGAGTTTAGGGAAGTCTCCGCCTCTTCTGTCACCTTCACTATTAAGTGTATGATTATAAATTATTTGCAGAACTTCTACATCATACACGTGTCCAAGCCGACATTACAATACACAGAAGCAGCTGCATTAAAGAGCCGTATGGAAGCGAAAGCCGAAAGGGAAAAGTGAAGGAGATTTTGAATGTTGTCAAAGATGAACACCTCAAAGCAGGAAACCAAAACTTTGGCTGCCATGGTATGCTCTGCATATCACGGCAGCCAATTAAATGACTGTGCATTGTATACTCCAGCTGTATTAAGTAAGAATTAATCAAATACGTTAATTGGTCCATCTGTAACTAAAAACTGTTCACATTTGCATGCATGGACCAAGATTATTATTAATTTTACTACTAACTCACATGTACTAGGCTATGCAAAATTATAGGATAAGAGATCAGTAAGATATCATGAGATATCGTTGAGATAACCAAGATATCTGTGAAATATCGTTGAGAAATAAAACCTATAGTAGCGATTACCAGGAATTTTCAGAAATAAGTAGATTGTTCTCTATATTGTAGTTTCAGATTCTGGACAGCAAGAGGATTCGAATGATACCATTATTGCAGTGTTTCTACAAAGAACAACTGCAGTAGCCGTGATAAACTACACAGATTTTTGGTATTTTTTCTCCGTTTGTCCTTATACTAGGGATATACGGTCAATGGCACAATAATGTATTTTTACATTACAGATGTTTATTTCGCGCGGAGAAAAAAAATCAATAATTTTTTACGGTATGGTAATCGCTACCTATAGATAATCAAGATATTCATATGCAGGGTCTGAGTAGGCCAGTAATACAACTACTTTGATGGAGCTAAAAATTGCTTATTTTGACATAACTGCAAATATATAGGATACTCTAGTACAGAGCAAGAAATTATTGATGTCCATTGGTCCATCATGCAGTGGCTAAAGCTGTTCACGTTTAGACCAAGTTTATTCTTCATCACTAATTACTCAGAGTCTATGCAGATAAGATAAGAGATCAGTAAGGTATCTTATCTTAAGATATTGGTGAGATATCGTTGAAATAATCAAGAAATCTCTGCATGAGATATCATTAAGATGATCAATAATAGTTATGAGATATGTAATATATAAGCCATGGCTTAGAGGTTGTTATCAGCAATAACAGGCCCGCGACCAAGATATCAGCCCGAGGCTCTGCTATTGCTGATAACAACCTAGAAGCCATGGTTTATATAGTATAATCCATAGTTTACCGTCACAAGCCTCGGTACAGCCCGCACTCGATCATCAGGAGAGCGCTATTTTCATTGCAGGTACGCTATGGCTTATAACCGTGACACCCCGCGGTACCTTTGATGTGACCGCAACTATGAGATAACCAAGATATCTGGGATATATCATTGAGATAACCATAAAGCCCGAGTTAGTAGTTAAGAATAAACTTGGTCGAAACGTGAGCAGTTTTAGTTACAGATGGACCAATGTATTTTGTTAATCTCTTACTCTGTACTGCATGGAGTATGCTATTTACAGTTATGTCACAGTAAGTAATTTAAGCACCATTAAAGTAGTTGTACTACAGACCCTGCATATGAATATCTTGATTATCTTAACGGTACCTCTCAGATATATTACGGTTATCTCAATGATGTATCTTATAGATATAAACTGTTCACATTTGGTCCAAGTGTAACAGTAATGGAAATGTTGATGTATCGACATTACAAACTGCTTCTAAACAGCTTCAGTGAAATAGCTATAAATTTTGGTCTATTTGGTAATAAAATTGTATCACTTCCCTGTTAATTTAGCGATAATTATTACCACATACCGAAAAGAGCATTTTGTATTATGTTGTGAAGCAGCCATGCAGATTAAGATATGCAAGATGTTTGTTAGAGATAACAATGAGACAACACTAAGATATCAGTGGGATATCATCAAGATTACTAAGAAAGCTGTGAGATATGGCCAAGATAACTAAGATATCAGTGAAATATCACTAAAATAGGCAAGAGATATTATAGCAAGATGTCCTTTTTTAAGTTCAGTTGTTTGCAAGTGTATGATGTTAGCCTCTGCTTGATCTCATCTGTACACTAGTCTAAATGAGAAGTACAGTGTGCATATAAAGCTCTGAGTAGATCAATAATACAACTACAGTCATGGTGCCTATCTTGTATCTAGTGACATGACTGAATGTGGTAGAGTAGTCAAGTGCATTGATCCATCTGTAAATAGAGAAATCATGGAAAAGAGTTAAAGAGGACAAAGAAGACGGTTATCAGTTTTCTTCTCCAGTGCTGTTACGTGTTAGGAAACCCTATAGTACTCCAAGACATTCAGGACCTAGCACTGGTATGATAATGTGCTTGAACATAATAACTGTTTTACTTTATTAAAAGGTGGAATTGAGTCGACAGGACATTTTTTAACACTCTTAATGTCTCACAAAGTGCAAACACAATGCTGCAACTGCAGACAACAAGAGTTGAAGAACAGTTCATATCAGATGAAGTACAATTCACATCAGATGAACCACTCAATTCAGATGAACCGTTCAACTCAGATTTCATTTCATCAGCTGTAAGATAAAATGTTGCTGATTTTTTATAGCACATGCATGCAGGATAGTTTTGAAAACAGTGCTGGTGTTCTTTCAGCTCTAGAACCGTATGTGTATCAACGATGCTGTTGCGTCCCTTTACATGATTGTGTGATGCAAGAAATTAATACAGCTGACTTATCTTTGAAGGTAAATGGTACTGCTATATAATTGGATATTACTTCCTGCCTCAATTAATAGCATCATGACTATCTGTTTGTTTCTCGAAATGGAAGATGCTTTAACAAAGATTTCCACTGGGTATACTGGTGCAGTTGTGACAAACCTAGGGCACACCTTCTTTTTTTTTTTTTTTTAATACTGGTTTGCAAAGACAATGCAGGACTGACTAGCTAGCAAAGCTAATAAACAGACAGCCCTATATAAGAAAGGAAAATAAATAAATAAATAAAACTAAAGATAATGGAAGATAACTGATGTTTAAAAGCAGAAGAAGAGAAACTAGATACAACATGGTTAGGCAACTGATTCCACAATGAAACAACATTAACAAAAAAGAAAAGAAATATGAGTTAGACCGAGCAAAGGGTTTATACAGAATAAGATTATGAGGACGACGAGGAGAAGGATGAGGGTGGAATGAAAAATAAGAAGGTGGAATAATAGAAAGATTATTTACAATATTAAAACAAACTTTAAGAGACTGAGTCTTACGGCGGGATTCAAGAGAGGACCACTGGAGAGAAGCAGAAGAGAAGACCGATCCATTTTCCAATTATGAGTCACAACGCGGGCTGCAAAGGTTTCAACGTGTTCCAAGGCTTGTATATGTATTTTACAGTGAGGAGACCAAACGGCACTACAATACTCCAGAGTGGGAAGGATGGAGGTACGATAAACTTTGTCTCTAACGGATGGAGGGGCAGATCCGAGCTTTCTATGCAGGAGGCCAAGCTGACGGTTAGCCTTTTTGCATACACTAAATATATGAGTTCCCCATGAAAGATCAGAAGTAATGGTAACTCCAAGATACTTAACACTAGCACAGGGTTCCAAAAGCTGACCATTTAAAGAGACAGAGATGGCAATAGCAGATTTGGACCTCGAAATAGGGAGAAGATAGGATTTCCTGACATTGGGAGATAGGCGGTGAGAAGTAAGCCATTGAGAGATTGCATCGATATCACTCTGAAAAAGGCTAATATCATGTTCAGACGAGATAGGCTTTGTCAGCAAAATATCATCGGCATACAGGAATAATTTTGCAGCCACTTGACAAGGAAGCATTACAGAGAGAGTTTATAAAGATGTTAAAAAGCAATGGACCAAGAACAGATCCCTGGGGTACACCAGAACAGACAGGTAATGAAGCAGATCAAAAACAACACGCTGAGATCTCCCGGTAAGATAGTTACACAACCATTTGAGAAGGGGACCACAAATTCCAATGCTGACAAGCGAATTAGTGATCAAAAAGGTCATGCGGAACAGAGTCAAATGCCTTCCGGATGTCAATAAAAACAGCAGCAACCTGGTTGTGCTTGCATAAGGATTTATGCCAAAAATCAGAGACAGCTAAAAGAGCCTCTTGAGTAGAGGAACGAGGCCGAAAGCCAAATTGACAATCAGAAAGCAGACCGTTGGAGTATAGAAAGTCAGAAATCCTACTGCTAACAATATTTTCCAGAATCTTAGATGGAAGGGAGAGTAATGAAATAGGACGGTAGTTAGTTACAGAGGATGGATCGCCAGACTTGGGTATTGGGGTAATGAAGGAAACCTTCAACTGATTGGGTACCACAGAATGAGTGAGAGAACAGTTAAAGATGTCAGTGAGAGAAGATGCACATGATGTAGCAGTAGCGCGAAGCATGCGACTGGAAAGACCGTCTGGACCAGTGGCAGTATTGACCTCAAGAGTAGACAATAATTTTAGTGTTGTTTTAGTAGCCAGATTCCATTTTAGTATTAGTATTAGTATTTTCCTCAAGATAAATTTATTCTAGTTTTAGTTTTAGTTATAGTAATCACTTTCATATGTTTTAGTTATAGTATTAGTATAGTATACTATAACCCATTTAATAGTTTAGTACACCAAATTGAATTATAGTTTTGGTATAAAATTGGGCATTCTATACAAGTACACATGTATAGTCATGAGTACTTTTTATTTTGCCTAAGAAATACATCATACTCTAAGTTTAAATCTGTTAGTCGATTTCGCTTTTCAGTTGTAGCTTCTCCTTCTGTTGAAAAAAACACGCCCTATACTGGCTGGGGCTGAGGAAGCTAGACACTAAAACTAAATGAAAAAACATTTAGTTATGGTTTAGTTTCCAGTGAGAATTTACTTATAGTTCTAGTTTTAGTTTAGTACAGCCATGATTGATCTTTTGGTATTAGTATTAGTTTAGTATACCAAAACAAAATACCCTCTAGTATAATGTGTTTTAGTTTTAGTACTAGTATACCAAAACAACACTAAATAATTTAGAGACCTCATCCTCAGAGCAGACCACAGTAGACAAGGTGGGGCCAGAGGAGGGAACAAAGTGTGGTGGATTAGCCAGACACTTGGGCCTAAGAGTAGGAGGAAGACGGGCCTGCTTAGGAGAGAGTTTACGAATGCTAGCCCAGAAGTCCTTTGAGGATTTGATGTTAGTGGCAAGACCTTCAAAGAACTGCGCTTGGCTGACTTCAAAGACATAGACACTCTGGAGCGAAGATGCCTAAACTTAAGACCAAAGACGATCAGAGTTATGCTTAGAAGCCTGCTGAAAAGCCTTTAGTTTTTGCTTTAAGAGACTCTTGATTTCACCATTGAAATAGGGCACATCGTGCTTGATCTTGACCAACTTAGAAGGAATAACTTTGGACATAACAAGCATAAAAAAGAAGACCACTCCCGCCACATGATATGGACATCTTCGCTAGTAAAAGGATTACGGGAAGAAAAGGAGAGCATATCATTAGCTAGAGTGAAGTCAGCACGGTTGTAAAGCCAGATACGCCTTTTTTGCACAGCTCTATAGATGGAACTGAAACACTGAACAAGGAAAGAAGGATAGAGTTATGGTCGGAATCAGACAAAGGTGGCTGAACAGAGCAGGATTGAGAAAAAGATTGGTCTGATAAATACACATGAT
Source organism: Haliclona indistincta (assembly GCA_964017065.1). Lineage (NCBI taxonomy): Eukaryota > Metazoa > Porifera > Demospongiae > Haplosclerida > Chalinidae > Haliclona > Haliclona indistincta. Next base: position 7,417,209 of record OZ024786.1, read on the forward strand.
CAATCAAAGTGGCAGAAGAGGCAGCACGCCGGGAGCTGTGACAACTTGATCAAGCCCAAATTTAGAAACAATGGAACTGAGATGGGAGTCAAAAGTGCCAGGACTGAGCAAATCAATATTGAAGTCACCAACAAGGACAAGAGAACTCATGTGAGAAGGTGATAACTGCTGAAGAGATTCCTCCAATAAATAGAGATCTGAGTTGTCAGAGCTAGGTGGACGATAGAAGAGACCATACATAATTGATTTCCTTTTAAGCTTTAGGTTAATCAAGTGAAATTCAATGGTGGGGTGGTTAAGATAGATGGAAAAAGAGATGGAATCATGGATGTAAGTAACAATGCCCCCACCATGACGCGATCTGTCACGACGTACAATAGTACAGCCAGGAATGATAAGTTCAGAATCATCAACTTGGCAGTCCAACCAAGACTCACAGATTGAAATGACAAGAGGCTTGTGAGTAAGAGCAAGGAGCCTCAGGTGATCAATCTTGGGGAGCAAACTCCGACTGTTCGAATAAAACAAAGAGAAACAAGGTGCTTCATTGTTGGTGAGGTCAGGAAGACTAATAAAAGATGGAGAATCAGCTTCATCAAAAAGTGAAGACACATTAGCAAAAGGGAGAGCATTTGAATAGCAAGCCTGACAGCAGCAGGTGTCACTCTCTGAACCCAGACTCAAGTACTCGTCATTGGACATGTCAATACACTTGGTGTGGAGCCAGCAACAGCAAACATCACAGAATATACCTTTTTGGTTGGACTTAACAGGCTTGGCACAGGAGCCACAAGGAAACCTGACAGAGCCCGGGTTGGGAGAAACGTCACCAGAGAGCAAAACCAAAAAGATAACAAAGCCAGGGTGAATAGTCTTGGAAACGGAACGAACGACCACAACCGGAAACCATGTGGCAAGTCGAGTAGAACCAACGTCCAAATTGACGCCGGTCAGACCAAGTTGCGAAGGATAAAGATTCAGTCGACCACCAGAGAGAGTAGGAGATCGGGAACAAACCAAAAAGCAAAGAAAAACCAGGCAAAGTAAACTCGTTCTGAGCGCCATCTTACCATAACCACGCCTAACCATATTGCCACCTTCTGCAACAGCATCTCACCTGTTCTTGAGTCTGAATACACTGAATTCTGCAAAACAATTCCAACGAAGTGTATTCATATACATGCTCTCCAAGAGATCCTGTCCACAAGTGACAATGCTCACAGCTTATTTCCTGAAAAAGATTTCTCTGGTATTTTAGTTGTACCGTATATATAGCCGGTTATTTTCATGTAGATTTAAATTTCAAACGGCTGGTGCGGGTCGAAAATTAGATTTCGAAAATTTCTTTTTGCCTATTTACAATGTTTCATGACGTGGCTCTGTGACGAAAATTAGATCCAGCCAAAATTTGGCTAACGAAATATTTGGCCAGCGAAAAAAACCTGCTATACGATATTAACTTTGTGATTTTGAAGCTGCTATGTGTTTTATAGATCACTGGTATGGCAGTAGAGAAACCTTCCATGATCCAGAGGTATTAATAACTTCATGTACCCATTTTTATATCATTTATCATACAGGCTGTTGCTTCGTTTGGTCAGCCACCAGTTGTGTGCATCCGTACAGATTCTGGATATGGAGTTGTGAGTGTTTCTGACTCTCAGAAAATCCAGTGCACAACTTGCAAACACAAGAAATACCACTGTGACCATGTCAATTTTGTTGAAGAGATGGCATCATCAACTCCAGATGCTGATCTGAATTCCTGCATCTACTGCATCAAAGCGGTAGACGAAAACCAAAAAGGAATGGTGCAGTTGTGTCTCAAGTTCAAAAATTTCTTTCGTTTTATCGTCTTCACTGTTGGAGGTGCTTAATCTACCAACCACAATTCGGTTCAATGTTACAGAGAATGTCGCAAATTTGACCCCTGAACTACCAACAAAACTGCTCTTGTTGTGGCTCCATGTGTGCTGAAATGATGCAACAATCTGAACGCGTTAGTAAAATTATACTAACAAACTCAGTCATAAATGCAAAAGGTATGTAGGGTTGAACGAGAAAACAAGATGGCGGCTACATACAATGTATTAGCGTTCAAACGCTGATATTTCGCCTGGTGATGAATTTTATACGTTCAAAGACACTTAGATCTGCTCTCTGGCGTTGCCCCATCTTATCGCTCGAAATTGTTGCTAAAGTGACGAACCTGGAAACGGTGAAAATCGAGTTTCGTCATCTTCGTCTTCTTCTTTCTTCTTCTTCAGCGCGCCTAGCGCCTTTACGCGAGCAGTGCCGAGACCAAAAAACCTACGAAACGTCGTGAAATTCTCCTGGCAGGTGCCTTTTGAACTTTGTTTTTAGCGCAACGGCGATATAAATTCCGCGATTTCTCGATCGTGATCCATTGTCAGCTAAGTGTTAGACGCCATTACTGTGATTGCGCAATACGCACGTGACCAAGCAGTGGTCAGCGCACGTGACCAAGCACTAGCTTTAGTATCGCCGCGCCGACGCGCCGTATGGTTCACGGAGAACACATAAATTGACTGGAGTCTTCGAAGAACGGTAAGCTAGCATAGGATCACCATTCTGCACTTGCTAGATAATTATTACCGCCGTACAGGTCTACAAACAAGTGAGGGCGGGCTCGTATGCACTGCATCATGCATGCATTCATGCATGCGTAGGCGACCTGATATGTACAGCATAACAATTATTTTTAGTTATAAGTTTAAAATAGTTAATAATAAAGAAAAGCCATCAACAACAGGAAAACTAAACCAATGGTGGAAACAAAGACGGCTCGGTACTTGCATGATATTGAACTGCACATTACTGAAAAAGAAAAATGGACACAAACAAGAAAATTAAAAAGATTTCTATCGAAATGAATAGGATGTAGGGTTGTGAAATCTACCACTGGTCCACAATGTAAACTAACAAGGAACAAGCATGGAATAGTAACACGATTGACTTGCTAACAGACCATAGATCCCTACATCAGTGGCTGTACATAAGATCAATATTTTGTCACAAGCTCAATGCACATCTGGTGTCAGTCAACAGTAACTATAGCTGTAGTAGCTATAGTCAACCACAGCAGCCACTGATGTAGGGATCTATGGTCTGTTAGCAAGTCAATCGTGTTACTATTCCATGCTTGTTCCTTGTTAGTTTACATTGTGGACCAGTGGTAGATTTCACAACCCTACATCCTATTCATTTCCGCAAAATCTAAGCCCTTTAACCTAAAGACAGATACTCAAACTTTAGCCATTGCAGAGGGCAATGGATCTGGTTAAACTGTTTTAATATTTTTCTCTACAAAATCTGAATTGGTCCTACTTAAATTTTATTTTTTATTTTTACTCGTTACATCATGTACCTGTCTTAATAACATTTTGGTCATCTTCTGTTTAGTCCTCCAAAAAAAAAAAAAAAATTTTGATAGAAATCTTTTTAATTTTCTACTACTATAAGATGTACCTGATCTTGTGTGTGTAGTTATAACAGGAAAGTGCACTCAGTGTAATGAAGAGTATATATTTGTTTGATGGACAATCATGCTGTCTACTCAATATGGGGAAATTTTGTGTCTCATATGAGGTTCTGAGAGGAATGATGCATCAGTTTCTTATAGGACGGTAAAGGTACAATTTTAATGATGGCTTGCATTATTATTTTCCCCTGATCATTACAGGACAACAATACATACACAGTACAGTGTCCTTGTGAAGGCACAAGAAGACACATGCAGGGAATTATTATTTTCAGATGGAATTCACATACAACCATTTTCGCTGGAGTTGGTACTCATTTTTAAAACTTCTGGACATCAATACATCATCAGCTTTTATGTGTACCGAATGTGGGACAGCTCCAGATATAATTGTTCTGATGGATGCAACTTCTTCGTCATTTCGCAAAGAATTTCTGCAATGGAAAGTTGACAAGGCACCCTTGAGAGTTAATGTCGATCCTATTATTCCTATTCCTATTATCCTATTATTCCCATGAGATTGACCAATTATTCTCAGATTATTCCTATGTTTTCAAAAAAATGTGATTGAAACACAATTACAAAATTCATGTGAAGTGAATAAAAACTAGCTAATCATTAATTCTGTTCGTTACTGTAGCATAACAGAGGCTTCAACATAATATTCAAGTGTTGATAGCTGCCTCATCCTAAAATTAATGAGTTATTCAAAACAGAAACACTTTCTGCAGCACCAGAAGAAGGCTAAGAAGAAAGGCATTTTGAGCTGTTTCACTCTGTTTTGGAACAGATGATGAATTGTCATTCCAAAACTGTAAGCTCGAATACTCAGAAGAAATCTCATTCTCATTCTCTAAGAATAGCATATTAATTTTGGGAAATTCTTCTCTAAGCTCTGATAACATTGTTCAGTGGTATAATTATAAATGGAAGCTTATTTAAATAGCGATACAAACCATGTCCTTCAGGCAATGTTTTCTAAAGGATTTTCAGCCCTGTCATAAACCTTCATCATCATTGCATCATTGCAGTTTTCATCACAGTAATAGCAGGGACAGTAGGCGGCATATCAGGGACAAGAAGATTATTCGGAGCATTCAAGCTAGAGAGAGTAGGAGTGGCACTGACCTCAGCAGCAGTATCCGGAGCAAGATGCACCTCAGGGTGAAAGCATAGATAGTATAGTGGCAGCTGAGGCATGGCCGCATGGTCGGAATAACTCTTGTGGAGGGAGAAGCGATGTTGTGTAGTTCAGCCGGAAGTTCAGACTAGCTCACATTCGCGTAGGTCGTCTTTATTGTGGTTCATCTGAGAATAAACAATCGAGCTGCTGAACAACAGAACCTGAAGTAGGCGGGTATGACGAGAATCTCGGCCACACCCACAGTTATTGCGCAACATCTCCACGTGAGGAGTAATGTTCAAAATGGCGGAGAAGAAGCAGCTGTCTTTATCGGCTGCCATCGCGGTGTTTCCTTGTTGTTTGTTCGGATTCCATACAGGTTTGTGACTACTAAACAATGTATTTTATCTATGTTTGGTTTACGAATGTTTCTCTGCTCTGCTTAGGTGACTAATGACTCGAAGGTAGCGACTGGACATGAACAGCGGACTGGTGTACATCAATGATCGTTGTCCGAGCTCGCAAGGTGATGTGCCACGTGGTTATGTGTCCAAGTAAGCCACAACTAGACTGCGTTTATAATGGTAGATGGTATACCAGATGTGTGAAGCTGGGGCACGTTAGCGAATGGGTCACGTGTATCTTACTACAGTGTGAGGGTGTATGCTCTCGTCTTGTGCTCAGCTATCAAATGCTTCTGTGTTATATTGAGTAGCTACGAGTTGGGTAGCATAGCGTGTCTACACTGTACTATCGCTCGTCACTTTTTGACGGCACTCTTGTGTCCATGTGCAAGTTAAGAATTGTTTGCTGGCTGGTATGGGAGTCAGTCTGTGTTGTATTAGTGTGAGGATTGTTGGTTGAAGTCACTACTTGTTAGTGAGGCATCGAAACCATTGTGGTTTATAACAATGTTCAGTACTATAGTTTTGTGCTCTGTGCAAATAGAAGCTGCAACTCTTGACAGCGCTATCAGTTATACGAATAACAAAATCGCTTACCCCGGGCTTGTGCTATGTGTGTCACATATAAATATGCTTCTGTGTCAAATGCTTCTGTGTTATATTTATTGAGTAGCTATGTATTGTGTGTCTACATTGTACTATCGACTAAGTGTCATCACTCTTAGAGAGGACTGTGCGTGTTTGCCTGTAGGTATTAGGTTCGGTCAGTGTACTATCAGGTTGTTCAGCATTGATGCTAGACGATTTGTGATGAGACGCTTGCTAGATGCTTTTTGATGCTAGACGCTTTGTTATGAGTTGCATCAAAGACCAGGTGCTTGTGGGAGCAATGTCTTATCTTATCTCTTGTCTTAATGTCAATGTTACTAGAAGCTTTGTGTGCTCTATATGTTTTCGTTGAAGGCATTGGTTGTTGAAGAGACATTGTTGACAAGATTGCTTTAGTGTGATGGAAGTTCTGTTTGGTTAAGTTTATTAGTTACATATTGTCGCTAGAGTTACGCAACTGGTAACTATTATTACTTTTTGTGTAATTTGTTTTAGCTTCATTCTTGTCTTGTTCTGAGCATTCAACTATGATTTCTGGAAGAATTATTACGTGTTGTGATTTGACTTTTCAAGTGACGATATAATTATTAGCGTTATGAGTAGACAACAAACATTTTCTTTTAATTTAAGTCTTCATGTCATGGACAAGTGCCATGATTAATTTTTTTTCTTTTTGTCCTTTTTGTTTAATTTTATTTGGAAATTTATTGATGAATTTTTTTATAATTCATTTTTATTAAAATTCTTTTTTTTTATGAAAAAGCATTTTGTAATAAACAAGCATCATTTTTTGGGTCAATCTGGATTTGTAAAATGAATTGTCTAATTTATTCTCATTACAATTTTAATACAGATTCTTTTAATTTAAGTCTTCATGTCATGGAGATGTGGCTGGTTAAATGTGTCTACATAAGTTGTCATGTCCTGCTGAACAATAAACCCTCGGTCCTCCAAGACCGGTTTAATCGATTGGAAAAACAATGCATGTCTCACAAGTTCTTTTGTTTCACAATTGAGTGGCAACAGCATGAAATCGCACTGTTTCCTTTTTTATTTGGAAAATTTACTGATGAAATTTCATTTTTATTAGAAAATTTTTGTGTGATGAAGTGAGAATTATTTTTTATGAACAATGAATTGTTATTACAATTTATAATTTGATTCTTCATTAGTTATTTACTTCTCATGATTTTCTCTCTTCATTAAACTTTTTAAAATGGTTTTTCTGTACCATTCAAGTTAGTTAGTTTTTTTTATGTACTTTTCAAATGTTTCTAATTCTTGCGCTGTCTGTTAACAAGCTTGACAAATGTTATCAAGAATTTTTTTGCTTATGCTCTTATGCTCTATACAGTGGGCTGGCTTCTTTATTAACGAACATTGATGCTAGCTAATGATAAAATTCGTCACTAACTCCAAAGCGCTCCAAGAGATGTGGTGATTCTAATGCAGAGCTGTTGATAGATGGAGCTGGCGGAGTGGAAGTTGTATTGGTGGCGGTTGATGGTATTACATAGGTTTTTGAGGCTACAAACGATTGTCTGGCGCAATTCTCTTTGTTGTTGCTAAGCTGCCGATACAATTATTGCTTACTACTACTGGAGCTACTGTTTACAACTTTTGGTCAGCATTTGATCTTATGAAAAAAAAACAGTATGGTTATAAAAATACCGAGATGTACATCACTGAATTTATGGAGAGTCGATGTGATTAAGAGAAAACAATAAAACTTGTTTTGACGGAGTATTAAAGCATGTGCCCATGGACAATATCGTTGAACTATTTTCAGAACCAGATTGATACGTTACGAGTTGGATCGTCGCCCATAGGCCTCGAGTCCTCCTGTTGAATGATTGTGACTATTGAAACAAATTTGTCCTGCATTAGAAATAGCAAGAAACGAAACGAGCTTATTTTTCATGATGGAAACGATTACTTGGTTTCAGAATACTAATAACATTGCAGTTTAACAATTCGACAACGTGATGAACCGATTCTTCAATATTGACTAAGTGTGATTATTGATAAGGAGCCGGTATAAAGATATCTTGTTCCATTCATGTGTCGCCTGCTGTAAACCTGCATACTTACGAAATTGAAGAAATTTTATAAATTCTCACTCTTGAACTTCTCATCAAATTTAATGTTTCCACCTCAAATTTGACAAGATGGCTCCACCTCCTTTGTATATTTGTCTTTAACTCATTAATTTTTGTGAATCACTGAGTTTTTAAGTATTATTATTTTTCGTTTTTGTCTCCATGTGTGCAAGTCTTGATTTAAAATTGTTTCTTTACTTTACTTCATGGTGTAAGAATTAGGCTATAATAATTATTATGTTCATTTCTTTCGGTATCACTGTCATTAATGCATACCGTCTCACTTTACTATATTTATGCGGTTTTCATTTTTTTCGATGTATAAGTACCGTCTTAATTAGTGAGAAATTATTTATAATGTTATGTTCTTTTATATTATGCTGTTCTCTTTTCTATTCAGTATCATTATGCTACCAATCAATTGAATTTTGTTTGATCGATATTTCTTTTTAATGTGTAAATGTGTATAGCTTCTTTTTTCTTCGTTGCTCATTTTTTGACAAAATCTTTTGAATTATTGTATGTCAGTACGATTTCAGAACGACCATCTTTCATGATAGAAATGATTTATTGATTTCAGTTTCTTAATGTGTATAGCTTCTCTTATACATGTAAGGCTTTGTCTTCACTATTAATGTTACTTTTGTAGTCATGCTATAATAATTGTGCTTTGTCTTGCCACTTGTTTACAATCATTCTGTACTTATTCTCTTTGTTTGATTCTGGCTGACATTCTCTGTGTCTAATGGTCGTGGAGTTGTCGTGCCAGCATGCGTGATACAGCTTGTAGATAAGTGATATTTGTAACCTTCTGTGGCTCCACCCACTGAGCATATGTTTATTAGTTTGTCTGTGTAACCATAAAAGTATATTTGAGAGTAACGCCAGGGCGCCAAGCATTCCTGCATGTACCCTCGCTCATGGATTTATCTATGGCATGCTCAATCATTCCTTGCACAATAATTTTGTGTGGGCTAACTAGTAATCATGTGACAATAGGTGTGGTATGCGAGTTTTGATATCAATTAGCCTCGTCCCCAGGCTCTCCACTTATCTGTACGGAGAGCCTGGTCGCTAATCTCACGTGAGCGCAGCGAAGATAATGAGCGTGGGCTTGGACATACCGCACACCCACGCCATTCGGTTGTTAGTCTCGTGCCGGAGCAGGTTTCGGTATCAGGTTACACACATCGCGGTATCTACAAAATGCTGAGGAACATACATGCGTGTGCCGTGAATGACCAAGTCTCTTAGCGAAAGAATTTGGGAAGCTTTCTTCAATGAATCTATGAATGTTAAGTGCACTCAAGGACTTATGAGGAAATTCAGCCAGCATCTCTTCCTTGATTGAATCGAATTTCACACGTTTTGGGGCAGGCCCGTCAGTCGCTGCTTCTTGGTATCGACTCTTCAGCCACTTCGATTCGTCTGATTCCATCTCTGTACTGTGCCGTAGCTAGTTCCGGTCGTAATTAGGTGGAGTTAGCAAAATACGTGGGCATGGTGGGCATGCAGGGCTAGTATGCCCACGCGCACTAATTACCTGTCTACTCTCCGTAGACAGGTAAGGCGCATCACGTGAGATTAGCGACCAGGCTCCCTGTCGGAACAAAATAGTGCCGAGAGGGTGGAGCCTGGGGACGAGGCTAGATATCAATAGCGTTTCTCTTCTTCATAGTGTAATCAGCTTTAATAACAGTTATTAGGATTGTCTTCATTATTAGTGTTACTTTTCTAATTATGCTACAGTATGGTTTTGTCTCTACGATCATTCTGTACTTAAATTCTTTGTATTTAATGTTCGTCGTGCCAGCATGTATAATACAGCTTGTATTATAACTAATGTTAGTAACATTCTGTGGCTCCACCCACTTAGCATGTAAGGATAATTCAGTTTATTAGTTAATCTGTATAATACTCGTAACCATGAAAGTATGTCTGTGAGTAATGCCAGGGCTCCAAGCATTCCAACATGTATCCTTGCTCATAGATTTATCTATGGCATGCTCATATTTGTCGAGCAAAAACTCACTTCTGCTCCTGTACATTGTATTGGATTGAACGGCAGAAAAGTATACTGACCTATGTTATACAAGGACATACTTTTACGGTGGCCTAGTTGAGCATACCTAGTGACCAATATTTACCAACATTGACAATTTCCAAAAAATGAAATTGATAGGTCATTTGTGGTGTTTTTCTAATCTATGCAGTATATAATGTTAGGAAAATACGGGCAATGAGCTCATGCCATATAAATGCACACCACTTGATGCACAGAATATTTAAAATTGATAATTCAAGGGTAGTCGCATACATTTCATGCTCTTGATCATTTCTATCTAAGTGGATAGCCAGTAAAAACTATGCTTTAAAATTTATTTGCCAGCTTAGGTAAAAACCTTTTTTTAGCTGACAAAATAATATACGGCTGTTATTGGTATTGATATTACTGCAACTTTGTGTATGCATGAACAGTTTGCCTGACGTGACTGCACAATACCACGCTCTCTCCATTAGTCATCATCTTCACATACTGCCTCTTCTTCCTACCACATGTGCGTGACATCTGCTCTAGCCTTGGCTCCGATACTAAAATCTCTCTTGATGGGTCCCAACGGTTGCTAGAATAATAGTTCCTAATTGTATATATTTGGAAAAATTTAGGTAAGTACCATAGCTAGACATCAGGGAGTTATGTGTAAACACATTTGGAAGGGCTGTTGTTGATAGGGCGGGAATTCGATATGGAAAACAAGTTCACTTGGTGCGCATACGTGGGATAATAGCTGAGAGCTAACTATCTATCGATGTAGCATAGCAATTCATCTCTCAATGAAATAATAGTAGCATACTGCTTTGGATAATGTTGTGGAGATTTTTAAGTATGCTTGATTTGGAAAATACGTTCTGAACTAGCTGTCAAACTGTATTATGTTGTCTTGCACCTTTTATTGGTGCAAGACACACAGGAGAAACAGCATGTTTCTAAAATGAAATACCCTGCTTCGTCTGCTTCGCACGACCTAGTGGTACAGAGAGATGAAGGAGATGTTCGAACACACCTCTCTGTACCACTCAGATCCTGCATGTAATCATACATTTGATGCTGTAAACACTTCAGTTGATGCTGTAAACACTTCACTTACCTCGAAGCAAACAAAGCAGGGTGTGACCTGCCCAACGTATATAAAGGGTCACACTTTCGTGTGACCCATATAAGCATGATTACATTGGGCAAGTGGCCCTAAAAATTAACCATTTGACTACTACTACTATTGTATACCTGTGCATGTGGCTCCTCATAAGTACATACTACCGGTAATCACCTTTAGCTGATGCATAATCTATTGCATACAATCCATAGTCGACACAGCCACACTGTTGCTGGGGCTGTCTACATTATTGCTGTCATAATTATTATTATAGTAGCAATGCAGTGAGATCGTGAAGACTGTGCATTCATGTTAGTGTGAAGCAATGCTGCAATCTGGACTGTGGTGCCATGCTGTCAAACACTTTTTCAGCTATCATCTTTTCTTCACCTATTTTCTCCTTGATCTCCTCTTCATTAATAATTCAGTAATTTGAATAATTACTGAGTTAATAGTTCTGTAGAGTTATTACAATAATCTTGGTAGCATTCCCTTGTAGTTGGGTATAAGTCCTTGAGGCATGTATGACTGGATAAATTCTTTCTTTAGTCACAAACGTAACTCTCCCAGGCTGATATCAAGAAGCAAACACTGAAGAGAATCTCCACTGCACCTCCACGGTTGACTATATATCTCACATACGAGAAGTTGATTAAAGTGATGGATATACGGAGACGAGTTGTGGATGATATCATTCTTTTTCTCTCTGTGCAGCTCCCTTGAGACAGTAAAAATAGAAATACTGTAACGATTGGCTATATCTTTCTCGAGAAGATCTAGTTGAAGGCAAACTATCACTAATAAGTACTCTTCTATTGAACGGCTTCTTCCACAAGAGCTTTTTGTAGTTCCAGTAAATTTCACTACCCCCAGTAGTGGAGAGAATTAATAACAACATTAACATTATAATCATAACATGCTTTGGTATCCTCTGAGTTCCCTCTTCCCTGTTTCCTCTGAGTGCTCCTCGTGTGGATCTATTCCTGACAAATCGTGTACCTTAACACTGATGCTGATGCTCATTTACATGATGTCTAAAGTAGGTGTGACCAATCATGACGTCTTTAGGCAACATTAGGGTTAAAGGGTTAATTAAACTTTGACCCAAATGGAAAATCAAATGGAGTGATCCATTCCAAATTAGCCTAGCAAGAACCCTTAGCATATTACATACTAACACTCTTCACCCTTCAGCCCTTGGCACATACAGGAATGTAACAACTCAATATACCTTGAGGGACAGGGGAGTTTGGTAAGCTGCACCCAATGTGAATGGTCTGCTCATTAGCTAAAATGAATATCATTCCTGGGTCCGCATCATCACTCCCAGCTGTACAATATGGAGATTTAAAGCATTTCGCTTGAGTTTGCCGAGAGAGGTTTCTCATATTAATGCAATCAAAAAACTTGTTGATCTTGTCGTCATTAAATTCACCGTCTTCATTTGACTCTGACTGTTTATCAAGTGTGATTTACAGAAAATTTGATGTGTGTTGTCATTTTGTGTGCTGTCAATCAAGCTCCAGATAAAATATTTTTGTGATATATAATTGTTGTGATTATAATAGCGTAGTATAACAGTGTACATGTTCTTCTCTTTGACCTACATGACTGTTTCTCCACCAGTATGTTCAAGTGATATAGCCGATTATTTAACAAATGCCGGCACTCTTTTACTTAGTGGTGGGACGAATGTATGTTTTTCCACTTCGAATGTTTGCCAGATTCAATAGAACGAACTTCGAACTATTTTCAATAATTATGATAACAGTTTACACAGAATATTAATCATCAATAACAGTTTACATAGCACATACTTATCACCACAATAGACAGACTAGCCCTAGGCTTCAAGTCACTGACACAAATACTTGTAGTTGCAGTTCAGAAATAGGATAGCATCAACGTTTTTAGGCTTAAGTGAATTTCTCCTCTTGCTGACTGTTTGGCCTGCTTTGGAGAAAAGCCTCTCGGAGGGGGTGGATGTTGCAGGAATACATAGTGTGCTGCGTGCCAGTTCAGCTATCCTTGGAAAACGGTAGCAGTTCATCTTCCACCAAACGAGTGGTTTAGTTTCTCTAGCAACTGGCCTTTCTGCAAAGTACTGTGCTATCTCCTCTACTGCAACTCCTTGGTCTTCCTCACACTGCATTTCCTCTTCACCCAACAGTACATCCAAAGCTGTCTTCTTCACTGGAGGAGCTCCGTCATCTCTTTTCTCCTTCTCTTGTGTCTGACTCTGGTCTGAATCCTTTTCAAGTAGCTGTAGCAAGTAAGCCTTCATGGACTCTTTCTCACAATCAGAAAGAAACTTAAGACCTCTGAAACGTGGATCTAGAGCAGAAAGAAGTGCTGGTGAACTGGTCACGTCTATGTCATCAAAGGACCATCGACGCTCTAATGCTGTTGCCAAGACCACTTTGAAATTTCTGATTGCAGGAAGGTCTTCTTCAGCTGTGTTAAGGTTTGTGATAAGACCATGTATAACTGGATATACACAAGACCCAGACACATTAGCTTCTTGGCTGAGGAAGGTTGTGGCTGTCTGCAGAAGCGCCAGAGGTTTAACCAGCTCTTGCAACAACTCCCATTGGTCATTCCGGAGATCTAGTGCTCTATCTTGCCTTTTAGTTACTGAATCATCGGACAATACAGCAGATACTGGCCATCTATTTGCAAGCAGACGTTCAGCCATGAACAAGGTACTATTCCATCTAGTAGGACAATCCTGTATGAGTTTCTTCTCGGGAAGTTTCATTTGAGCCTGGCGTAGCTTCAGCTCTGCTGTAGCAAGGGCGCTATGTTTGAAATGGCCTACTAACTTCCGTCCAGCTGCAATAGCACGAGCTATGGTGGCAATTTGTAGACCTTCATTTACTGCCAACTGGAGTTTATGAGCAGCGCAATCAACATTCTCCCAGCCAAAGGATTCAGACATGATCTTACCGGAAAGCTCAGCATTAGCTGCTGTGTCATGTACAACAGCTTTGACTTTCTCATCATCAATGTCGAAGCTTCTGGTGACTTGCACAATGCTGTCAGCGATGTTTCGTCCTGTGTGGCGCTCTGGGAATGGCTTAGTGGCCAACACACAACTCTGAATTTCCCAGCCAGGCGTAATGAAATGGGCAGTAACTGACATGTAAGCCTCCATAGCGTTGCTAGTCCAAATGTCAGTAGTGAGCGACATGGCAACAACATCTTGAGCTAGTTTGTTCTTCAAGACAGTCACAGCGTTCTCATATTTTTGTAGAAGGAGTTTGCCAATGTGTTTGCGTGATGGAATACGATACCCAGGCTCCAGGTAGAGCAACAAACGGCGCAGTCCTTCTCCCTCAACGATCGCAATTGGCCTTAGGTCCATTGTCACAACATCAACAAGCAATTCGCTAATAATTTTACTTCTACTTTCTGAGCACTTCCGTGTGGCGGTCTCCAATGTTTGCTGAGTTGTCGCCACGGTCTCCTTAGCAGGTCTGTACGTATCTCCGTGCACACGAATGAGATGGTCCCGAAGATTTGTTGTGCCTCCGTGGTATGCCAGCTTTCTTGAACACAGGCTACAATATACATGTTTGTCGCTAGTTTTCTTGATATACTGCCACACATCTGATCTACTACTGCTCGCCATAATGCACAAACACGCGTGTGGCTATAGCGCGCGCAAATGCGGTCGAATAATAATGGGCGTGGCAAATGGGTGTGGCATTACTCGAACCGTTAAAATTGCATTCGAAGGTTTGGTGAAACGAACAAACTTTCGAATGTGACTGCATTCGTCCCACCACTACTTTTACTAGCCATCACTTCCCCTGCATTCATCGGTTTGCTAGTGAATTCAAATGAGTGCCAACAACAGTCGGCTAATAACAGATCTTCCTGCTGTGTCAAGTGTGATTATTTGAAAACTATGTTGTTGACCTTCCATATCCATCATCACTTGACAGGGATATTCATACTTGGCACATGGAAGTCAGAAACCTGTGAAAGAGAGATGTGGGAAGAGATTTAACCCCATGAGTTGTTTCTTGTAATTTCTTCCCAAATATCATCACGTTCTTATTACTATCCTCTTCACTCTGTCTGTGATTTCGTGTACAGCCGGAAGGTCATTTAGTAGATGTTAGTGCGAGAAGTCTCTGAACTCACTCCTACCACTACCTCTGGGGTGGTTTAAATAGATCTGCAGCTGTGGCAGTAGCCAGCTGGTCATTCGTCAGAATGAGATGAGCTAGCCCGTCGGGTCACATTAACGATGTGGTTGTACTTGCGATATATATATTCAGAAATGTCTTCACATTGTTGAGGGGATCGGTAGCTCCTCCATAGCTGTGTTGCTGAGCTAAGAAAATAATAATTACTATAATAGCAATTCAGAGGTAGACGTGTAGTGGTGAGTAGATGGACTTTAACTTGAGGCACTTTAGCTGCATTTTCCTTCAATCTAAAATCTTAAGAGCAAGCACATATTATTATATTTATCTATGTGCTGCCCGAAAACCATAAATATATCTGATAATTGATTGACAGTAGTTATTGATTTTCTCTTAGTAGATTGTATTATATTCGTTTATGTGTGATGCAACCATTAAGAAGAAAATTTTCGGAAAACACTTAGAAGGATGTTTGATCCAATAAAATATGGTTCTCTTGATGTACTTTCATTACACTAAAGCTTATATTTCACTCTTGGAAACTGATTATCACTATAAAGTGTATCAGAATATTTTAAATAAGACTCAACAGAGGAGAGAGGAAGACTATGTAGTGTATGCGTGGGCTAGCTCACCACGAAGACATTCAACTGTTGACGAATGAATATTGCTTTTCTCCAACACTTTGGACACCTCTTCTGAGGTTGCTTCTTCCCAGTCCATCTCAAATATGTGAGCAAGCAAGTTAGAAGAGATATGGCGAGCAAAGAACTGCAGACTACAACAGCCGCAAAACTACAGGGCACTTTTTGCAACCATACACAATGCTCCAACACAGAGTTTCAGAGTTTCTTTCTTAACAGATGGACTCTGAACTCTCAGCACACCAAAAGCGCCTTGGGCTTCGAAGACATGGTTGTACAGCAGGTGATAACAATAGTACTGTGGACATCAACGGTAACAGAAGGCGCTTCTATACTACGACGCCGGCCGATAAAAGTAGATCGACGCCGGGTGTACTTCCTTCGGTTCTCAGACGTGCTGAACGCTGTTGCTACTATGACCAATCATAGTAGCAACAGCACAGCACACTGGTTCTGCCATGATAAAATCGTGGTTGGGTGTGACCGTGTTGCTACCCAAAATTCGTACGTTTGCATCAAAATCGGCAAACTTTTTTTGAAGTTACCAGACGTAGTGTGACCCGGGCCTTAGGAGGAAGTGGCCTGTTTGGATAAAGTTGTCGGAATGCTGTGTGATGCTCCTCTATCAAATGACGCAAATAAACAGCAGTGGCACTAGTAACTTGTGGACCCATTAGCAAGCCTGTTATTCTCATTAACAGAAAATTTCGCCAGTAAATGTTGTCCTCAGGCACCAGATCTCCGATTAAGAGAGGCAACATTCGAGCTAGTGCCCAGGTTTCAGATGCTTAATGGAATAAGGAGACAGTTAATTTTATGATGAATATACTGCATACCTCCTAATCCTTTGGGTGAGCCATGTGTAATTCCTGTGAAACCAGCAGGAAGAACTTTGGGAGGATCGCTAATTTCAGAACCAAAAGGATAGCTGACAATTCTTGTATTTAGTGAACATAAAGTAAATAACTTCTGCACTGATGTAAACTCATTTAGGAGGCATTTCAATCCCAACAGCGAACTCCCTCTAAGAGGTCATGCATTACATCGCAAGGCAGTCCTTCAGTCACATGAAAGTACTTGAGTTTGTTGAGTATGGAATCATGTGTGAGCCCATACAGTTTGGATGCTTCCGCTTTGAGTGGACCTTTAAGAATATTAACATGACGAGCATGGGTTTGTCGATCGCGAGGTGTAAATTTGTCAGCAACAAACTGTGACCAGATAAAATGGCAAACTATATTCCATTAATGTTTACCTTAGTCTGTACATCTTCATCAACTGCCAGACAATCACGACATTTACGAAGAGCTGCATGTAGTGCCTTGTACCCACCAACAGTTTGGCTTGCAGGGTTATCACCGAGCACAAGAGCAAGTGTTCCACGTAGTATGCGTCCTTCACCTTGGATATCAAACTTGACTCCAACACTCTAATAGTCGTATCAGTGCAGATGTTAGCAATAAATGACGCATCCAGTACATGTATGTGTGCACACATTTGCGTACCGTCATTTTACATAGGCATGCCGACTTTGCATAAACTAGTGGGCTGATGCCCATGAGTATAGTCTACCAGTAATTTCTCACCTGCTCTAGTTGCATCACATCCTTAACAAATGGTTCCAAAATAACATTAACGCCGTACTTGTCTATCAAATCCTTCTTAACCACTGCTACAAGATGGATTGAGGTGATCAGTGAACGAAGTCTTGGCTCAAGATTTGCCAAAGAGAAATAAAACATACCTACAATGTAAGCGTATATAATTGGCAGAATTAAATTAACCTTCTAACCTAGTTTGTGAATTTTCTTTGCTGATCCAAGAGGGTTGCATACCTCAATATCATCATAATAAAGAATAAGCTGTAGAGATTGTGGGTCTTTTGAAAACAATTGATGTTTTTGAAAAAGTTGGGCATCACAGAAATCCCCCAGCACTCCCGATGGCTTAAAATGTGGATTGAACACCTTTATTCCAATGATAAAAAGCTTAATTCAAAATATATTATGTTAACAGACCTGTTCACAGACTTTGTCACAGCTCAAAAGGTTCCTCAGTGTGTTTAGAACTGGTACATCATAACAGCACTCAGGTTTTCTTTGTGTGCCTAATAATACAGACTGTTTAGTCTCATAGCCAAGAACTCGCTCCACTGGCTCCTATCAAATAAATTATTGAGTCGTGATCAATTATTTCTTTTAAAAAACTTACCACCATTCCTAAGTGATCCCGATAATAATTATTCTGAGAATGTTCGGTGTCAAGCTCTTGAAATGGAAAACACAGCTGCTCATCCTTGAAACACTCTTTGACTAGTTCGACAACAACATCAGCTGTTCCATTTTCATCCAATACTTGTGATGTTTGTGTTGTGATGTTTGTTGTCAGTCATGTGATTGTGGTTCTTGTGAGTTTAATGTTTCTCTATTTTCATCATTTTAATTCGTTAACAACAAAAGTGTGTATTGCTAATTAAAATTTGTTTTGGAAATTTGCCAACTAACCACTGGAGTAGCTCATCTTTGTCTTTTGCCTGTAACTTGTCTTTGGGATTGGGGAAGTGCGAATTTTTTCTCTTGGCACTTTTGATGTTAAAACTTTCTGCCTTCATAAGCTCTTTCACAACTAGTGCTATGTCTTTTTGAGCATTTGGTTTCTTCTGAAAGCGTGCAGGCTTGTCTTGGATGTGATTTTCCACATCGTAATGATCCAATACAGGGGACAATGTTCGTATAGATTGATCAATTCTTTTGATGGCTTTCTCTGATTTATTGCTGCCTAGGAAACTAATTGCGCCCTTTGCGACCTTGTTCAGATGTTCCATATGCATATCAACAGGTACATTGTGCCCAGGCCGTCCACTTAAATTGACAAACCTGCTCCACAGAATTTGTTGAGCGAGTCGTGGAGAAAGTATGTAGTAATGCTGGATTAGGAGATTAGCTGCTTCACATGCATAGTTCTTGCTGCCAGATGCAGAGAATATAGGCAGCATGTACTTCCAGCATCTTAGAACTCTATTGCCATCACCTTCTCTTATGCCATCAGCAAATTCACGATGTAACAATCCCAATCTTAACAGCTGAACTGAATACTGAAATATTCTGTCACATCCAGTTGGGATAGCTAAAGGTGAATTATAACCAAAGCACACAAACCGGTCAAACACTCGCTCGCATAGCTGCTGCAGGTACTTCTTTCTTTGGTCTGCGGTCAACGTCCACAGTTCATTTGGAAAGATGGAGTTATTAGGCACTTCATCTGCTGTCTTCAGATTCAAAAATGTACAGAAAGCTGACACGACCAAACCTGATGTTACTATGTCAAGGAAGTCCTCACATGCGTTCACATCCTTCTTAGGAGTTTTTAGTACATTCGTGCGATTTAACTTGTTCCTCAGTTGGTATAGCGTACCATGCTCAGAAGCTGATAGGTATGAGTAGAAATACTTCCATATCACCTAATTAAATATTACAACAACAAATTAACGCATAAAATTAATAATAGTACTAGTATTTAAACGGCTTACATCTAAAAGCTTCAACTTGGTATCCATGGAGGATCATGGCTGTAAACATGGCTGTACAGAGTCTCCACACTCTTTGCAAATTGCTTTGTAGTGTGCCCTCTCTGATTTAGCTATTCTGATGTACTCTAGTGCTGTATTATGGCTACTGTTTTGGTTGTAGCTTATTTGAAAGGGACATGGTTATCTCACACTGTGGTTGTGTGTACAGTGTAGTGTCTGTGTACAGAGTAGTGTAAATCAAACCTGTAGTTGACATTCCGGTTTTCTGTCTCTGTACTGACCACTGCTCCTGTGCCGACTTCTGTGTCTGTCTCTGTGCTGAGCATTGCTTCTGTCCCGACCTCTGTGGAGGCTTCTTTCAGTAAATGGACTCTGTGTGGGTGTTTATATATGTGTCAATTTGTGTAATCATAGCATAAGCTGTCACATTTGTACAGATGGTAACACAGATTTGTACATTCTGGAGATACACACTTCATGGTGCAGTTGGTCTCATGACACAACATCGACACTCTGCAAACTGTGTAACCTGACTGATTGGTTCCGGACTGACTTGGTATGTGTTATTCGATTTCAATATTTCAATATTCAATATTGGTATATACCATTCATTTTCTACAGGTTGCATGTACATATCTAACCAGTTTATCTAACCAAATCTGAAATGTAAGATGCCTGTCAAGGGAATAAATTGCAGACCAATCGTTCCATACCACATAACGTTCACCAAGTCCATCTCCAATTAGAGCAGGGTTGACAAAGATAACGTGGATAAATTCAGCACATTAATCTTTGAGATACCCAATTCAGAGAACTTAGACTCAATATTTCTCGATATTTCCTGCATTTCCTCTGAAATGCATGATAGTGCGAAGGTGAGTAGCATACCTGCTCATACCTAAAACAAACTCTCAAAAATTTATTGTAAAGATTGGAAGATTTGATAGAGCTTAAGAAATATGGCTGATTCACTGTGCTGAAGACAGAGTGAATACGACATAGAAGAGACTGCAGAGCCAGGGGCAACTTTCGTCTCTACTTCTTCTTTCGTCTCTACTTCCTCATTTGTCTCTACTTACTCCTTTGTCTCTACTTAGACATTTCCTGCTGCTCCCGATCCTCCATGGATTCGCGTGACTGCAGTACAGAGAGAACCTATAATACTTAAATACATGCCTGCATACATACCTGGTATGCAGTGCTTCTTCGAATGCCTTCTCACCATCTGTCCCAAAACACTGGATGTTTTGAAGTTTCTATTGTGATAAATTAAGTGTAAGTAGCTAAGGTTGTTTTCCACTGATGGATGAACATTGATCCAAACACAAATAGTCTATTCCTCTTCTTGAATGCCTAGCAATACGACAACAACTGTAGAGAACAGCACTGTAGTAGAGACATAGGTAGGTCTCTGCTACAGTGCTGGTACTAGTGTCTCTACTACAGTGCTAATGGAGCCAGCATATTTGGCTATGGCCAGCACATGCATATGAGCAAGACTTCCATTTCTTTTGTTATAGTTGGTTTCACCATCATTCCGTAAATTGTTTTCGTGCGTGGAGAATGAAGAGCAAGAGAGCGCTATAGTATGATAATCAGCAGATTTTTGAACTCATGCAGAAAAGTAAAAGATCTAACTCTTCAGACAGCAGGTAACACTGTAATAATAGGGAGACGATTTGATAACATTGTTCCTGGTTAGAAATTTGGTAGTTACACTTTAAATGAAATTGAATGACACGAGTCTATTCACGAATCATTAACATGCAAAATAACACAAAGAGTATTATACCATTATATAGTCTTGATGACACTGTAACTGTTCTAACAATTTATCCTTGTCGTACAATAATAATGTATCACCTGCCACTTCATTCATTTGTTGTTGGTACTTCGTAAGAGGTTTACCTGACTTTCCAATTGTGCATGCTTCAAGGCGTACTTCTTGTTAATTCTTTAAATTCACCTAACAAGTTTTCTAATTATAATTATAATAAAACCTTTAAGATGACAATCCTATAATGACTATGATAATTCATCTTGTGAAACAGTGTGTAAAGCAAGCAGCTGAGAGAGCTACATGTGTTGATATTTCACTAAAGCCAATAGATAATGTGGCGAATAGTGTGACGAATAGAGAGTCACCTCTTCACTTTGTATAGCATATAATACAGAGTGGGTATTTCTCATTCAATGTCGAACCAGTCCTGGTGATAGGTTAGTGTCCTGAAGAACAGTTATATCACACACTGGAAGTGCATTACGGGAGGTGGTTTTTGAATTTCATCAGCTAGATGCTCCCCTGCTGGCTGATCCGGCCCACGTGAGCTTTTGAATTCAAAATTAGATAGATATGTATATTGATGTTGACAGTTAATGAGACACAGAATTTAGTTCTCATACATAGTGGGATGGTGTACTTGGTTACTGTGTACGTTACGTCAAGAAAAGTCATGGTTCCACCATATCATTCAACAAGGTGTACATCAAGCAGGTCATTGTGTTCAGTGGTCAATAGACTTAAATGTCATACCATCCATGATTCTCTCTATTGGAATTCCTTCTTGGAGCTTGATGGAAATGCTCTCTTTGATGGTATTTGAGAGTGGGAGGTGCTGTAGCATAGATCCACATGCAGAGGTACAATAGTCATCCAGTTTTTGTGATGACATTGGTGATCTTGTTTTGTCTGTTATCATGTTGCTCCACCTCGTGTGATCAACATCGCTATTTATACAGTTTTTGTCTCAACAGGTCGGGGAGACAATAGCAACGTTCCTTTTGTATTTTATACATTTTTCAGGTCACACTATAGAAATGAAATATTGGTAGAGGCGGGTTTTGCAATTGGGTCTTGTTATGTTCACAACACTTCATGTCCCCTGTCACGTGAAATTGCTAGACACGCCTACTCTCTTAATCACGGCCGCTCCGTTCTATAGTCGTCTCCAGCTACTCATTATCCATACCGCTCTCGGCAACAAATCCCGGCCGTTCCATCGTCCTCATTCCGCATCGACAAGTGATTAAGTGACTGGGATAGAAGGGAAGTCGCGGACAGACTACGGCTAACTGACGGCCTAGCCTTCTGTCAAAATTCAGTACGACTACAAATCGCAAAACTTCAACCATAATAGAGTAGAAAAGAGCAGTGTTATTGAACTGGAACATATAGTCAGTGGCTGAGTGTGGTCCATCCCTAATCCTGGAGCTGAGGTTTTGTAAGAGGTAGCTTTCCATCGGCATTGCTGACAACACAATCAAAATGAGCACCTAGCTAGCCTCGCCTCCAGGCCACTCCCCCAAAGCTGAGAGATGGCCTGGTTCAGACTGTCTGCGCATGCTCCAAAATTACACCAAAACTGGTGTAATTAGTAAAACACCGTATACGTTCCGTGAATTTGTTCGCGCACGTTTAGATATTCGTCCGTTCCAATTTACATCAACAATGACTAGCGCTACTGTTACTGCTACCGATACCTTCAATGACGCTGTAAAATATGCTCTTGAGAGAGTTGGCAAAGCTGGAATGGTGCTGCTCGTACGCGATATTACAGCAACGCAGGCTGTGCTGTCTGGCACCACATAGCTGTAATATCGCGTACGAGCAGCGCTCGGCGAAAACATCGCATGGATTCCTGCACAGATGGGAGATGAGCATGCTCGAGCAGTTTTAGCTTCGTACCTTCCGCACAACTAAAGAAAGAGTGTATACAATCAATCGTGCTTAGTCTTCACAGGGCGAGCTCGTAGCTCCGCGATGGCTAACACTGCATTGCTGAAATTTGCTATATTCGATGCCTATCAATAGGCAAGCAAACTGCACGCAGCGACTCTAACTGCACGAATACCCATGGCTAGGAAAATACAGCTACTTGCAAAAATCATGAATATAATTATCTTATTATTAGTGTAGATATTGCGCGCATGCGCATATGCGTAGACAGTCTGTACCAGGCTATATTATTATGATATCTAGCCTGGAGGCGAGGCTAGCACCTAGCCTGTGGCAAAATTCCATGTGATTGATGTTGTCCAAATCACTAGGGCGTTCATCAGCTGGTGGGAAAGTTAACTTCCTGGGGTCTATAGGGGAGTACTTCATCCACCTATACTCGGAAAATGTACTGCTATGAGTTCCACCTGTGTTCCCCACTTCCTGTTGTGCTGCATGTTGTCAATATGATCCTCCAAAGTCTTATGGAAGACGTATGGACGGAATATCTCAGTATTCATTTTGACAAACTTCACCAGCAGTCTGCACATGCAACTCTTCTGTGCCATATGCAAAATAAGCTAATGCTCTAAACAGGCAGTTACCATCACCCTTTATCTCTTTTAGCTTCCTGTATTGTTGAGACAGGGTAATGAATGGTGAAGCAGGAGCTGATTGTACTCTTTGTTTCTGTGTAGCCACTGGTAAAACTGCAACCTGTTAAAGACAGATGACGTGTAAGCTTATTCTATTACTTTAGTCCGTATAACCTTTTCCTGTATACACTGCCTTTCTACACATCTTTTTTTCATCTTGTTTTGACCACCAAATTTTTTCTTGTCTTTGTAGTAGCGACATAGACCACAGTCTTTTCTCTGACAGGGATCACAATTGCAACTTCTTCGACGTTTTTGTCCTGAATAGGATTTTGTGAATGGAAAGGATTTGCATAATGTTTTTTTGGTTAAGGGTAATAATAATGGGTTTTTTACCTAAAACAGCTCGACCAGAAACTTGCATACTGACTCTGGATTGCTATAAGAAACAGAACGTCCTATTAATATCAATTTTGTTTATAATTAATTTTTTTGTCGTACCTGTGATGTGTTACTGTTACCCTCAGGATTGCTGATTGATAATAGAGAGGTTGCGCAGTTTACCGTTCACGCAAAACGGCATATCCCAGCGTACTTCCTTTCAGACAGCGAACACAGGGTCTCTCGCATTAGCGATTCAGCCTCTTAACTCCATCTCTAAGACACCAAATTCTATCTCCTACGTAAAGAAAGTGGAGCGCTAGTGCACTTGGCGACTGTATGATTTGCCGTGTCACCGTGAACGGTAAATTGCGCAACCTCTCTAATGACTGATCACAGTGACTACTAACCTAATGAAATTCAATAATAATTATTATTAATTTTTTATAATTATTCGTTATAATAACCTTCAGTTGAGCTTTCCTTTGCTTGGCGGCTTTCATCTCAACTCTGTTTCTAAAAGATGAATGTAGCTTCTTGCGTCCAACAGCTGCCTTCTTGGGAATGCTTGATATGGCTAGAGATACTTTTCTTTTGTGTCTGGAAACAGTTTGCTTCTCTAGTTCTGGTCGCACTATTAGTCCCTCGCTCTGAGGCAACTTAGCTCGTAGTGTGGCAGTTAGCTGATCAAGGTTAGTGTTCAGTTCAGCCAAGTCGTCATAGTGTTCCTCAGTGCAATCATAAGTGAGGCACTTTAGAGACTCGAGTGTGATGCGTACCTGCTTTGCTAGCTGTTTGGTAGGCCTATTTCTCTGAAAGTATTAACATAAGTCACAGTCACATTGTGACAATCATAAGTGGTCATAAGTCACATTGTCTCTTGCATTAGAAGAGAGAAGTCATCTTGATCTCTCATGTGAGCTATGGTTCTTTAGCTTGAGTTATAATTAGCATTATTTGACGTGCGTTTTTTAGATAATATGGATGCCATGATCTGGTTGGTCATTACATCATTACTGCAACCGCTTGCATAAATTATCAACAAATCAATAGACATTGTCAGGTCTAGACTTGCTAGCTTTAATTACTGGATCAATTGCAGAATAAAACTGCCCTGCTGAGTTTTAGTAGCACTGCTCCCAATGTCTTCAAGTGGCCTTATAAAGCCAACAGTACATTGATTTGGCAATGTCCAGTGTATTAGGGTCATCACAAATTTGCCTAAACACTTCAATAACTCTAATAGCTCCATATTCTCAAAGGATTTTCCATATTCTCGATAAATGGTTTCACCTGTAAAAGGTACAGATATAGAAACTATAGAAAAACTTGAATAATCCTTAATTAGTACACTACAATATTACTGATGTGTAATATGAAAGCAATCTATTAATCATGCATGCATCCTTTACCTGAGCAGACATTTGGAACACGTGAGACCCAGACACAACAAGATCGCATCCCTGTACGGCAACACTTCCTGTAGATGATGGCTTGACAGATGCAGCTGTTGGTTACTGATATCATCATCTGGTCCACTATCGTGATTTCATTCTGAAGTAGCGTATCAGCATACTAATAGATCTTCAACAAAACCTACATGTTTTTATGACACCATGTAATGAATTCAATGTTATCTTACCATAGGTAACTCTTTGCTGGAATTTTCTTTAACTATGTAGCCACCAGATTTGTTCGTAGGGTACATAATTGAGCACCATTTCTCTCCTGTTTTGCTCTCTGCTTTATTCCTGCCATTGTTTTCATTGTAGTGTGATATGTAGTAGTTATTCCATGCGTACCAGGTGTGTATACCATATACACGAGGTATTGTGTTAATAAACCCGAGGGCGTAGCCCGAGGGTTTATTAGCACAATACCAAGTGTAAATGGTATGCATACCAGGTGGGCATGGAATAGGTGACTTGTATCATAGCAACCATTGACATAATTAATGAGGTCAATCGTTTATGAGGTCCCATTAGTATCAGCATGAAAGCTGTGTATAAGAAGCGAGCATACCTAGCCCAGCCTCACCTTCGGTATGGGTGAACCACTCCCCACCGAAGCTTCTCCCGCAGTCAATACTGTTTACTGTGCGGAGTGAGTCATCTGACTCTAGTAGTGGCTTTACCACTGGGGATTTTCCCTGTATACCCACCCGGTGAATATACAGGGAAAATCCCCATTGCAGGGTCACATACGATATATTTCCCTGGCGGTGCCTTTGATCTTAGAGGCTACTATGATACAAAGCAAGCCTAACCTGCATGTGATGAAGTATATACACATTCATGAGACCACACAACGAATGAAGATGGCGCGAGGACAGATTGATGGTCTTAAAATAGCGTCAGCTCGTGCTGACCTTACCGCTAAGGAGTTGAGTGAGGTGCCTGATGGTACTCGTACTTACGAGTCTGTGGGACGAATGTAAGTCATAATGTGATATTAAACATAAGTCACGTGATAATTATAGTGCAGGTTCATATTATGACCACTAGAGGAGATTAAGACCAAATTAAAGAATGAGACAGATGAAGCAGCTACCAAGATAAAGAAAATACACGCTATACAAATATATAACCAATTAATGGTTATATAATGGTTATAATAATGAACATACTGCACAAGAGCACAAGGAAATTAATGTGACACGCACGAACTAGAAAACACAAATTTTCGTGTAGTACGGCACATTGTAGATTCACCTGTTGAATGCAATGCTACCAACTAGCCTTTCTTTGTTCCCATTCTCACATTCGTGTTCGATAGCGAACACACCTGTTGTAGTGGTTGATATCCAGGCTGTCCTTTTTTACGCCGATACCGAACACGAATGTTTTTGAACCAGACCTAACAAAGTGAGAAACAGATGATGTAGCACTTGATATGGTGTATGCACTTTGTACCTTGACTTGAGTTTTGGTGATGTTGGCCGTCTTAGCTATTCGCTATCTTAGCTATTAGGATTTTAATGTTGTTTAAAATTATATTTATTATTGCGAGACCTGGAAGTAGCCCATGGTAAGTAAATGCCACTGATTTGGGAGCAAAGTATTCCAGAATGTAAAACGCTTCATATTTTGATATAATCAGAGAAGCATTACTAGCAGTAATGCTACCCGCTAACAAGCATCCAACAGATTCACCCTCTAGTATCTTACGAAGATACTTTTGAATAAGGTAACAATAGCTGCCGAAGAGGCCTTGCGGTACTGGGTCCGAATCAGCTCTTTTAAATTCGAAGACAACTCTGCTGCAATCCGGTTCGGAATCAGAATCAGAATCAGAATTAGAATCAGGATCAGCAAAATGTACAACGATATCATCTATCACTGCATCCACGAAACCACTGAATAAAGAATGAGGACTAGTAACCTTAACCTCTTTAGAAGGTTCACATGTCTTCTTCCCAAAGCGTACTGCCAATCTGGATATCGCTTTTAGAAAATCGTTTCTAAAAGCAGCTTCATTTTTTATTTCAACTGTCGTGGCGGAGAAGCATGTCACTGATAGTTGTTGTTGTGTATTCTCTGCTTTCCCCGTTCCCAGTAGTACCCGCTAACAATAGTCACTTTAAGGTATACTTTTGTTTTCTAATACCATGTTTACACTCGCATAACTAAACCGTGCCAGGCCAGCACAGTTCGAAAACCGTGCTGAGAATGCGTGCTGGCTCGCGTTTACACTGCGAGTTCTGCAACCGTGCTAGAACTATTCACGAGGGGGCGGGGATTACGCAATCCAATCACGTGGTAGTATGCGTTTTAGGCGGTTAGTAGCGATCGATTTGCGAATGGCGACCAACCCGTACCTTTGTGGAGTGCTTGCTGCAACAGCGTTGCTGTCTCCTAGCTCTTCTCAGAGCTCATTGACAGGGAGACTGGCAGCTTCTCGAAGGAGACTGAATGAACTCAGGCGGCGGAGGTCTCGCAGGAGAGTTGTATTGGTGCTGCTTACAGCGATAGCAGTTGCAGCCAGTTTTGCTCCTGCTCCACGTACCTTGTGGACTGTTCCAAGGTAAGCTGTACCTCAATAATAGGAATTTTAACGATATTCCGAGCCTTTAAATACCGGCTTGTAGTGTTGCTTACATGAGCTTGTTTTGTAGCTTGTCTTGTATACAAGCAGCATCTTGTATTATCTCAGCATGCATGAGCTTGAATAACTCAGTGTGACTACATAAATATTATTATGCAATTACCTGCACAACATACAGGTCTATGTACTTTTGGAATCACATTGTATTGGTGACGTTCACACAAGAAAATTGGATTGAACACTTTAGGATGAATCGAGAAACATTCGATTATCTATGCACACAATTGAGGCCATGGATCCAACGTAAAAGCACACGGCTCCGAGAACCCATAAGTGTTGAACACCGATTAGCAATAACTCTTTGGTGCCTGTCCACGTGTGCGGAATACCGTACCATCGGACATCTTTTTGGCGTGGCAAGGTGCACTGTATGTGTAATCGTACATGATACTTGTGCTGCCATTGTTACTGTATTGCTCGACCAATACATTAAATTCCCAAACGGTGAAGATTTAGAAAAAAAAGTTAAAGGATTTGAGGAAAAATGGAACATGGTACAATGTGCAGGTGCGATAGACGGCAGTCACATTCCTGTTCGACCACCTGCTTTAAATCACACGGATTTTTACAACCGTAAAGGTTGGTATTCTATGATATTGCAGGCAGTGGTAGATCATGAATACCTTTTCAGGGATATTAATGTTGGCTGGCCTGGAAGCGTTCATGATGCTAGAGTCTTTGCGAACTCTTCGTTATACCAAAAAGCTCAAGATAAGGACATTTTGAACTCATGCAGCCGTGTGATATTGGGCAAAACTGTCTTCCCTTTTCTTGTGGGAGATTCTGCATACCCATTGAGTTCTTGGCTTATGAAACCATTTCCCTATGCTACTACTCTGACGGACAACCAAAAAAATTTCAACTATAGGTTATCTCGTGCTCGGATTGTGTCAGAAAATGCGTTTGGACGATTGAAGGCTAGATGGAGAAGGCTGATGAAGCAAAACGATATGGAAGCTCACCATGTTCCAAATGTTGTTGTTGCATGTTGCATATTGCACAATGTGTGTGAAATTCACGCCGGCAATCATTTCGTTGATTCATGGCTTGAAAGTGATGCTTCCACCACATGCAGCCAAATGCAGCCTACTTCAACTACAACCAGCCAGAACACTACAACCGAATCAGCAGAAATTAGGGATGCACTTGTCCAGTACTTGAGCGCACACTAAACAATACTATACACATGTCTAGATCAGTATGTGTAGCGATACATTGTATTATATTATAATAATATTATACTGGTATATACAATGTATGCAAACAACAGTACTTCAGCGTCAGACTATCTAGCTTAGGTCACCAGTCCACTGCTCGTACTGGCTACCATTGCTCGCTGAGTAATAGTTGCCAATGGGAGCTGGAGTGGGTGGAGCTGGTGGGTACGAGGAGAGTCGTGTTAGTACTTGTAGCATCTGAGTCAAGGTATATACATAAACAGTAAAGGTGTTGAACTGAATGTTTGTAAAAATGCACAACACACCATTTGCTGAAATTCTTGACGCTGCTGCATCTGAGTCTCCATCATGGCTCTCTCCTCCAGTTTCAGCCTCTTTTCCTCCAATTCGAAGTACTTAGAATCACTCTCCTCATTTGCTGCATTTAATTTCTTTACGGCAGTATCCATTGCTCTCTCGAATTGCTCCTCTTTCAGAGCCCTTTTCTTGCCGATCTGCTGCTGCTTGGTCTTCTCAGGAGCTGCGGGTTCTTCTGCCGAAGCACTGGGCCCAGTCTCCTCTGCAGCACCATTGCCTGAGCAAAGAGCCCTATAACTAGCACGGTTAGCGTTTACGTAACTGGCCGCTACAACCGTGCCGTGCCGTGCCAGCCCTCGTGAGTGGATGCGTGCTGGGCCAGCACGGCACGGCACGGTTTGGACGCGTTTACACTGG
Source organism: Haliclona indistincta (assembly GCA_964017065.1). NCBI lineage: Eukaryota > Metazoa > Porifera > Demospongiae > Haplosclerida > Chalinidae > Haliclona > Haliclona indistincta. The sequence goes on from OZ024786.1 coordinate 7,447,116, forward strand.
CGAACCGAACCGTGCTGGTCTGAACCGAACCGTGCTGGCACGGTTAAAAGTGCAAGTGTAAACGCGGTACAAGTGCTCAAATACTTGACATCGCCTTTGCTGAGCTCCTCATTTTCATAGGCGCTCACCAATTGCGTAAAATTGTTCTTTGTGGTGTTTCTGGTGTCATACTGCCCACGCTAACTCACATGTACTACTAGTCTGTTTGTTGTGCCATCGGTCATGTTATGCAGCTACTTGTAGTGGAGAATCCGCTGCTTAACATAGGTGCTGTAGTCCATAGTGCAGACTGCTGCGCTCTGCTGATGTTTGTTCAATCACACCTTTTAAAATAATAATGTTCTTCAGAAAGACCAGTTGTTAATGATAGTAAGATCCATCGTATGATAAACATGTTTGAATATAATGCTTGGTCAACAAACAAAGCGGACTTAATTTATTGGATGCACTATAGTGACCATGAACATTAATTAACTAACCAATGCTTTTAGCTGCTGTCCTTTTGGCTCCCCACTGCTAATGCAATCCTTTAGTTCCACAAGTTTGCAGAGAATCAGCTCAGCATCCATGATGGAACGACAACGGTGACTGCGACTTCACCGTGACACTCACAAGAAGTAGTGCGCATTACATAGAATATTCAATTGGGTGTGGTGTCTGGTATTGAATATTAATTTACCCAATAAAATATTGTTAGTTACATAATTATTACACATGTCCATTGCGAGCATTGTGAAATAAAGTGATTTTACTTTAGTGCAGTGGTACTAAACTTTCACTTGCAATGCTAAAGTATAATAATGGCATTAGCAACATACTGTAAAGCACTACTTCATGTATTTGCAGCCTGTACACGGATTTCAAAAACAATTCTGTGAAACAGTGTCATCTATAGTGCAGCTATAACACATGTGCTGTTGAAGACACTGTTTGCACACTGACCGATCCCTGTCTGCATTGTAGAGCTTGAAAGATTTTTTTTGATTTTTAGAGACAATAGAAGGAATAAAAAAACGAACAAGTTAATTGCACAAGCACAAGCACTTGGATGATCCCCTTGGGGGGTATAACTCTATTTCTTACTTGCTAACTTGCTCATAATGTTTGCATCTACTGCTTTATATATTTATGTAGTAGTATTACAGTAAGCCCTCCTACTATAGCAGCTTTGTGCCTCCATAGTGATAATGATGGCATGTTTGCTAAAGGAAGTTGTATCATGTTCAACTTTGATCTCTTGTACTTGGCCAGTTGTCTTGGTGAGTTTTTTAAGTATTGATTGTTCTCCATAGTGACACGCATGTTGTGCATGCCTCCATTTTTCATCCTCCAGTTGATGGCATCATTGAGTAGACCATATCATTTCAGATATTCTCTACTGGGCTATGCTATCACGTCAGAACATTAAACACTTTATTTCATGTTTGTAATACACTAGTTGGATCCATCATTTTGACAATAATCTGTTTGTTGTCTGAGCCTTGTCACTAATAATTTCGCATCTCAACTCAACTCTGGTGACATAAAATTCAGCAGTGTGTCATTGTCCACAAAGTGTATGTATCTTGTTAGCTCTTCAAATCTGTCCCTGGAGATCCTTGTACTAATGGCAGGATAGTGTAGTCTTGGGTTGCGGCTCCAGTAATCTCTTAACTCTGGTTCATCAACGATGCCCATCAGGATCTGAAACTGTAGGAAATAAGTAAAATAAAAAGGATAAGTAGGAAATAGTAAATTCCTCTCTTGCTGTCTTCCATGTACTACCATCATCACCTTTGCGCAGTGCTGCATACGTATTGGTTTCCTTCACTATTAGCTCATCCGAGAAAAACAGCTGAAAGAACTGCTTTGGATCATCTGGGAGAGCAGATGTTTGGCCTAATGTACCAGTGAATGACTCAACTCTGACGGGAGAGGGTCTACCTAGCCATTCTGTAATTGTGTGAGCTTGATGAGCATCAAGCTCATCTTTCTAGGTAGTTGATGATAATTACAATACTAGCACTAGTATTGTAATTATCATCAACTACCTAGAAAGATATAACTTTTTTCTTTTGCTAGGCAAGTAGGACTAGGCAGTGCTTTCATGGAACCTGCAATGTTCCTACGCAATTGGAAAGCAGAGTGGTCTAGTGTTTGTAAATGTCTTAGTACTCGGTAATAACCAAGTCACTATTATATATCAACTTATCAATACTAATTATTATACTAGTTCTAGTATTGTCATTATCATCAATTTCCTAGAAAGATTTAACTTTTTTCCTTTATAAAATATACAATTTTTGTCTTTGTTCTCACCCTCTATCTCCTCCCCTTCCTCCTCTTCTTGATCTCTCATGTGAGCTATGGTTCTTTAGCTTGAGTTATAATTAGCATTATTTGACGTGCGTTTTTTAGATAATATGGATGCCATGATCTGGTTGGTCGTTACATCATTACTGCAACCGCTTGCATAAATTATCAACAAATCAATAGACATTGTCAGGTCTAGACTTGCTAGCTTTAATTACTGGATCAATTGCAGAATAAAACTGCCCTGCTGAGTTTTAGTAGCACTGCTCCCAATGTCTTCAAGTGGCCTTATAAAGCCAACAGTACATTGATTTGGCAATGTCCAGTGTATTAGGGTCATCACAAATTTGCCTAAACACTTCAATAACTCTAATAGCTCCATATTCTCAAAGGATTTTCCATATTCTCGATAAATGGTTTCACCTGTAAAAGGTACAGATATAGAAACTATAGAAAAACTTGAATAATCCTTAATTAGTACACTACAATATTACTGATGTGTAATATGAAAGCAATCTATTAATCATGCATGCATCCTTTACCTGAGCAGACATTTGGAACACGTGAGACCCAGACACAACAAGATTGCATCCCTGTACGGCAACACTTCCTGTAGATGATGGCTTGACAGATGCAGCTGTTGGTTACTGATATCATCATCTGGTCCACTATCGTGATTTCATTCTGAAGTAGCGTATCAGCATACTAATAGATCTTCAACAAAACCTACATGTTTTTATGACACCATGTAATGAATTCAATATTAACTTACCATAGGTAACTCTTTGCTGGAATTTTCTTTAACTATGTAGCCACCAGATTTGTTCGTAGGGTACATAATTGAGCACCATTTCTCTCCTGTTTTGCTCTCTGCTTTATTCCTGCCATTGTTTTCATTGTAGTGTGATATAGCAAGCCTAACCTGCATGTGATGAAGTATATACACATTCATGAGACCACACAACGAATGAAGATGGCGCGAGGACAGATTGATGGTCTTAAAATAGCGTCAGCTCGTGCTGACCTTACCGCTAAGGAGTTGAGTGAGGTGCCTGATGGTACTCGTACTTACGAGTCTGTGGGACGAATGTAAGTGATCACGTGATATTAATCATAAGTCATGTGATATAGTGCAGGTTCATATTATGACCACTAGAGGAGATTAAGACCAAATTAAAGAATGAGACAGATGAAGCAGCTACCAAGATAAAGAAAATACACGCTATACAAATATATAACCAAATAATGGTTATATAATGGTTATAATAATGAACATACTGCACAAGAGCACAAGGAAATTAATGTGACACGCACGAACTAGAAAACACAAATTTTCATGTAGTACGGCACATTGTAGATTCACCTGTTGAATGCAATGCTACCAACTAGCCTTTCTTTGTTCCCATTCTCACATTCGTGTTCGATAGCGAATACACCTGTTGTAGTGGTTGATATCCAGGCTGTCCTTTTTTACGCCGATACCGAACACGAATGTTTTTGAACCAGACCTAACAAAGTGAGAAACAGATGATGTAGCACTTGATATGGTGTATGCACTTTGTACCTTGACTTGAGTTTTGGTGATGTTGGCCGTCTTAGCTATTCGCTATCTTAGCTATTAGGATTTTAATGTTGTTTAAAATTATATTTATTATTGCGAGACCTGGAAGTAGCCCATGGTAAGTAAATGCCACTGATTTGGGAGCAAAGTATTCCAGAATGTAAAACGCTTCATATTTTGATATAATGAGAGAAGCATTACTAGCAGTTCAGACTCACTCTGAGAGCAGTTCAGGCTCACTCTGCTTATCATAATTCTGCTGATATCCTTTTTGGAGCTGGATTCTCAAAGTCACATGATTTCTTGCTGCCATAAGATGGTGGCTTGTAGAATATTGTGGGTGGAATATTGAACTTTGTGCAGCGCAGCTCCACCCAAACGTGGTGTGCATCAATTGCAACCGAACTGTGTACATATGAGCTTGTGACACTGAGCTGTGTATGTTTGTCTTAGTTGTCAGTGAGGTACAGTGCAATGAATTAAAATTGATTGTACTCTGGAATTTGATATTTTAAAGGTACAAAAGAATTACATGTATTACGATATATTACATGATATTCCACTGACGGAGACAGCTGACAAATAAGGATAGGTGCGCATGAGGAATGATACGAAACTTCATATGCATGATAGTATGTGTTGTTTCATGTGTTTGTGGTGATTAGCTGGCAGACAAAATGCCACTCGCTGTGGATGAACAAGATCCATTCAGTCTCTCCAAAGATTGGTAGAAGACCACTAGAGTCTGGTATTATAATATCTCCTGGCTTGTATGTTGTTCCGCCAATGGTAACCCTCAAAGTTCTATAGACAATCATAATGATTTCTACACTTTATTTGATTATGCTCATTCACTTTTGGACAAACGGTGACAACATAATGGTGACAACAACTGATCAGAAAACTCATGCTCTGCTACCAATCTCCGCTACTAATCCACTCTTTACTATGGCATGAGATAAGCTATAATAGTGCGGCAATAATCATGTATCAAGTAGCTACCTGGACCGGTATTAGGTTTCTTTAACCCTTCAAGTGCGGACAGCAATTCTAGCCTCTATTTTGTGAATTTCACTAACCTTTGAAACCATTGGACAGACAAACTAGCACTGTGATCACCGTTAATATGCAAAATCAACTTGCACAACGTGCGGGCTTGTTGTCAATGACAATTGCGGTTAACCACGCCCACTTGACGATCTACCAACTGTCGTGTGCTAGAATCACTCTCACCGGAGCAAAAAACGCCGCTTGTTTGGTCAAAACAGCACGTGTGAGACAAAGTTAGTGCACGTATGGCTGCTTTTTATGTCAAGAAGCCCCTGGAGACCTAGTGGTGCTAGGTGATCCCGCCATAGCTCCGCTTGGCGGGGCCGCAGGCCCCGCCAATGGCTCGCAATCACACCCCACATAGCTTATATACAGCTATCTTCAAATTTTAACGCCCACTTCCGGTGACGTCAAACTTGCCGGGCGACTATAGTTGCCCGCCGCATGTGAAGGGTTAAAATGCTTGAGCCAGCAATCTTGTAACACCTCCATGCCTGATGTCGTTTGGCTAGAGACTTGCAGATGTTCTTGAAAGTTACATGACCCAAATTTGAAGTGACTATTCTTTGCTTCGAATCTCATGCACCAGAATCTAGTTAGTGGTTCACTTCTGTAAATTGTCCATTAATCTGTTATAGTTTGCTAATATTTAGTGTTCAATTTCCATACTTTAGTATCCATTGACGAATGTGTTCCATGTAATGCTGTTTACGTGTTGTTGAGAAGTCAGGGTAAAGCTCTCTGAATGTCTGTAAGTAATCATCTATCAGACCCTCTTGGAAGACAGCGGTACTCCTAGTGCAGTTGGGAGTGAAGACTAAGTCTGGCATTTTTTTAAGTAGAAGAAAGTTTTCCCAATTTGGTGCCTCCTCTGGCCCCAATTAACTCCAAGGTGTTCAAGCCCGGAAAAAATACTACTAGGTTGGCGATTCATCTTTTGTTTAAAGTAGGGCAGCAGCAACAGCTGTGAATGAGAAACAGAGAGAGGTTATGTTACAGCAAATGAGAGAGAAGGAGCATGAGCAACGTGGTGCAGAGACTGAAGAACAAAGAGAGGTTAGACTACTGCAAATTAGAAAAGAAACATGAGCAACATGGTTCTGAGGATTTACCAATAAGAAATAGTCGTAGAGTATGCACGATCAATACTAGGCATCTCAGACTGGGAAATGCTAGTGAGCAGTGCATCAAAATAATGACACACTAGAAGCTAGCCTGTGGGATCCAACTGCCTAAGGTTTTACACTCTCATTCTGTGAGGGGTGTGCAACAGGAAAGTTGAAACAAAAGAATTTCAACAGCTTCTCAGGAGCGAGCAAGAAAGCTACCCAACACTAGTAACAGCGCTAATAACCAAAGGGAGCTTACGAACTCACACTGTTAATTGTAAAGTAAGCCCTGTTATGCGAAGATGCAAATAATGTTAATGTGTTTAATTTCTCAATCAAATCTTTGGTGGTGATAGCTGTAGATGATGGCTTGGCCTATGCTGTTAGAACTAATTCCTAGTACTTCAGGTGTTAATAACTACTAGTTAGTGTATACAGTAGCTGCAGTATTGGCAGCATCTAGTCTGTGATCACAAGTCACGTTTCGATTTGTCTCACTTGCCAGTGTTGTCCTGTAGTATTTTATTCTCACGTGTGTGTTTTTGTGCTTGTACTACAACTATTTCTTGTTCAGTCACGAAAATTTCAATTTCATAGAGGAGTCTGGTAGTTTTGAGGCAGCCATGTGGGCCGATGTAGTGTCTAGGTCATCGTTAAAGGTTTGGCCTTGTTAATGAGGCTGATCTAGCCTTTGCTGGTGATCTCTTTTGGTCACTGTGATCTTGGCTGATTTTGGTTAGCTGTTGTTTGTTTAGTTGGGGCTGTTGTGCTAAAATACTTGATGGGTTCGTTTTCCAAGGAGGAAACCCATTACTTATACTTATTAACTAGTAGTTAACAACTGTATGAAATTTTTGAGCTACCTCTAGCGTTGCAGCAGCCAATAATGACAGATTCAGAGAGATTGTGTATTAGCACATACACAGAGATGTAGAAGTCAAATCAGAAGTGATTATAAAGACATGGTAATCCACAAACGAAGACAGCTGACAATAATGAAAAATTGAGGAACGAATTTTCGATAGTGCGACATATTTTCAAAGTATAATCAACATTGTGATGACAACAATAAAAACTTTACTACTGTCTTAGCTCTACAAATGCAAAGATGCACAGACACCTCTTATTAGACACTAAATGCTATAGCCAACTCTCAATGAGACTAAGCATGCATGCCTGTTATACACAGGGCTCATGCATAGAACAATGAGTAATATTTGAAGAATATTAGTATAGTATCCTGTACCGATACCCGATAGGACAGTAAAATAAAAATATTTGATGCATGCCTGGATGTACAAATTTTTAGGATATACAGAATCGGCACTTTGTGAGATTTTGAAGTTGTTTGTTTGTAATCACAAAATCGGGTTCTTCAGCCGATCGGCACCATAATGAAATACTTCTAAAGTATCAAGTGTTTACACTGAAAGGTACAGTGAGGTAATCCCAATAGCTAGAGCTAATATTAAGGGACACCTAAAAAAACAATAATAATAGCGATAAAACAAAGAAAAATTAAACAGAAGTAAGATAGTTTATGATTTGAGTCTTAAAGTATGACAAGGAAGATGAATGTACAATAACACTAGGCAAAGAATTCCAAATAACAATAACTTAAGCTCCTTAAAGTCTCCTTTGTTGATTTTCCAGTCGACATAGCAGATATCCGCTTGTCTTTTTAATTTTGCTATTTGGTCTACAACCAACACAGCTTGCAGTTTTTCCACTGACTAGATATCAGTAATGAAATTGCGCGCATTTGATTATTGATACCATTTTGCTTCTGATAGTGATCAGAAGTGGATAGCGATATATTAGGGCTTGGTTTAGTGGCTGAGAATATGGGAAGAGTTCTATTCTTTTTTTTGAGAGCCTCTGGCTTGATGAACTTCCGCTCTACCAGAGATCGTAGCAACTCCTTCACTTCATACTGCAAGCAGCCCTCTAAGATGTCATGCATGCAGTCTGGCGAGAGACCGTTTGTCACATTGAAGAAACGAGACGAGTTCGGGATCGAGTCGTGTGTTAAACCATATGTGATGGCAACATCTTGTGAGCTGGATGTGTTCAGTAACATGCTATCACTTGCTTGTGTTTCTAGTTCTTGGCTCAAATTCTGTTGCTAAAAACTATTTTATTATGAGATAAACAAAATTCATACCTTGGTTGACATGGTAGACGCACTGCCATGCAATGGCGGCACTTCCTTAAGGCACTGTTCAGTGCTTTGTAGCCTCCAATTGCTTGACTAGCCAAATTGTCTGCCGATACTAACGCAAGTGACCCTCTAAAGTTGTATCTTCTTCCCTTTGATGTCAACATTGACACCCTCGTCTTATTAGAATACATTTAGTATGTTCAGTTACATTATTAAAAATGCTCATACATTCTAATTGGCCAAATCCTCTATGAACGATTTCAGAATCACATCCATCCCATATTCAGCAACATCTACTGACTTCACTATTGCTAACAGATGAATCATTGTCAACGATGAGCGATGCTCATGTGATATGTTGGCGAGTGTGTAGTAGAATGTAGCTGCACTATAATCATTGAACTTGGTTGGTATGTTTTACTCACCTAGTTTATGTTTCATTGTGTATGAGCCCAGTGGGTTAATAACTTCCATTTCATTGTAGAATATCACAAAATAGTGGATGCTCTTTAAATGCATCACCATCGCAATAGCCGCTCATGAAATCATCTGTTCTGATTTTGTATAGCCATTTGAAAATTCATGCTTAGCTGCTAAAGCAGCATGCTTTAGCAGACAAACGCCATGAACTTTAACAAACGCCATGAACTTCCTGGGCTACAAAGGAATCACAATTATAATAAGACTCGTCCGTCAAGGGTCTCACCTTTTAGATATACTGACTCCATACACCGATTTCATGAATGAACTCAGCAATCATCAGCAATGTAAAATGAAACTATAACCTCTTCTTCCTCTTTGACTGTTATTCCCAATTGTGGCTTCTATAATAAAGCTCATGCTGGGTGTATTTTGGCTGACAAAGATGCAAAAATCTTACTGCTGTTCCATAATAGTTATCATCAAAATCAATTGATGGGTCCAGATAGACCGGTTATATTAATCAATGATTAATGTTTAGCAATAAATTAATTACCTTTGACTGACTCTTCTTATACGAAATAGTGTATAAATACATTCCTCTATAATACATTGATTATCAATTATGAAATGCATGTAGTATTATACATGTACTAGCATATTTCACTATATCTGACATTCCCCAGACCTTTTCTTCCTCCTCTCTGACAGTACTGTCATCGTAGATTGTCCATCCGTAGTGATTGGGTACAATGGCATTATCTGTATGTTTTCATGGCATGCAGAAATCATTAACTGTAAATGGCAATGCATACAATATGCATGCATTATGTAGTTATAACATACATTGGCCAACACTTCTAGATCCATAATGCACCTTCATGAATTTAACCAATATATTCCATAATGAGGATTCACATGCATGTTGACTATATTATTTGCAATGATATGCACATTCTAGCTTTTTGTGCATGCATTATAATAATTATAGATGATGTTATTCCCTACACTCTACTCACAATTGCACCAGCCAAAGCATAGGTGGTTTCAGGATTGAATTGCAAGAACTTATGAATATTATACACATGCATTTAGATAGTGACATTTGTTGTTTTGATGTATGATTTTGTGTATTGACCTTTGAATGAGTTGTGGGTAAATGAACCACAAAGTGCCATTTGGGTGGGAGTGACTTTTCTGGGTAGAACCTACTGAATTCCAAATGGTGTGTCTCAATAAGTTGTCTGAGATAATAATGCTAACCCAGCTTGTGAGTTTTAGTGTATGATCCAATGGAGTTGCACGGTTCAACTCATCACAGTAGAGGTTTATCTGTAAAGCATGAGGATCAGATTGAAACAAAGGGTGTGATTTGTACTGCTCTCCGTCAAAGTAGTCTCCCAGTAGACCATCAGGCATCAAGTGAGGGTTATACCAGACATTATCACATGCATGCACTGGCGGTATACTAACGGTCAAACTCATTTGCTGTTTGAAATACTCTTTCCGATAGTGTGCTGTTTCTAGGCCTACAAATGGGTCGAGGTATCCTCAGACTGAGCGTGGAGACTGGAGACTGAGCGTGACTGTGCACGGTCAAGTACTGTGCAGATGAGCTGTTGTGTGTCTGTCATGAGCTCTTCTAAAGATGATAGAGGAATCCTGTTCTTCTCGCCTGTTTCTAACAGGAACAGAACAGCGGCTCTCTTTACATGCTCTGAAGATCATCATGATGCATCAGCTTGCTGCTTGCTTGGGTCATCTTGTAGAAACATCTGTTACACACTATTCACACATTGAGAAACTATTCACACTTAATCATTGGATTAGGGACAAGTGAAGTCATGTAGACGATGCACAATGCTCATAAACATGTAACGAGATTCACAATCATAGTGCAATACCAAAGTAACGATGATATTCCTCAAGTCAGGACTAGATTTGTTCACATAGTAGCGTTTCCAAATGCGATAGTATTTCAGATCGAGATCCATAATACTCGGCTTTGACTTTCCAGAAACATAAACATCGCCAAATTCATCAACGCTCAACCACATTCTGTAACTTCTGCCCCATGCTCAGAAATCAACAAATAAGAAAGTAGCATCACTCTCAGATCGAGTGCTGACCATTTCAGCGCATGCTAGCACAACTCTGGTTTATCAAAACAATCAAGGAGGTCTAAGTCATGCAAAATAAGAACACAAATTTGAAAATACCTGGATATTGCTTTGTCATCATCATGACAGCAACATTCCTGGTCGATAGAGTAAATTCAATAATGAACAATAATGTTTTCTATAGTCATACCTTTACGCCAGCATAGCTTGGACTTCTGTTTTGATGATCTGTGTCTTGAGCAGCTTGAAGAGGCGTAGCAAATCGTAAAACAAGTCTGTTAACTGTTTTCAAGTCAATTCCCTCCTCCACTAGTTTCTCCCAGCCATGTGTACTGAGTACATAGATTATGTCTCTCATCACTTCCAAGATACTGATTTAGGCATGATAAGATCTGCTAGGTGCCTGGCAATTGGTTTGCGATAGTGGACGTGATCGAAAGCTGTGATTACTGGTGCCATTTTTTAATGCACATACAGCCTGTTTCTGCTCCACATCACGATCATCATACAAATCTTGGTCTTGTCGATGTTGTCGAAGTAAGCAGCCATAAGGTCTGTCTCAAAGCAGCTGGATACCTCTTGGTCTTGTCCATATTGCTCTGGTCAATGTAAGCAGCCATAAGGTCTATCTCCAAGCAGCTGGATACCTCTTGGTCTTGTCCATATTGCTCTGGTCAATGTAAGCAGCCATAAGGTCTGTCTCCGAGCAGCTGGATACCTCTTGGTCTTGTCCATATTGCTCTGGTCAATGTAAGCAGCCATAAGGTCTGTCTCAAAGCAGCTGGATACCTCTTGGTCTTGTCCATATTGCTCTGGTCAATGTAAGCAGCCATAAGGTCTGTCTCCGAGCAGCTGGATACCTCTTGGTCTTGTCCATATTGCTCTGGTCAATGTAAGCAGCCATAAGGTCTGTCTCCGAGCAGCTGGATACCTCTTGGTCTTGTCCATATTGCTCTGGTCAATGTAAGCAGCCATAAGGTCTGTCTCCGAGCAGCTTGGTTGTGGGTTGATGAGTACCTGAATAATAATGTAATGTTATTGTAATTTAAACATGCACCATTTGTGACCAGATTTTACAAAACCCTCCACATGGGTCATATTACATATTTCATGATTGCTATGGTAACCTGTACTGTGATTGCTACAGAAGCTGTGTGCAAAGTTTGAAAGCATTCACATGCATGGGTTCCTAGTTACGGCTGATTTTACCACGCGTGTACAGCAATCATTAAACTAGGAAAATCACGTTCGAAGTCATTGTTAGGCACATTGATAAACAAATCCGTATATCTCCGCTTTTACGTAATGTGGGCGGGGCCAACCACGTATTGGTGGAGTTAATGCAAACACGTAGATCTTTTTTTGTGAACCAAAGCTGGTCTGATCGCAATAAATCCTGGCTAATCAAGGCTCTAGGACTATAGAACGTGTGACTAGTTGGCTTATTTTAAGGACTACATCCCTTTGGTAGATGGCTTTTACTGCCTTTTAAGGTGAGAGTATGTGTGTATGAGACGACTGTCTGTCAGTTTTTGAGTCTTCTCTTAGGTGGCGGTGGAATCACAGTTGGCTCTGGGCACACTAGGTCTTGACAATCAGACGGACAGAATTCTCTGATTTTCTCAAAGAGATACTGTTGGCGTTTGTGCGATAATCCGGCAGGAGTGATCGTGTCTGGAAGATGTTGTCTTGTGGGCTTCAGCATCTTGATATCCTTTACTGGACTGTAAGAACTCTCCTGGATGCTAACAATGCCAGGTTTCTCACCTGTGAAGGTTAGGTGGTGCATGCTTTTGATTCCTTTGAGTGCCGTTTGTTTAAATGGTGTGTCAAAGTAGGTGGCCCAATCATAAACTGGCACTATGACCTGTCTGTCTTCCATGCATGGGAGGAGATAGAACATCAGCCAGTACTGGTACTCAGATGCTCTAATATAATACTATTTTTATGACTGCACAGAATTGCAATTTCTATAATAGGAATCATTAATTGTAACACAGTACTTCCTATCTTTAGACTCCATGGCGCTTTGCTGATGAGCCTTGGTGCCGTTGGTGGCATAATGGCTATCAACTTAGCATCAATCTGTGCTGACATCTTGCCACAGTACCATCCTTGATGGTGATGGACTGTACTGAGTCAATTCTTACATGTTGTATTAGCAAGTACCAGTTGCATTTTCTTACAGTTGTATAATATTATGTAACTCTTTCTATTATACCTAGACTGCAGTACACCGGCCACTGTTCGACACCAACTGCTGTTCGATTCCAATAGAGCATGATAATGTGATGCTTATAATGATAGATCTTAAAACAGTTTTAATAACAGAAACAGTTACAAATTAATTATTAATTCTGTTCTACATTATTGGGCTGAACAACTATATATTTCTCATTGGGTGTACTCATAAGTACAACTTTGTCCTTTATATTAGTAATTGGAACTTCTATCAGCTGTGCACTTGTCTCGACGGGAATAACATAGCTGTTTAGTAGATCATTTCTTTGGTGATGTTGTAGTGATTGTCGGCAAGGTTGACCTGCTGTGAGGTTAAAGATCTTGGTAGAGCACGTAGAACAGAAACAAGTGCAAAAGGCGAGGAAGATAAGCAAAAAATGACAAATTTGATAGTACTAGAGTCACTCAGTACGACAGAGCAAATACTATCATCACGTTTTCGAGATCTAGACCATCTTAGAGAGTAGTATAAAGTACCATCTTTATAAAGCCTTTAAAAAAACTTCAAGTGAAGTATTGGCTAGACCGAGTGCTTCTATCTCTGCACTTGTCACTTCAGTAGTAGTAGGAACCACCGTTAGAAGGGGCTTGATTAATGCCATCAATGGCGCCTATAATTGGATCCATGCATTCAAAGAGTGAGAGAGAGATTGAGATGGATTAACAGTACCTATACAATTCGGGAAATTCCACAGGGCCTCGAACTGTTGACTGATGCCGAGCCATTCCTCCTTTCTTGATGGTGTAGCACAGCCCACAAAGCAACGCATGTTTCTTGGACTATGCCACACACTGTCGATTTTCTCTTTCGGAAATTGAATGAAAGAGATACCTGTACCATAATAGACATACTGATAATAACTATGAATAAATTAAACAACCTGTGAATCTCTAGCAGCAAGAAACCTCAAGGTTAAAGCCAACCTCTCTGCAGCAGAGATCATTCTTTACAAACAATGAAGCACCTGGAGTCGGACATTGAGGCTGATACAGTGGTCAGCTTCACACATTCTCATGCTTTATCATTGAATGTAACAATCTGACAAGGATAGAATATTATGCACAATAATAATAATTATTATTAGCTATAATGGGTACCTGCTATAGGTATTCTCATGGTCGTCTAAGGAAAGCTTGGGATTGATGGTTGGGACTGGCAGAGATGTTGACATGTTAGTCGGTGTTAGTGACAGTGAAGAAACGATTGTTGCATCAGGCACTGATGTTGATTGTGTGATGGGTCTGGGCACAGGAAAAACGGATACAGAGGCTGTTGACTTGCTTGTTGCAACTTCTGACGATGGTCCTGGTCTTGAATGAAGATATGATGGTTGTGATACAGGAACACCGGATACAGAGGCAGATACTGATGTAGCAGGTGGCAGTTGTTGGTGCTTCGCTGAATGAGCAGCACACGATCCCTTACGCTTTGACACATTTCCTGTATGTTCTGTTGCTGCCAGCACAGTCATCTGCTTTCATCCTCGCTTATGAAGACTACCAGGAGAAGCTAAGACAAGATCCATCTAGTGCAGAGGGTTCTCAAGCGCTCGACATAGAGCAGTTGCTGAGATTCAGTCAGATGTGTGGCACTGTCGGCGACCCTGCTAATAAAGCACTGATTAAGGTACACGTGAAGACGCTTACAGGAAAGACGATAGAGATAGCGGTGCCAGTAGATGCTACCATACAGCGTCTTAAAGGAGCCATAGAAGACAAGGAGCGCATTCCAGTGGAGCAACAGCGGCTAGTATTCTCATCAGCTTCTTTAGAAGATGAGAAGACACTTGAGCATTATGGAATACACTCTGAGTCTACAGTAATGATGATTATAAGGTTAAAGGGCGGTGCTACCATGTTGTATCACATGGACACGTCTCTTCTTGATCCTCGGTTTGATTACGACTTCTCTGGAATGAAAGACGATGGCACTAAGTTAATGAGGAGGATATCAATTCAACAGACTTGTGGTCGTTTGTTAAGCTATCACTACTACTAGTCACAGTCACCATTCACCATCTGTCCCAGCTATCACCTTCTCACCATCTGTCCCAAAAAACTGGTTGTTTTGAAGTTTCAGTCTTAATCTGAGAAAAAAAAATTGTAAGTACCAAAGGTTTTCAGTTCGCTCCGGCTTGCCCTCTCATTTTTACCTTTCCAGTAAAAATCAAGTAACTAGAAGTTGGTATCATATAGCACAGTGGCTGCAGAATGGGTCAAATAATCCCATACACATTTCATAGTAATGTAACATACCTACACTTGGCTCTCCAGCGCGCCTGCGTCTTGTATGCATGACTCTAAACTTGTAGGTACACCAACATGGAATACATATCGTATACCAATCCAAAAGCAGAGGTAGCAACAACAAGGCTCCGTCCAGTTGAGAGTACTGCTTTCTTGTTTCTTCACCAGTGTAGGCTGCTGCTGTGATGTTTGTGTATCATTATAATTATAATAAATTATTTTTATCACACTTATTTGAAAACATAAATATTAACTCCGACAAATTATACTTTCATGCTAATCCTTTATCTGCTGAAGTTTTTCCATATAAGTGCATTACAGGAGGTGGTTTTTGAATTTCATCAGCAAGATACTTCCCCAAGATAGGCCCACGCGAGCTTTTGAGTACAAAATTAGATAGGTATGTATATTGATGTTGACAGTTAATAAGACACAGAATTCAGTTCGCATACATTTAGCACGACAGTGACTAAGCAAAAATCACGCAACGTGGTTGTGTAGTAGGCCACTCCCATTTTAATGCAGCTGCTGCTGCTTGCTGCTGGTGACTTATATTACTGACAGTGCATCAGAGAATGTACAGATCAGTTGCACTTCTAAGAATCGTCTGTATGGTAGCAGACTCCTCCTGATAACCGAGCAAACAGATCTTCTATCCTTGGAATAGGACATGCATCAAGTTTGGAAGCAGAGTTCACAGTCATCTTAAAATGTCCACAAATTTGTAGCGATTTCTTATCACTTTTTAGCACTGGAACGATAGGCGCTGCCCAATCTGCAAACTGTATTGGCTCCAGAACCTTTGTTTGCACCAGGTGGTCTAGTTCACTTGCGGCTTCTAGAGGAAGTCGTCAGTCGACTAGAGACGGCTGAACTATGACTTAAGAGGGAGAAATGTGTGTTGATGTCTGAGTCAGTGGAGTACTTGGGTCGTTACACTCACAGAGACTTCAGAAGATTGTGTTGCTCTACTTGAAAGCTCCACTAAGGCGCCCTCAATTCTTTCGTTGCTTTTCTTGAGCTCTGCCTGCTCTTCCATTAGCTGACTCAAAGATGATCTTTGAGCTGGAGTGATCGGTCTAGGTGTAGTGTTGTGGTTGGAGCCTGCCGTAGGTGGTGGCGTAACTTGTACTTGCTGCAGCACACTTGAGGACTGTGGAATTGGTGAAGGACCGCGTTTCGTAATTCGGTCTCAACGCTGGATCTGTGATTGTCTTGACGTGATCGCAAAAGTGTGAGTGGAACGATGGTTTTACGGTTGTGTGGCTAAAGTAGGCAGGAATCTGTTGTCTGATTGGTCACTTTGCACTTCGCTATCAAATGTATATTATCTGAACAGCAGCAGCAACCATGTTAGCTTGCAAAGTGACTTCATGTTAACTGGCAGTGGCTAGCTGTCATGCACTGTTCAGGTTCTGCACCATAAGGATAGCTAGCACATTTATGCCTTCTGCATTCCACTAGAATCCAGAAACAAATGCGTACCGTGCCAGTACCTTCGACTAGTGATGAAGCTACTTGTCAATCAGCAACTTTTTCTTTGGTGGCACTGCTGAATCACACGTGATTATGTTACAAGTGCATGTGTGTGGGTGTTTCTTATTGTAGATCCTTGGATTCTAATTTCTGATGAGAACATTGTATGACAAAAACCCAAAATTTAAGTATCCTTTAACTTTATCGCTTTCCATAAATGCTTCCTGTTGTAATAAAACAAATACCATTCCGAACCATGACCATGAACGATTGCGCCAGTTAGGTGTGTTCTGAGGTGCCAGAGGTTGACCATTGACTTGTTCAACTTCTTGAGGTGAGGTAGATTAGTTCCCGACTGATCCATTCCATCTATGATGATAGAAATAATTGAGGAATCAATCTCTGCCTTGGTCCACTGCTTCATTGGTTTGTGAAGCACATATGCATATGAACATGTGGTTATCCGCCATCCAGTCTACTCCATGTCTCTCTTCTAGTGGAATTTTTACTAGACTGTTTAAATCTAGTCATTAGTCAATTTGTTGTGTGTCTTTAGTCACTCTAATGTGTTAAAATTACTTTTCAGTGTTCATCCTGGTTATCAATGGGAAGGAATAGACAGGTCCAATGGATTTGAAAAGGCAATTGTTTCTGAGACGAGCAGAGAAGGTCAAGGAAGCAGCTTGCAAGTGGAAGTCAATGTTGATGTTGTGCAATGTCGACTTCTCTGCATTATTGCACTGTTCCATTACAACATAAAGCATGTCATGTGTACCAGCAGAGGTAGAAAGACCTGCATAACCAAAATTTTGAAAATAACTATTGAATACCTGTCTGTCGTTTGGTTGCTTACAAACACAAAAAACTATCTGAAACATTGCTGCTGACTTCATGGTCCTAAATGACATCAATAGTAGCAATAGTAGGATTTAAATTAGGTATACATCCACCTCAAATCATTGGAATAATGAAAACGTGTACTCTTAAACATGCTATGATCATATTAAGTAGTTGTGTTTACAGACTGGTGGACTTGGTCATCATCATAACTATAGACACTGGTTCTGCTGTGGCCAGTCAGCCACACTTCACAGCAGTCACTCTGTCTCACACTGCTCAATGCATCACCCAACGTGCAGGATGGACTATAAAAATGCACTATAAAATCCCTGAAGGCGACTGAAGGCTTAGTAATTTGCCCCAGAAAATGAGTTAGAGAACTTTGCTCCCTTGCATCGTCTGGAAGGTTGGGATATGCACTATCAGCTAGTAGGCGAATATTCTCGGCAAATTCAGGCCAACCAACATTGCGTTGCTTACAGCGAGCTTGCAATTCAGCCAAATAGAGTTCTTTCTTCGAAGTTGACTCTTAGCAAAAAGTACAGAGCATGATATACAGGGTTACTCATGACGTACAAAAGAATACAGTTCTTGTTCAGGGTTAAAACATACAGTCAACAACGTGAGACAGTACTAGTCTTGCTTTGCTGGTGCTACTGTTATGATTTCTTTTGTCACTTGTAGTAGGATAATAGGCTCTGTCCGTAGGCGATGGCATAGATTGTACTTTTAAGATGATGCCCTTTGAATTTCATCACAATAATCATGTCCAAACAAAAAAAATAGAAGTAGTGATAACAATGCAAGGCAAAAATAAAGACAAAGTTTGGAGGACGCTAAGTGGTTCAGGATATTTGACATTCTGATGTGACACCATCCAGTAACAGCTCCTCGATTTTGTGTAAAATGAAGCGATGCACTTTTTGAGCAGGTGCAGTAACTATCCCAGTATGATGGCAACTGTGAGACTCGTTTGTCGGTAGTGACAAGAAAAATTCTGAAACTACCTTCATAAACTATTTTCAGCCTAAGCTTATTTTAAAGACTTGAGCTTATTTTGATTTTGTACATGAGTGCTGCAAATAGTCAGAAGTGACAATGTTACAACGTACACATTGTAGAAGGTGGTTTAGTGATGGCTAAGAGTGCTGGTGAGCTCCTTAGAGGAAGAGCACAAGCATACAAAGTGGTTAATACAAAATGAAAACAAAATAACCTCATGCTGGTCTTTCTACCTCTGCTGGTACACATGACAAGCTTTATGTTGTAATGGAACAGTGCAATACTGCAGAGAAGTCGACATCGCACAACATCAACATTGACGTTTAATAAGAGAAAACATTGTTGACAGCTTATTTGGGTATGTGTTCCCTATCTCAGCCTTAATCATTTTTGTACTCTCTATGGTTCTACGATATGCTTTGTCCGTTTGGCATTACCATGTGGACGAATCAAGACATTGTGAGCTGTAACACAATCAAACTTATACACAATTAATGCCAACGAGGTTCGTTGACCTCTTGAATCTATTTTTTAGAAAGAGAGAATGTAACAATAATGAAGTGCCATAGGTGGAGATGCCATAGGTGGAGTACATAGCATACTACATTACCAAGTAATCTGTTACACATACCTGTAGCATTGTAATGCTGGTAACATCAAAAAATCAATATTTGTACTGGAAAAGTGCATAGAAGTAGTTCGCCACAATCAATCAAGGTCTTGCTAATGATGTGTGTCACAGGAGAGCTGATGAACATCAAACCACGTTATATGTGATTCGTTGTTATGTATTGATGTTACATAATTACGTTCTATTATAATGATAATTTACCCACAGTAAAAATGGGTGCAACGAAGCAGTGGTTATCGCATGTTTATCCTGACTTATCGGGTAAAGGTTATTAGGAAATGATAAGCATGATGGGAATGCTTTGTTCATGTATTATTTATAGAGTGGTTTTTTACTTTTAAAATTTTTTATTTTAAAGGATACTTGTCTTAGAAAAATTTGTTCACATATTTTGTATGTGTGTTCACATACAAATAAGTGAAACCTTTATTTCTATAGAACCATAGAAATCATAAATAAATAGATGTAGAAAGATTAATCATAGATTAATAAGTGCATCTGCTTAACAATCAGCAACAATGAGTTGCCTGTAACAATTGGTTGTTTCTGCTGCAGTAGGGTATCCTGAAGATCGTCAATAAAAACATATATCATAATATCATA
This sequence comes from Haliclona indistincta, assembly GCA_964017065.1. Lineage (NCBI taxonomy): Eukaryota > Metazoa > Porifera > Demospongiae > Haplosclerida > Chalinidae > Haliclona > Haliclona indistincta. Next base: position 7,466,869 of record OZ024786.1, read on the forward strand.
TCGTCCTCATTAGTGACTAGCCTTTTTTGTGCAACTTGTGGTTGTGGGGCAGTCAAATGCTTGTTTGGAAAGATGTCAATATTTATTGTCAAGTATGGACCAAAATAATCACCACAGCACACCTGATGGTTCAGAGAGTCCCTCTTTTTGATCAGCTTCAATTGAGCCCCAATTGCCTTCACCATTGATATTATTAATTTTATTGATCCGACAACAGGAGAAATGCCTCTCCATCCACTTCATTATCTATAAAAATAATGAAAGTAACTGTTACTTGTTTATTCTGAACTTGACCTTTTGAATCACTAACAACTGCGGCAACATGCATTTGAATGTGTTAGGGCAGCTGAATGTTAATTAGTAGCTATTAATGTTAACGTTGGCCCAATATAGTCGTTTCCTGGAGCTCTGGGTGGATGAAATTCCGCTGGAGGCTAGTGGGCTGTTGGCGAAACTAGCAGTCGTAATCTATCCGTCCTCAGCCTCCATGACGCATGGCCTCGCGAACAAAGAGGCGCCGGCAAGGGTGTGGCTACACCCATTTTTGATTTAAGCTACACACGGCCACAATATACATAGTGGCCGTGTGAAGAGATAGTATGGACAATAAAAGAGTTTGACAATCAATAACACTGTAGTGTATGTATAGTCGAGATCGCACATAAGCAGTGAAAGTGACAATGACAGTAAATCATTAAAAAAAACCATAAACAGTGAAGGTGACCAAGAGACGGCTTCTGTTAGTACCAGTCTGTTTAGCTACCTCACTCTAGATCTTGTGTTCCTGGTAAGATGGGTGTCTGTTTGTAGAGACAAGTGCGAATTCGCACATAACTTGTGAATTCGCACTAACTTAAAACAAGTGCGAATTCGCACTAACTTAAAACATGCATAATTATATATCAGGCATGGCAACGGGCATAGATAGTGAATAGTTACACAGTTGTAAATAACTTACACTTAGCGCCACAATAGAAGCCCAATCTTTCCGTCTCGTCGTCGTCATGACGCTCTCTGCACTCTGCTCTGGCACTCTGCTCTCTCTCTGCGTGTTGTTGCGAGGGCGTGGCTTGAACGCGCACGTGATCATAGATCTTAGAGACTAACGTACCCGGGATAGGAAACTCGTAAATTTTGTTTGCGGATGATGGTTGCGCGCGAAATAAGAATCAGTAACAGGCGAACAATATGGCTGAATCTACTGCTGCTACCTGCGCTACTGCAGTTAACACAGCGCCTAATGCAAGCAAAACTATAGGTATGCTTATTACATCGTGTAACAGTCAGACAATGAACATTATCACTATTCTTTTACAGACGCACTAGAAATAATGCGACAAGCTATTGCAGGGTGCAGTATATAGTTAATAAAATTATAGTACCATCCATGTCAAGTGAATAATTATCGCACAACAGCGATATTAAGTGCATGAACTATCTGAAAATGTATTTAATATCTATGATTATCAATGTTTGCATGCTTGTAGTTTTTAATTATGTTTTTAGTGAGTTAATTAGTAATTAGCCATCTTGCGGCGTTCTTCGCCACACTTTACTGTGAGGTCCCTCTTGAGATCTGAGAGATTCCCTCGTGGATACTTTTCCAAACAGTAAGCTAATAATAATTACAATTGCATAATAACTCACATGCCACGTCGTTAGCGCACTGTAAATGGCTGTACGGATGTTCGGGTTGATGTCAGTGGCACAGCTACCAGCTAGCCTCTGACTGCTGTACCAAACTGACACCAACCCTCTCATTTCCCTAGTTGGTGTTGGCTTGGAATTCATGTCTACGATTGTAAGCCTGCTGAGAGTGATACACACTCCCAGACCAGCATCCAACTCCTTTTTCTTTTTCCTTTCTCCTTTTCCTTTCTCATACCAATAATAAACAATAATTCCACACCAACGTCTTATGTAAGTAGCGATGTATACCTGGCAGTTCGGGCGATAACTGATTCTCCTGGTGGTGGGGCGGCGGTAGGGATTGCATGACACAATCTCGAGGTCTCGTCAAGCTAAGACATACTCTCTCACAGACAGCTTTTGTTTGTCAAACTATAGCTACGCTCTTGACTCCGTCAGCCATTGCAATTCATTCATCATTTCTTCTAATACACTATCGTCTAGAGGTAGCTAAAGGCAATCTGTTCTGAACAGATTGTGGATGTTTGCATTCAAAAGTAAGCTGGTTGTCCCTGGCTGATGGTCGTGCATTTTCGATGCAATCATTTAACTCACAGTTTGCTTGATCACTGGAGGCGGCTCTCTTTTTGATGACATGTACAGGGGAGTACATGTATTTGGAAATTTTTCCAGTATCTCCTCCACACTTGGCTGCTCCATTATCCAATCTTGCCTCCTTGTAAATGTCTCTTCATTATCACCTTAATTCTCATTCTCCTGGGACCATTTCATACCTTTTCTACCATATCATCATACCTTTATCTTTTTGAAGGGGAAGTCTTATACCTGATAAAACTGCAGCACATATATTGAGTCACATTGTGATATAAGCATATATAAGGTGATCCTCTGCATCTGGACCATCATCAGTGGCAACGGCGATAGATCTTTTCTCTGGTCTTCTCTTTTTCTTATCTTTTCTCTGGTCTTCTCTTTTTCTTAACTGGACTGTATGATGGCGGGTCTGTTCATTTGTGAGATCTTCATGGACGTTTGGCAGCATTCTGAGACAAAACCGCTCCGGTGAGCTGGGATCAGTATATCCATCAATGGTTATGAAAGAGCTGTGCCCCAACACAACACATGGAGTAAAGACAGGATGAGATTACAACAATAATGATAGTTACTAGTGGCTTGACTCATTTACTAGTTGCTTGACTCATTTACTAGTTTAGGGAGGGTTTCGAGGCTACAAATGACTGTCTGATGCAATTCTCTATTTCATAATAGTTCACAGAATAGTTCAAAGTATAAAATATATTCAATTTAACAAACAAAAGTCTTTACTTGCTAAGTCTACAAGGGCATATATTAAAGCGCCTGCAAATTCCAGCATCGGTGCTTGAATTTCGTATATACTGTCTCTTCATAAGTGATGGCAGGGGCAAAGAAATAATAAACTATTCTGAGGAGAAGCAAATATTTCTCCAAGTTATCATCACCATCCGTGACTTCCTCTCCCACCATACAAGGCAACATCCTTCCTAGTAACCACATCTGTGAGCCTAAATGTGATATAACCACAGAAGTTAATATTTTATACAATTCTAAAATTTTTTAACCACTTTGGCGCAGAGGAGTAGTCTTTTGAATCAAGCACTTTTTGTTTGTGGCTGTTCGCCTGTTCTTCACTTCCATATAACCTAGCTCATACTCTTAACTTCTGGTTCAGCCAGTTAAGATTTTCTTCCTTGATCAAATATTTCAGAAGGAGCTTGACCTCCATCTGCAGTGCTACTGTAACAAATTAATTTGCATAAAATATATAATACTTGTGCACCTATTGTAGAATCACGCAACTGACCTTCAAGAATGTAATACATGACGAGAATGTCCGTCAACACAGACCTAAAATTCACTCCTTTATCAACTGTGATGTCTGTATACAACACAATGCACTGATCGCATGCAATGCTCTAACTGACCTTGTGAGGGTATTTACTGCTTTTCTTGAGCTCTGCCTGCTGCTCCATTAGCTGACTCAAAGATGACCTTTGAGCTGGAGTAATCGGTCTGGGTGTAGTGTTGTGGCTGGAGCCTGCCGTAGGTGGTGGCGTAACTTGTACTTGCTGCAGCACACTTGAGGACTGTGGAATTGGTGAAGGACCCCGTTTCGTAATTCGGTCTCAATGCTGGATCTGTGATTGTCTTGACATGATCGCAAAAGTGTGAGTGGAACGATGGTTTTATAGTACAGTTGTGTGGCTAAAGTAAGCAAGAATCTGTTGTCTGATTGGTCACTTTGCACTTCGCTAGCGTCTAAATATTATCTGAACAGCAGCAACCATGTTAGCTTGCATAGCTAGCACATTGATGCCTTCTGCTTTCCACTAGAATCCAGAAATCAAATGCGTACCATGCCATTACCTTCGATTAGTGATGAAGCTACTTCTCAATCAGCAGCTTTTTTTGGTATCACTGCTGAATCACACGTGATTATGTTACAAATGCATGTGTGTGGGAGTTTCTTATTGTAGATCCTTGGATTCAAATTTCCGATGAGAACGTTGTATGACAAAAACCCAAAATTTAAGATAGCCTCAACTTGCTCCTACATCAGAACCATTCCAGGCCTCCCAACTCTCTTCAGAGCGTATTTGACAGCACCATCGAAAGTAGTCATAGCCATTGTTGACAAATCTAGTACAAACGTTTGCCAAATGTGTGCGAATTACATTTTACTGAACATATGCGATTTTTTACTGATTACCAGGTTTTACTGGTAATATTGGAGCATGCGTAGATAGTCTGAACCGGGCCATCTCCTCAGTTGGGGGAATGGCCTGGAGGCGAGGCTAATGACGGTCAAGTGTCTTGATGCATTGTGCATGTTTAGATGTCAAAATAGGTGATTGCATACAATATCCTTTCCTGTCAAAGGACCTCCTGATATCATAGCTCCTAACAGTAACAGTGCCATAGTCAATGTTGCTATCAACAATCGAACGAGCCTGTTCTGTCGGTCTGAGAGCTACCCGGACTCCAACACATCATGGATGCACTATCCTGCTGACCAGCCTGGTCGCAGTGTGCCTGGAGACAACAACAAGTTTGGAAGACGCTAAGTGGCTCAGGATATTTGACATTCTGATGTGACCAAGTCCATCACTTTGGGGATTCTTTGAATTTCATTGGCATTTGTGACACCATCCAGTAACAGCTCCTCGATTTTGTGTAAAATGAGGCGATGCACTTTTTGAGCATGTCCAGCAACTATCCCAGTATGATGGCAACTGTGAGACTCGTTTGTCGGTAGTGACAAGAAAAATTCTGAAACTACCTTCATAAACTATTTTCAGCCTAAGCTTCTCTTAAAGGCTTGAGGTCATTTTGATTTTGTACATGAGTGCTGCAAATACCGTAGACGCAGAAATTTTCGAGGGTGAAATATTTCGAGTGTTAAATTTTCAAGGAATCTAATTTTCGAGGGTGGTCACCTCCCTCGAAAATTTGAACGCAGCGAAAAATTTTGTTCGCGAAAATTTTCACGTGCGAAAATGGCGGGAACCGTTTCGCGGTACCAGAAAGATCTCTGTATCCGTGGATATCAAAGATATCTGGGAAGCTGCAGTTGGGGAAATACTTGTGTGCGTTGGAGCCTAACAATTCAAGAGACAGAAACGCTGTTGCTGCCTAGGAAAACGGAAACGCTGTTGCTACAGAACTGAAACGCTGTTTCTACAGAAACGCTGTTGCTGTAGAAACGCTGTCGCTGTAGCCCGATAGCAATTTGATCCACTGGCTTGAAGTAGCGCCTGAGAGTCGAGCTGGTAGCTGTGTCAACAAGTGGGAATGTACTTTCGTTGCACAAATAATTCGACGATTTAATTTTTGTCGAACTAATAATTCGATGATTTAAATTTCGAGGTTAATCCAAGCCTCGAAAATAAAATCCCCTTGAAAATTTCTGCGTCTACGGTAGTCAGAAGTGACAATGTTCCAATTTACACATTGTATACAACGTCAATGACAACGTCAATGTTGATGTTGTGTGATGTTGAATTCTCGGCAGTATTGCACTATTCCATTACAACATAAAGCTTGTCATGTGTACTAGCAGAGTGAGAAAGACCAGCATGAGGTGATATTTTTCATTTTGTATTGACTGCTTCGCTTGTGCTCTTCCTCTAGGGAGCTCACCAGCGCTCTTAGCCATCAACCACCTTTCTAAGAGAAAACATTGTTGACAGCTTATTTGGGTATGTGTTCCCAATCTAGGCATGAGCCTATTATTCTTTAAATTTTTCCTACTATTCTTTTTACTTTAAATTATAGCCCGATTATTCTTATTATTATTATTATTGTTATTATTATTGAAAAACACACCACATAAGGTGTACATGTAGATTTAAAATTAATGTTAATCAGTAGCAATTGTCCTTAGCATTAAGTCAATAGGAGAGCTTCCCTGACAAATGTTAACAGTGCTTGATGACAGCAGGAAATCTCTTAATACTATAGCACATCTCTCGTCATCAGTAGAATATTCTTTTAAATAAGTACGACCACAGAAAATATTGTGTCCAGAGAAAGTATAAGCCAAATCTTCGTTAAAGATCAGTTTGACCAAAGTGTTTGAGTTGTTTTTTTGCATTTTTGATAAATTTAAGCGATCTTGAAGAAACCAAGTTATAAATACTTTGGACTCTAGCACATCGATGCAGGATACCGGTATGCGTTCTACGAGGTAATCTCCAGATACGCCGCAGACAGTTGTTTAATACAACCTCTAAACTCCTTAGACCAGGAGAAGAAATATTCCAAAGTTCGCAACCATACAGAGCTAGACAATATGATGAAAACAGATATGTCATAGGAATCGGTCCGATATTTGGAAAAGTAGAAAATAAGCTATTAGCAGCCCTGGATAAATAACGAGATTTTAGCAGAATATCTTCATCGTCACAGAGATTATACTTTAGCTTGTTACCCAAGTGCACGACGGTATTAGAAAATTGGAGAGGCGAGTCACAGAAGAGGAAATTAAAATTAATATTGTCAAAATCAGATACACCCAAACGAAAATTAATAAGCTGAGTCTTGAGAGGATTGAAATGTAGACCAAGACAACTACCATGTGATTCACAAGTAGCAAGAAGGGTGCGTAATGCAGAGGCAGAAGGTGCCAAAAGCACTATATCATCTGCGTATGCAAGGGCGCCTGCATAATGGCTATTCCAAAAACAACCAACTCCAGTAGACTCAAGCTTTAAAAGCAGCTCATCTAGATAAATAGAAAACAATACAGGTGACAAAACACCACCCTGGCGAACTCCATTGGATTAAATGGACCGATTATTCTTGTGATTCTCAAAGCATCATGACAATTACAACACAATATTTACAGGTAATTAATGAGCAACATTTGACAAACACTAAGCTGTTCAGTACAGAGTGTCTATTCCCTTTTGTTGTACTGTAGCATAATAGAAGCTTCGACGTAGTCTTCAAGAGCTCTTAACTGTTTGCTTGCAAAGGTATTGTTCAAAACGGAAAAGACTCTTTCTGCTAACCCGTTTTCTTGATACCTCCTAAGATGTTGGAGGACATAGCCTGGAGAGTAGGCTAGGCGGTGCAGCTTCCACACTACTTGAGGCTTGACTAGAGGACTGACTGTGAGCAGCATTGACGGTGAGAATCATCGACTTCTTCTTCACTACTCGTGCTCAGCTCGTGCTCGTCACCATCATCGTCCACACGCATCAATTCATCGATCGCTTCTTCTACTGATCTTGCCATGTGGACCGCTTTGTACAGACTTTACTGGGGCGTGGAAACGTGCACGTGATCATTTGCATTGGGATAAATTTCACCGATTATTCTCGAATAATTCTCAAAATTTACAATACCTATTCAAAAAATTATTCCGGCATAATAAGCGCATGCCTATCCCAATCTCAGCCTTAATCATTTTTGTACTCTCTATGGTTCTACGATGTGCTTTGTCCGTTTGGCATTACCGTGTGGACGAATCAAGACATTGTGAGCTGTAACACAATCAAACTTATACACAATTAATGCCAACGAGGTTCGTTGACCTCTTGAATCTATTTTAGAAAGGGAGAATATAACAATAATGAAGCGCCATAGGTGGAGATGCCTCGGTGGAGTACATAGCATACTACATTACCAAGTAATCTGTTTCATTGTAACATGCATAGAAGTATTTCGCCCACAATCAATCAAGGTCTTTACTAATAATGTGTGTCACAGGAGAGCTGATGAACATCATGTGGTTCAAACCACGTTATATGTGATTCGTTGTTATGTATTGATGTTACATAATTACGTTCTATTATAATGATAATTTACCCACAGTAAAAATGGGTGCAACGAAGCAGTGGTTATCGCATGTTTATCCTGACTTATCGGGTAAAGGTTATTAGGAAATGATAAGCATGATGGGAATGCTTTGTTCATGTATTATTTATAGAGTGGTTTTTTAGTTTTTAAATTTTTTATTTTAAAGGATACTTGTCTTGGAAAGATTTGTTCACATATTTTGTATGTGTGTTCACATACAAATAAGTGAAACCTTTATTTGTATCATTCGATAGAACCATAGAAATCATAAATAAATAGATGTAGAAAGATTAATCAGACAACAAAGAACAGAATCACATTTGAAGTAATAATTTACTTTTTTCTTATCTGAATCGCTCAACTCCTTTGTACTCTCGACTTTGCAATGACGCAAAAAACAAAGATCAAATACAGTGACCTAAGAAAATCCTTTTACAGAAATGTTATAAAAATCTTAACGTCTTCTCTTTCTTTTACAAGATCAGAGATGTATGACATTATAACCTAACTGTCTGGCGCAATTGACCGGGGTGAGATATAGTGTGTAGACATTCAATTTTAATGTTATTAGTTGATTATTTTACCTTGTACCAGCTGAATTGTGATTCTCTACTGAACTACATAGATTGAATTGAATTATGCAATGCTTCCATTTGTATCCGTGGTCGCTGAAGTGGATTAACTTGGCACTTACAATGAAGGAGTCACATGTTTCAATTGCGCATGACCTTTATTGTACCATCAAGAGAGTTGCGTCTACAGGCCGATCACGTTTCTCCAATTCTGTAAGACTTTTTGATACTCCTACTGTACACTTGTCATATGATTGACAGGAAATCCTATAAGTAGCTATAAATAATTATACAGAGAGAGACAAACCTTGATCTTGGACTTTACGCCTATATCATTGATGCTATCAATAAAGGTCACTTGTCTTCATTGAAGAACAGGAAGGTATCTTGATTCTGGTGTTAGGCAGTGCCCTCACTGTCCTTACATAGCCAAGAGATCTCAACTATTGCAACGTCACATCCTTACTCACACTGGAGAGAAACCATACTTGTGTGATGAATGTGGTCAGAGCTTTACCCAGTCTTTGCAGCTCAGTACACATATGCGTACTAAGCATTCAACTGATCAAACCAAGGTACACCAGAGCCCTCATTGTCCATACTCTACTAAATATAGTGCTTTGAATTTGCAAACTCACATCCGTACTCACACTGGAGAGAAACCATACTCGTGTGAGGAATGTGATCAGAGCTTTCCTCACTCATCTAGTCTTATCATATTCAACTGATTCAACTAAGGTACACCAGTGCCCTCATTGTCCATACTCTACCAAAGATAGTGCTGCAGTTATGAACGTCACATCCGAACTCACACTGGAGAGAAACCATACTCTTGTGAGTAATGTGAACAGAGCTTACTCGGTCAGATAATCTCTCTTGTCACATGCGTACGAAGCATTCAACTGATCCAGCTAAACTACACCAGTGCTCTCATTGTTCATACTCTACCAAAAATGGTGCTCTGGCTTTGCAACGTCATGTCCGTATTCACACTTCAGAGAAGTCATACCCATGTGATATTTGTGGGAAATGCTTCACCTCTCTTTACAATTGTAATAGACATAAGCGGAGCAAGCATTGAGCTAGTCAACTCTTCATTGAGTAGCTAAATGTATATCTACTATTTCAGCTATTGTGCTGTAGCTATCACACTTCTCACTGTTCATTGTTCAAACTAACGTTCATAATACATGATCAATCAATAATCTTTTGTATCAACCACCATTACTATAGGTAACCTTTCATTATACATGTACTACAATGAAGGAGTCACATGTTTTAATTGCGCATGACCTTTATTGTACCATCAAGAGAGTTGCGTCTACAGGCCGATCACGTTTCTCCAATTCTGTAATACTTTTTGATACTCCTACTGTACTCTTGTCATATGATTGACAGGAAATCGCTATACAATGATAAAATAATTATACAGAGAGACATAAACCTTGATCTTGGATTTACGCCTGTTGAACTTGCCATTTTATTGTACCATCAAGAGAATTGCGTCTACACTTGTCATATGATTGACAGGAAATCCTATAAGTAGCTATACAATCATAAAATAATTATACAGAGAGAGATAAACCTTGATCTTGGACTTTACGCCTATATCATTGATGAGATCGATAAAGGTCGCTTGTCTTCATTGAAGAACAGGAAGATAACTTGATTCTGGTATTAGGCAGTGCCCTCACTGTCCAGATCATAGCCAAGAGATCAGACTATTTCGCCGTACTGGCCATGTGAGCAAGAAGCAATATGACACGTCGAACTTGCCTCGCCAGTTGACAGAAACTATTCAAATTCTTCTGGTCCAAATAGTTCTGGGTAGACCAGGGATAATGCTACACGAGATCATAGCTGAAATCAAGTATCTCACTGATGCAGAGTTACACCATCGATTCTTGCACCAAAGCAGATTTTCAAGACAAAGAATTAGAGTGTCAGGCCTATAGGCAAGCATCCTCTGTATAACAACACAATTTAATATGCTTTTTTAGAATTCACTCAGCTTACCATTCTATCATCAAAGGCGTCTTCAAGATCATCAGTGTAATCGTCTATCGTCATACTGTAGGACGTTGTAAGTGTTTCTGGCGTATACTTGAGTTACTGCTTATAAAAATAGCAAATCTCAAAACCACAGATTTATAGCAAGCTCACTCACATGGTGCTGCCATGTTTCGCCCGACCTTTCCACTTAATTATTATTCATAGATTATGGAGTCACATGTTTCAATTGACCTTTTTAGTATTAATGATGTCATTGTGTTCACCCAAAATTTGATAAAACATGTACACTCAGGCGTCATTCGATTTTTTCATCCCTACACTCTTTTTTGTTTTTATAGGTTACAGTATGTAGTAGTTGCACGGCTCAAACTCTGAAGGAAAATCCACAGCCTGTTATTATTGCAATGCAGAGTTATGGTGTAAGGGTCAACTGAGCTACAGGGTGTGGCTGTATTCTTCAAAATACAAAATAACTCTATAAACTCAATATCAAAACTTAGTATGTGTAGTGTCAATACTGTTTCCTTTGGCATGTTATGATTTCAGCCTATCTTAATAATATCATCACTTATCGGAGACAGTGGAGTCATCTAGAGACTGACACTGTCATCATCTGTATTGTCAACATCACGGTGATCATCTTCTTCATCATCATTGTTACAACTTTGTGAGCTGTAGTTACTAGTCTAGTAGATGAGAAGGTGCACAGCCTCTTCAGAGAGTAAGGAGCGTGGAATGCCGCAATAACAACAATAATCAAAAAGGTTTAAAACATTGATTTTACAAGTAACAGTTAATTAATACTTTAAGACAAGAGTAACATAGTTATTTAGTTATTTAGTTTTCTTCTGCACTAGCAGCACCACCAACATCACCAACATCATCCTGCAGGGAAATGTACTAATCCATAGCAGTATACAGAACTAAACATACCAAGCGAGGTTTCTTGGCTGGCGGAGGACCAGACGGAGGACCAAAGGGACCCCGAGTCTTCGAAGTCCAGTGCTTCAAAGTAATACTCCCTTTGGTCCTCCGTCTGGAAGCAGCTGTCATCTCGATGGCTGTCGTCCACACTAGGACCCAAGGGTCTAATCGGTGAAGCGTGAGCGTTGGGGTCCCACGTGGGACTCCAATGCTCCCAAGACGATGGGTACTCCTTCATAGGCAGAGCTATTAAAGAAGAAAGTTAGTGGCTAGTTGCTAGTATGCAGCTCACCGTCTCGCTGGAGCCATCGTAAATGCGGCTCATCGGCATTCTTTCGACTTGGGCCGTCGGCATCATCTTCACAATCACAATCCTCGTCTTCGAATAATTCTAAGTTTACTCTTAGCCACTCCACAGCATCATCCACATCATCATCATCGTCCTCATCACTGGCAAATCTGTCCACATTCTCCCTCAACCACTCCACCATCTCCTGCTCGTACCTGTCTGTAAAATAAACATGATGCAGTACTGTAGAAGAAAAACCAAAGACTAGTTAGCATACCTTCTTCCATCATGTTTCCACTGTCGCGATCGCCGTAGTGTCGGTGGCACATGCGCTATGATGGTATTCACGCCCATGCGCGGAACTTTTAACACAAACCAGCACGTGCTACATCACATCTGCTACATCAGTCGTCAAAATAATGTCAAGAATCATCACAGGCTACATGCATATATACATAATTATTAAGTCAGTTGTCTCATTGATCCAGCTGGTTCTGTTTGTCAGTCATTATGGAGAGGCGGTCTTGTCTGTCTTAGATACTAGTTTGAATCACGTTCACCTATTGCGAACACGGCTACTGTTCTTATAGAGGTCATAGACTCAGAAGGCACCTGACTTTGAATTAGCGATGGATACATGTGTTAAGCTGAAAATTCAACTTGTAAAATTGACTATCATTTTACACTGGCAGGTGCTTGTGACAAGGTGCTGCTGTAGTGTTGGCTAATACATAACCAGCTACTTAGTTGATGAGCAAGGCTATCTTTCCAGTACAGTTACTATTATAGTTTTAGATACTGAGTTGATGTGACTGTAGATACTGAGATACTGAGTTGATTGTTGACAGCATTCTAAAATTAATATTAATATTAACATTAATGTTATTATTTCATTATTAGTAACTGTTCAGATAGTATAGCAGATTCATTCAGTAGCAGATTCAGATAGTAGCAGACTCTATTCAGGAGGAGCATCTTCTTCCCAAATACATTGCCAATCCAAATCTAATGGTGAGGTGCAAAGTTTAAGTAACTTAACACTGAATCATACCTTCGAACCAGCACTCTAGCTCCTCCTGCTCTTCCGGCACATTTATATCTAAGTAGAAAGACATTAAAACCTATGCATTAGAATACATGATTTTCTTACTGTCTTCTCTCATCATCGTGCAGCGCGCTATCGACAGTACAGCTACAGAGCTAGCTAAGCACAGCATGTGTTATTAATGTGCATTGGTTTCTCCCTGCTACGATCAGCCATAAGGGGCTCGATCGAGATCTTTTCTTGGACATGCCATCAGGTGTATTTATTTATGTCACTGAACAATAACTGGCTATGTCGTATTAATTTGTGTTAAATTGACAAGACACACTTAACTACATGGTTACACAAAAAAAAGAATAATGAAAAGTTAAACATAAAGTTACACCTAACACACTACCTGATCATGATGTTTAATTGTAATGATTGCAGTACACGAACCTCGGCCACCTCGGCCTTTCCCTCTATCTCTGCTATACGGTGGCCCTAAAGGTCGCCTCTCGTGACATATGCCGTCATCCCTCAGGACATGTGCCGTCATCCCTCAGGACACGTTCTCTCGTCCCTCGTGCCATGTTCTATCATCCGTCAAGAGTGTCAATGAGTTTAATTATTAGGCGTTACTGTGGGCGTGGAACCGAAATAGGGTATGGGCGTTATTAAGAATCATTTCCTGTATGTTTACTGGCGATCCTTTATTTATCATGGACAAGAACGACTCTAGAGTTAGCGGTAAATATACTAGCTACTGTACTCACTAACAGCTACATGTGCCAATTTCATAGGGTTGATTCGACACTACTGGGCACGACACACCAAAATTTCGGTAATTTTAGTTTACTTACAGAGAGTGCACCATGTTTCTTGTGGGTAAGCTGCGCCAGCCTTGCTGTCTAGGTGCTCACATGACAATGATAATGATAATGATATTGTAAATAGATTAACATGGCTCAAAGGTAAACTGAAGCAACTACGCTTGTTTCGTAAAGGCCCTTCAGTGCAATATTCTCCTATTCCTGATGTACAGCAAGCAATTGAAGTAGGACCAGACTTGCAGATGCATAGACCATTCGTCATCTTTCAATCAATATACAGAGAGAGCTTCGTGGGTGTCACAGCAACATAGGTTATCGACAGATGTGGCGTTTAATACAAAAGAAATATAATTTGACAGTGAAAAGGTAGTATTTACCTTGCTTTATAGATTCTTATAACTTAGTTATTATCATTGTTCTCATTAATTTGAATAGAGAAACAGTACAGATGTTATTGCTGATACTAGATCCTGCAGCTGTGAATAGGAGAAAAAGTCGTAGACTGAAGCGTCGAGTTTACCAAAATAAGGTATAATTGTTATGTTAGAGAATGAAACAGTTACTATTAATTATAGGGACCTGATTATGTGTGGCACATTGATGGCTGTGATAAACTCAAGCCCTATGGGTTTACAATACATGGATGCATTGATGGGTAAGAAAATTAATGTGGAAAATTAATGCTATTATGTGAGGGTTCCGGCTATACTGGAATGCAGTTACTCTCGAAACTTACTGTGGCTTACACTTGCCAGCACAAATAATGATCCAGCTGTTATACTACGACATTATTTATTGACTGTGCTAAAAACAAATGGTTTGTGCAAGCTATTATAATTATTAAAAAATTAATGATAGTGAGTGGTTTAGGTTGTCCTGCAATCTTGAGGTGTGACAAAGGCACAGAAAATTCAATTCTAGCAGCATGCCACATGACAATGAGGCATACCCATACAGATGACGTGAGTGGAGAAAAGAGCTTCCGATATGGCCCATCTACATCTAATACAGTAAAAATTGTATTAATTTAAATGCACAATGTCAGTTGAACCATTACTGTAGCGTATTGAGAGCTTTTGGGCCCAGCTGAGAAAGTCTTGGTCAGATTGGTGGATTAACCTTTTTAAGGTGGTAGTGTTTGCTAATAATAATAATAATAATAATAATAATAATGATTATTATTAGGGAGTCACGGTAGTGACTCCCTATGTAGGGATGAACGAGAAAACAAGATGGCGGCTACATACAATGTATTAGCTTTCAAACGCTGATATTTCGCCTGGTGTTGAATTTTATACGTCTTTAGACACTTAGATCTGCTCTCTGACGTTGCCCCATCATACAGTAGCAAGGAGATTGCTCGAAATTGTTACTAAAGTAACGAACCTGGAAACGGTGAAAATCGAGTTTCGTCATCTTCGTTTTCTTATTCTTCTTCTTTCTTCTTTCTTCCACTCGCCTAGCGCCTTTACGTGAGCAGTGCCGAGACCAAAACATCCACGAACAGTCGTGAAATTCTCCTGGCATGTGCCTTTTGAGCTTTGTTTTTAGCGTAACGGCGATCTAAGTTCCGCGATTTCTCGATCGTGATCCATTGTCAGCTTAGAGTTAGACGCCATTATTGTGATTGCGCAATACGCACGTGACCAAACAATGGGTAGCGCACGTGACCAAGCAGCTAAAGTATCGCTGCGCCGTGTGGATCACTATCACGGAGAACACACACCCGGCATTTGTCTGGAGTCTTCGAAGAACGGTAAGCTCGTGTAGGATCGCCATTCTGCACTTGCCAGATAATTATAACCGTCTACAAACAAGTGTGGGCGGGGCTCGTATGCACTGCATGCATGCGTAGGCGACTAGGCAGACCTGATACGTACAGCTTAACAAATTTAGCTACAAGTTTAAGAAAAGCCATCAACAACAGGAATACTAAACTAATGGTGGAAACAAAGACTTCTCCATACATGCATGATATTGAACTGCACTTCACTAAAAAGAAAAAAGGACACAAACAAGAAATTAAAAAGATTTCTATCGAAATCAAAAGGATGTAGTGATGAAGAAATCTACCACTGGTTCACAATGTAAACCAACAAGGAACAAGCATAGAATGGTAACACGATTGACTTGCTAACAGACCATAGATCCCTACATCAGTGGCTGTACATAAGATCAATATTTTGTCACAAGCTGAATTCTATTCAAAGTGTCAGTCAACAGTAAATAGCTTAACTAGCTATAGTCTGGCCACAGCAGCCACTGATGTAGGGATCTATGGTCTGTTAGCAAGTCAATCGTGTTACCATTCTATGCTTGTTCCTTGTTGGTTTACATTGTGAACCAGTGGTAGATTTCTTCATCACTACATCCTTTTGATTTCGATAGAAATCTTTTTAATTTCTTGTTATAATTATTTGCATACAGGATCTTATTCAGCAAGGGAAATTTAACCCGAATGATGACTTACATCGGTATAACCATTATACTTATTATACACGACAATTGTGATATGAGTGTGATAATATTATAGGCATTCAATTGCGTACATTTACTATAGGAACTGTTGGATACAGAAAATCTCTAGACTTCGATGTTTGGGCACATTGCTTTCTAAAATATGCCAAAACTGCACCTCCTTTCTTCCCACAAGAATTTTTAGTTTTGGCAGATATGATTTTGCTGAGAGACTTTAATATCTCACGAGTTGACATAACTACATCTAATGCAGAACAAATATATGATCACTTGGTCTCCACATGTTCCCAATAACATGCAGGACAATTGATTGCAGCTATTATTATTCGGCATTGCAGATACAGCAAGAGCTGAGATGACAGCAAGAGTTGATATGGTTGGTGATTATTATGATGATGAATAAGATAAACAATTGTACTGTATGAAACGAACTTCACAATGCTATTATTGCAGCAGTGATTCTAGAATTTGTAGCACTCGTTGTATTGTGGGTCTGCTGATTGGTTCAATTTGAGTGCACATGTTACAGACTTCTTGTCTAACATCGCTTAGGTGGCTGAGATTAGGACCCACAGGTGGTGTACTGAATGATCCTAGAACTTGCATCATTATCTGGGCCTGGTCGCAGTTACCCCACACTCTTCGTCTTCCAAATAACTCAATGAGTAGACAACCAAAGGAATAGATATCTACAGCTACACCTCGTCTCTTCTTCAGAAATACTTCAGGAGCCATATATGGAATAGTTCCAGGGCCAGCATGTGTAGATGTAAGAGTAACTTCGCTTGCCTCTTTTAGCTTAGCAATACCAAGATCGCACAACAAAACTTGCTGCAAATCACTCGAGATCTAGAATAATGTATACATCATAATGCATGTATTAATGGTATCGCTATTAACCGACCAGAACATTGTTTGGTTTGATGTCATAATGAATGATTATTGGATTGTGTTCATGGAGATACTTTATTGCCCTTCCAATGCTGACTGCAATGAATGCCTCTTCTGTGCTTGCAAACTGCAATAGACATAAAATCAAGTAAATTCTTTTTCATTATGGTTTACCTCTCTCTTCATTGTTGCACTGAATAGCATGCTGTACAAATTACAGCCATCTACAAATTGCAGGACTATATACACTTCACTGTTCATTACAGCACATCCATGCATGAAAACAAGATTAGGATGATTGATTTGCCTGTATATTGACAGTGTGATATTCAAGTTATAATAACTTGCATGCTGTAGTTAAAAATATTATTTTTATATACCTCATAATTTCTACTTCTCCAATGTTGCACTTGCGATTGATCAACTCCAGAAGGAAGTCTTAACTTCTTCAATGCCACTTGCTGTCCACGCCATTGTCCATGGTGCACAATACTGAAGCTGCCTCTACCAATGACCTCACCAACTGTCAGCTCTTTGAATTCAATATCCATGCCTCCTTATTAATTTTATAAACCATTATTATTATTATTATTATGTAATTTTTACTTACTATATAAATTATATAAGTGCAGTTAGGGAGATGCATATGAGTGGGATGAAGCTATTCTTCATCTGTACAGATAAGCTGCTGTGAACTAGGTGATCTGCACAAAATAAAGTTATATACTAGCCGATATAATACTATAGTACCTTGAACTTTGAATCTTAAGTTAGCAAGACTGACGGATTCTACTTGAAATTCTTCATCAATAGACAAGTAAACTTTGTTTCCTGTGTCGGATTGTATCCGAATAACTATTATGTCAGCATGCACCATGCATAACTTCTTACCAATTGTGAGCTTGACTAAAACAAAGCCAGATAACTGACAGCCAGAGCTTATTAGTGTCATGATCTCTTCAGCAATGTCGCTGTCAGAGTGCTGAAGGTCAAATGCATTCATCCGTGCAATGCCGTGTAGGCCTATTGCACGGATCGATAGTCGTACAACATTGCCAACAACTGGAGAAAACATTGCTGCATGTACAAAATTATTATAATTACATGTACAAACATGTATTAAAATTATTGAAAATTTTATTCTATAATAAAAATAAGTGTATACCTTGGAAATTATTGCAGGCATCAATTTCAGATTCATCAGAATATGACTACTTGGCTGCATTCAGGAATACAGACACCGAAGGTTTTTTTGTTTCTTGCAGGTTTTCCTCCAATTTCTTGGATTTATAGCATAGCTACGAGTATTTGACCAATCAGATTGCTCAGTTGCCGGGTTATAATTCTCATATGACCCGCGGGCTTTCATATGACCCGCTACAAGTTATTGTGTTATTAATAGAATTCATGATTGATAATACTATTCATAATAACTGCTGTATAAACAAAGTCGGAATACAATGTACAACACAGAAAGCAGGTAAATGATGACTGTGGAGATTTGCTGATATGTTTTAGGTACAGTGAACCAAGAGCTAGAAGCCTGCTGCTGCTGATGGTAGGAGCTAGTAGGGGGTGCAGAGTAGGTAGATAGTGCTGTAACAGAGCTGGATAGTGTCGAAGAGGCAGTGAGGGAGGAGCTGGTTAGTGGTGATGGAAATACTGGAACAGTATATAGTAGATGAGAGAAAGGCCTAGGGCTGGGCTAGTATCCGGCGATGGAAGTCACTGAGAGCGAGCTGCGCGATGATGTTGGTGGTGGTGGTACGTAGTAGCTGCCACTAGCTGGGATATAAGCTATTGCTGTTGGAAGACTAGCCGTAACTTGTAGAGTAGTTGGGTCAAAAACGTCATCTTGGACAAAAACGCAGCAGCTCTGGACACTCAAGTCAGCAAGAGAGCGTTCCATTGTAGCTTTTGCGTCGAAAAGTACTGTTGCTATGCTATAAATAACTTAGATACCTCGTCCGCGGGTCATACGTGATTTATAAACCCTCCGCGGTAAGTAACGACCTCGCTACGCTCGGTCGTCACAACAACCGCGTCGGGTTTATAAATCCCGTATGACCCTCGACTCGGTATCTAACTATTATGTATTCACCAAGTGACCAGGCCGCTCCATTGTTCAGTGTACCATTCTTGACTAAGCCACCAGAGACTATTAGTTGTGCATTACATGATGGTTCAAGGCCAAGCCCTAGGCTAGCTCTCTCTACCACTTCAGAGTAGGAATGGAAGTCTGCGAATCCAGCAACCTGTACCTTAGCTCCTACTCGGCGGTAAGTCAACTTGATTTTCTCATAGGTACAGAAATTGATCTATTTCAATTATCATCAAACTAGGCCATATTATTAAATAAAATTAATAACATACTGAATATAAAGATGATTTCGCTTCTTTATCTGGCTTCTTTATACTTGTACCTGCTTTACGAGCACGGGGAAGCTTCAGCTGACGCTGCTTTGTTTGGTATTTAGATAACAACTCATCAACGTTGCTGATCACTGCAAGTAACATTAAACATAATTATTAGTGTGGTTACAGATTTAAAATTCCCCACCCACTAAAAACATAACATGATGCAGTAATGAATATCCTATAATCAATAACAATTTACATTCAATTTGGCAGAACCTTAAAAATAACCATACACACCCTGAAAGTATATCATGAATTTCTCATTCTTCTGTATACCTGTTGAACTCTTGCTTGGTCCTGCAGCCTGTTCACTGCAACTCAGTAGGTCAGCAGCCTCTTCCAACTCCGGCTCACTAAAAGAAGCGAGCAGGGCTGCTAACTTTCTTTTGCGAGGACCAGCAGGCTGAGTCATGGGTGTCGATTGGCGGATTATGTCCTTTAATCTAGATAGCTGTACAGTCCTGTCGAACTCACTGTTAAACTAACAATTACGACACGAGGTGTACCGTAACCGCCCACAGTAACGCCTAATAATTAAACTCATTGACACTCTTGACGGATGATAGAACATGGCACGAGGGACGAGTGAACGTGTCCTGAGGGATGACGGCACATGTCCTGAGGGATGACGGCATATGTCACGAGAGGCGACCTTTAGGGCCACCGTACTGCTACCTCTATTGTTTTTTAGGAGGACGGCGAGGCCTAGTACGAGGCGGTGGTGGCTGGTCATCGTCTAGAGGTGACTATGCCGGTGGCTTCACCACAACCTCTTGACGAGACGGAGGTTGTGGTGGCGTCACATGCTCCTGACGAGCCAGAGGTGGTGGTGGTGTTGGTGGTGCTGCCACTGCCAGCGGCTGCGAGTCAGTATCCATAAGTGTTAGTAGCTGATCTTCTTCTTTAAGAGGCGGCAGCGCCGGTGGTGCACTTGGAGTACTAGTAGTAGTAGGTGGTGGTGGTGCAGTCGGGGCGAGAAGAGGATACGGTGATGCTGTCGGGTTGGCGGCAGTGGTGTCTCTGTTTTCAGGTCCATTCCCCCACCGCCACCTCCCGATATGTACGCCGAATGTTGCTCCCATTGCAATTTTGTGTTGCAATTTTGTGCTCCCATTGCAATTTTGTGTTGCACGTGGTCACAAGGCATGCCACGACGACGATGACATGGCAGCGACGACGACATGGTTCGTGTTCACTTGTTTATTAATTTTGTGCTATTGTTTACGTCGTCGCTGGGTATCTTTTGATACCCAGCGACGGCTGCATAGATGCATTCTTCCACGTAGTGATTTGATTTCAATTTTTCTTTTGTCTTACAATTTTTCCCCTCCCTTTCCCCCTATCCCCCGCGATCAGTCCTTATACCCCGACTTATGATTAGCATATTGTAGTGGTCCAGAATTACAGTAAGTCGTCGTCACTTTGATCAGATAAGGATAAGAATCCTTATCTGAAAAAGAAATCGATGATTGAAATATTGTTAATAAATTATATTGAGAGAATATAATTCGTTACATTGAGAGTATAATTGAGAGTATAATTATTTCAGTTAGAGACTCTTGAGAAAGTAATGAAAGCAGCACGTGAGCAATTGACATGCTGCAATATCAATAATTCGTAACATGACTAATGCCACATGAATTTTAGTAATATTAGATAATGAAATTATGGTTAGCAGCAGATCATTACTACTGTACCACTGTACAACAGTAGTGATCAATGTGTGATGACACAGTTAATCACTGCTTGGTTGCAGCAAGTGATGGTTGACTTGTCGTACAAAGTGGTAATGTGCCTCGCAGAGTCCTTCCACTCGACATGTCTACCTCCTTTGCGTAATAGCGTAATAAAGAGGGTAATAGCGTAATAGCGTAATAAAGAGGGTTTTCCAAAAACTTATATTCTCTTTCTAGCCTATCCCAGTTATCGTTAGCCTTGCCTTTACCAGGTTTATCAAAATGTCTCCACACCGTGCGGACACTGTCAAGTTTTTTGGTGGAATGACTTCATGTTTATGCATGTAGTTTCACTGTTCACACTATTTTTATAAACCCAAAGTTCAAAATTGTGTTTAAAATGGCTAATGTGTCTCTTCAATAAACAGTCAAGAGTACATTTCTTTGTAAAGGAATTTAAGCATTTTATTAAGTTTACTACTCCACATTACTGTGCTTCCAGTTTGTAGATATGAGAGTATAGTGAATCAGCCCCTTGCTCTCCCATTAGGTCATAGCCAATTTTTTTGTGTCTGACCCAAGGTACGACATGGTCTTCCAAGATGTGCTTGTGGGAAGCACTGTTAACACCTTCTCGATTAAAGTCATGATTTGTCATGCCAAAGTCATGCCACTGCTAGCTTGTATGCATGCATGCTTACCATAATGCTCTCTACTGCAGGTGCAGTATATAGCTAATAAAATTATAGTACCATCTATGTCATGTGAATAATTATTGCGCAACAGCGATATTAAGTGCATGAACTATCTGAAAATGTATTTAATAGTCTTTGATTATCATTGTTTGCATGCTTTTTTGGTATAATTAAGTTTGTAGTGAGTTAATTAGTAATTAGCCATCTTGCGGCGTTCTTCACCACACTTTACTGTGAGGTCCCTCTTGAGATCTCAGAGATTCCCTCGTGGATACTTTTCCAAACAGTAAGCTAATAAAAATTACAATTATTGCATGATAATAACACATGCCACATTTTTAGCTCACTGTAAATGGCTGTACAGAGAAGCCCTTAAGACGTTGCCATGGAAACTACGTGTTTCCCATTAAACGCTTTGAAGTCTGACTCAAGGCCTTTTACAGGGCGAAACATATTCACCGCATAATAACACTTCTGCAAAACAAAATAAATGTTATAAAAAAATCGTGTTAGGGTTTTGCTCATAGAGTACTATACTTTCTCCTCTTAGATAATTATTCTGTGCAGAAATGGCTTGTGAAATTCGTGAAGTAAGTGCCGGTTAAAGAACTCTGGAAAAAGTACCATTTATCATTAGGGCGAGTGCGAATATCGTCATTTTTAACATAGGGGCAAGTGCGAATCTTACTCTAGGTACAGAATGAGTCTGTGTTTAAAGAACTGCAGAGTGGGCAACCGTGCATTGCCAGTGAAGGTACGACTGGTTCAGTAGCTCCTAGGGCAAAATGATGGGTGTAAAAGTTTTAGAAACTTATTTTACTTCTTGGAACCATGCATCATATAAAGTTTGAATATTGTTATTTGGAATCTGTAGTGCCACTGTTTATACAGGAAACACATTCACCTGGTAGGCAAACTATATTGAGTGCTTCAATCCCACTCGTACAAGATTCTTTACTTTCCTTCCGGAATGGAAAGAGTAATAAATGCTCCCAAAGCCTGGAAGCCTGGAACAGTCAGTAACACGAAAGATGTCTTCTTTAGTGTTATCGGGCTCGAAGTTTACGCTTTGTTAGCACGGATTAGCGAAGATCTAGTTATGTAGCAGTAGCCATTTTTATTCAAAATTATCACATGGTCAACTAAGGGTGGGCAATACATGAATCAATGATTATAATTATAAGGGAATGAATTGGCTTGAACAACAGTTGGCTTGAAGAACAGTGTACTATTAGTATACCTGAGGCTTGTACACTACATACAAGCGTATCTTGCTCGGCGAGGCACTGTATCCTTAAGGAATACTTCCAGCGTCCATTTTTCTTCGAATGGCACACCTAATGATCCAGCTACTAGTTAGTAGTGGCTCGGGTTGTCATCTCCATTCCGAAAGAAAGCAGGTTTTAATGTACCCATAACCTCTTCATATATACCAATTAAAAAAAGAAAAATTTAAATCAACCGTTCTACCCGTCCACAGCCACAAAAGTTGACTTTCGGTATGTAAATACAGAGCACGAAATAAAAATTTTAGGTGCTCAGACATAGTGTCTGAACATATTCAGTTATGTTCTGCCATTGACTTACTTTGATCTGACATTAAAAATTTTGGAAAAAATTATTCGCGATCGTATTGCGAATTACTCGCGATCGTATTGCGTTAGCCATCCCTTGTACGTAGCATGCTTCACTTTCCTCTGCTTGGCTTCACCACTACTGGGTGGTGACTGATGAGTTCGCTTCGACATTACCAGCTGCCACAGTAAGCTGTAACGTTAGTGCAACTGCAAGAATCGCGATCGCGTACGCGCACGTTGATCGACGCGCGCGTGCGCGTCAATTAACAGTGGGCGTTCCCGCACACGGTTATTATTGCTCTTATTAATCGATTCGGACGAAGTGTCTTTGCCACGCCAATTTTGCTCGGACAAAACCTTTATTTGCTCGGAAATTGTCCGATGACCGGTAGTAATTTCGTGCTCTGTAAATACGTAATTGTTAAATAATTTTAGCTAGAGGTAGTGCAAACCATTCTGGAATGACTGTCAGAGAGAACCAACTGTGGACAAATTGAATAAACATTCTCTGTTATAGATAGTGGGAAAATAACTTGCTAGAGTGTTGTAGCATTCGTCAAGACCATTTGCTTGAGGTGGTAAGGTGTTGTTATCCAGTAGGCGATACCAAAGGCTTCCATAAACTGGTTATTACAGCGGGAAGTCCCATGATGAGACAAATCTGTGATGGTTTGGTGACAATTAAACATGTGTACAGAATTATTGATTTTAGTTTATAACTCCTTCAATGCCTCAACAACATTTGAAGGTACTTTGTTTGAATCACGTTCAAACAAAGTCAATGGGTTATAATAAATTAATAACAGCTACATTACAATAAAATAGTTAATAGCACTTATACATGATTGATTACTTTCCATCCTGAATGGAGAGAGTAATAAATGCTCCCAAATTAACACATATCTCTGATTTTGCCTGGCAAAACAAACACTCCTGCTGAGCCCTTGGATATCTACCAAAACTCTTGATGATAGTATTGAACCATATGGTTTTAACATATCCTCTTAGTCTTATGGTCAAAGAATAAAGTTGTGTAATTCCTGCACATTATTATCCATGTGCATTCATGCTTGAATAGAATGCATTCACGCTTTCTTACTTTTGATTCATAGTTTTGGGGTAAGTTGCAAAAGAGTCTGGGCTGTCACACAGAGATTGGATGTTGTAAATAGCTTTACTGATGGTGGAGCCACACTCAGCGATCGGCATATAATTTGGCAAGTCTTTTACATTCCTTGAAATAATTATTTATTAGCTTTACTGGCATGTATTGTGGTATCAGTCTTAGTCCCGTGATGGTAGTAGGGATAGTGATGTTGTTGATGTCTAGTAGACTGAACACACAGTACTGAAAATTCAAAGCGCATGGTCCTGGTTGAAGAAATTGTCTCTCTCCTCTAGACACCTCAATAGCTCTATCAGCATCAGTCAGAATTAGTCAGCATCTACCTTCATCGATTTTCAAAAATGACATCTCCGAACTTCGAGTAAGTCATCATTTAAAATAGTGCGCAGAGTTATTATCAGCAGGGATTGGTTTATAATATGAATAATGAGAACTTTTAAAATAAATATTGTTGTACACTGTTAAAAATGGGTTGTAGCTGTAGCACTTAGTGTGTTATAGCTGTCAACTGCCTATGATGCTACCATACCATATGATGCAATTGAGCACTCTGAGACATAGCGTTGTCAAGGGGCATGCATCCATTGGTGTGAACCTGATCTGAGCTTAAAGTTTGACAGATAAAAACTACTGTGTTCCTGTTGTTGTTGATGGAGGTGATATTGAATGGGCTGCTGAAACTGTACATCACCAGGCTGGGTTTGGAGAGGAGGAATCTGTTGCTGAGATCTAACTTGAAAGAGACTGAAGTCGTCACTCATTGACACCTGTTTTATTACCAACAAACTGCTGAGACAGCACTGTAATAATGAGAAACACAGATTTTAGTATGTACAAAATTCCTGACAGCCGCAGGAATATCTCGCCCTTTCACATATTACATCACATTTTAACTCTAGACTTAAAGAAAAAGGTGTGAAGTGCACTAGTAAAAAATGGACCGAACAGTTCACCCTTGGTACGAGCACTGCAGTAGGAGTGAAGAGAAGTACAGATTTTAGCACACAAAATTCCAATTTACAAAGCCACAAACCATCTCTTTTTGACAGAACCATGTGAAATAAAAGAAATTCTCTGGAATAGGGACAAACGTCCTTAGTATGAATTTGTTTCCGGAACTGACGATAATATAGTAAGCTACAAGTGTGATGAGGGCTGGAGCCAATTAACTGTGCAAGACAAGATAAAAAGCAGCAGTAACGTAGTAGACTGTTGTTACAAGTGAAAATTTCAGCTTAACACACTTGCTTATGGTGACGGGGTACAGTTACTCCCCCGCACTTATGTATGTAATTAGCATGTAATATCAGCAATGTAACAATGGCTGCGATCGATCAGCTACATTTTTTTCGTCAAAATTGGCGAAGAGTGCTTACTTTACATCGGCTGTTTCATTTGTAAAGAGAACTTTCAAATTATTCTTGATGTCTGGGAAGGCAAATAGTTGTGTGATCTTGCCAAACATCCATTCAACAGATACACGAATGCTGCTCATGGCTTTATTAAATTCCATCTCAGCAGGGCCTTTTTTGGGCTGCAAAATGGAGAGATGATGTTTTGAGACTAGCCGTATGCTGGATCTCCATATTGCTGACATAACGTATCAAGGACCCCACTTTCTGGTCAAAAGATTTGGAGTGGTAAAGGCTACAAAATGGATTAGAATGAATAAAACATTAAGAATTTACTTACCTGAAACTTGAGACAGTGCGCTCGTTTGTGCCCACTATATACTAGTCGCTGATTGACCACAGGTCGTGCAATTTACAATTTGAGTTTTTTTTGACACTGGAATCTTCAACTACATCACCATAGACAAATAATGAGTGTTTTCATTAGTATTTGAAGCTGATGTAGACTGTAACGTTAAAATTGCAAGGGTTAGCGGCTAGTATTAAAGCTTTGTCTAATTATTTACCACTTCTTTCATTGCTATGCTATGGTGTGGTAAGCTTTACTTGAGATGCTGTTCATATTAACAAATTTGACTGTGAATAATAATGTATAGTATAATAGTTACCATATCATTGAGCTCAAGTGGCCACATGTCGTACGCAGCTAGTCCCTTTCTTCTTTTAGAGTGCATATACTTGAGAATTCCCCAGTACATGCTGTATGTATGTGAATTTAATGCACAACATTGATCATTGTGCATGCATGTGCTGTCCACCTTTGCATCCTTCAGCACAGTTCTTACAACACATACAATTTGAAATACTACGTCTGCGGAAGATAACGAATCCATAGCTATGTTTTGCTATAGCAGATGAGTAGGGTTAATTTTTGCGAAGAAATTCAGCAGCTGCTTTCAGCTTCTCAGAGAGGCATTCCGGATCTTTACTGTTTTGATGTTTTCTTTGATATCAGCCATCTACATGTAGGATTGTTCAGAAGTTTTATGAGCTGAAAGCTCTCTTAGTTTAGAATGGTTTCTATAAAGAAATTGCAGCCCACATAAATTGAATAGAGCAAAGATAGTTTAATCTTCACCACTGTCCAGTGGACTTCTGTTTGAAGTCTCTCTATGTTCCTTCATATTTTGGTATTCATAACACTGTTGCTGCTATGGTCAAAGCTGCAAAAAGAATTACTGTTACAACATCGTTGATTTCATGATACTGCATGCCTTTTTGAATATTTTCCACTCAGCTTCTTTAGTTTCCTCTTCCATCATCTGGCGGTAGACTATGTGTGCCAAACCCTATTGATAAAGATTTATGATCAGTCTACGATAAGTTGTATAATACTTAGACTCAACTCCTTGGGTAGATTAAGTTTCTCGAAGCAGCAGTCTGGTTCTTTCTGTTGTTTTTTTTTACAGCATGACTTGCTGTTCTATCAGTTAACTAATGAGTGCACTCCTCGGTGCTGAAGGTCTGCCTGTGCGGAAGTAATCTGAGGAGTGCCTCCTTGGGCATTCGGAGTGTTGCCGGAGCGTGCTGTCATCCTACCAGTATACCTTCAGAGTTTTCTCTACAATACATACTCACCATTACTGCTCTTTTTTCATTGATGAGAGTCACTCAAATCTCGGGCAATATAGTAACTTTAGCTCTTGGCCTGATCACCTACACAATACGTGATATGCTACATGACCAAATTATTGGTTGACACAACAAACCCAACTTTTAACTATTCTGCAATCATGACATCAATTAGCACTTAGGACGATTGAGGTGCCAAATACATTAGCACTGCTTGGGCACATTGGATCAACACTGTAGTCCTGTTGATTGAGCAATTTTTGGTCCGAGTTATTTAGAGAATACGGAGCGGTGCTACGTGAGAACACAAGAAGAGATACTGTGCTAAGCGTCAGATGAGCTGCTAATACTGCTCCTACTGTAGTTCATGTGATATCGTCACAGCAAAGCATCTCCCGATCTGCCTTCAGGCTCCCGAGGCCAGTCCTAACAACTGCAAAAAGGAGGAGCTCAAGAGGGAACGACTTCAAGGACATATCCATGAGTGTCTCTACAAGTAATCTCTTGTCCCTGTACCAGTGCTGGCTGCACTGTGAAGCTGCCTCGAAATTAGATGGAGAAGCATGAAGACACTGCCATGCGCCAGCACCTTTGGCTTGTGGTGAAACAAGTTCAGCAACTCCAGCTCAATCATGTTGTTAAGTTATAACCTGTCTTGTTGTATCTGATCACAATCGATCTATGGATCTAAGGAGATGATTTATGGACCATCCAGTAATAGTAATAGACCATCCAGTAATCGTAGGAGTGGTCGAACTGGTGGAGCATGGACTAAAAAATGATTCGAAAACCAGTGATCAAATTTATCACTAGATCCATAGATCAGATCTAAGGAGATGATTTCAAGCTGAGTGCTGTATCATCGGCGAGACGATCGGGTAGCAGATCTCGTATTGCTCAGACTAGTGAAAATGATGAAGATTTTATTAAACCAAGGAAAATGAAGGGAAAAGTAGAGTTATTAAAGATAATAATTATTGTATTAGTTGCTTGAATTCATCCCAAGTTGCTTCACAAGTGGAAGTACAAATTAAGGTGGCGGTACCTATTTAGGGGTATTGCCAGCCGCCCATCTAAATATCATAATGGCTGCTGAGCATATTCTCCACTATCATTATTTGAACTATTTGATACATGTACAGTATAAGCTCAGTCAAACTATTGGAACATAAATCTTAATTCTTTGAGGACAGTGATCATGATAGAACCATGATTTGGTTCTGCTGAATTCTGAAATATTTTAAACCTAGTTTATTTTTTTCGTGATTGAACCGTGATTTGGTTCTGCTCAACATCTCCAATTGAAATTCAATTAACATTGATGTATTAGTCAAGTATGCAGTGCAAAAATAATAGCAAAAGGTAACATAATACATTGTCCCACAGCCGAAGACTACGCAGTGAATTCGCTGTGTCTGCTGAACCCTCTCACTGATGAAGTTGTTAAATTTGTGTATTTGCCATTGGTTTTCTTTGGGCTGCAACTGACTCACTTGCTGAAAGTGGCTGTACACATTCTGAACAGGACTGCATCCAAAGCAAAAACTTGCGTTGTGCTTCTTCTTCTGTGTGCCATGTAAAAAAGCTGTAAGAAAAAGTATTTTGGACTTTTATGTGATTTATCTAAGTTTCAGGTTATCTTAAGACAATATCATAACTGGTGCCAATGGTTGGTGACACTGGTGACAAAGGTTTCCTGGTCTCCAGATTATCTCTTATTGCTTCATGGCACGAGAGAACTATCAGCAGTAGTTACTGGATTTTAACTACAGATTATCATAATAATGTAAATGTGTGTCAATGATAATAGTAACAAGAAATTAAAAAGATTTCTATCGAAATCAAAAGGATGTAGTGATGAAGAAATCTACCACTGGTTCACAATGTAAACCAACAAGGAACAAGCATAGAATGGTAACACGATTGACTTGCTAACAGACCATAGATCCCTACATCAGTGGCTGCTGTGGCCAGACTATAGCTAGTTAAGCTATTTACTGTTGACTGTCACTTTGAAAAGAATTCAGCTTGTGACAAAATATTGATCTTATGCATGTACAGCCACTGATGTAGGGATCTATGGTCTGTTAGCAAGTCAATCGTGTTACCATTCTATGCTTGTTCCTTGTTGGTTTACATTGTGAACCAGTGGTAGATTTCTTCATCACTACATCCTTTTGATTTCGATAGAAATCTTTTTAATTTCTTGTTTGTGTCCTTTTTTCTTTTTAGTGAAGTGCAGTTCAATATCATGCATGTACGGAGAAGTCTTTGTTTCCACCATTAGTTTAGTATTCCTGTTGTTGATGGCTTTTCTTAAATTTGTAGCTAAAATTATATATCAGGTCTGCCTAGTCGCCTACGCATGCATGCAGTGCATACGAGCCCCGCCCACACTTGTTTGTAGATCTACACGGCGGTTATAACTATCTGGCAAGTGCAGAATGGCGATCCTACACGAGCTTACCGTTCTTCGAAGACTCCAGACAAATGCCGGGTGTGTGCTCTCCGTGATAGTGATCCAATCATCCACACAGCGCAGCGATACTTTTTAGCTGCTTGGTCACGTGCACTACCCATTGCTAATTGGTCACGTGCGTATTGCGCAATCACAATAATGGCGTCTAACACTAAGCTGACAATGGATCACGATCGAGAAATCGCGGAACTTAGATCGCCGTTACGCTAAAAACAAAGCTCAAAAGGCACATGCCAGGAGAATTTCATGACTGTTCGTGGATGTTTTGGTCTCGGCACTGCTCGCGTAAAGGCGCTAGGCGAGTGGAAGAAAGAAAGAAAGAAAGAAGAAGAAGAAGAAAGAAAGAAGAAAACGAAGATGACGAAACTCGATTTTCACCGTTTCCAGGTTCGTCACTTTAGTAACAATTTCAAGCGATCTCCTTGCTACTGTAAGATGGGGCAACTCTAGAGAGCAGATCTAAGTGTCTAAAGACGTCTAAAATTCAACACCAGGCGAAATATCAGCGCTTGAACGCTAATACATTGTATGTAGCCGCCATCTTGTTTTCTCGTTCATCCCTACATAGGGAGACACTACCGTGTCTCCCTAATAGTACAAAACAATGGATTGGGAAATAAGAATTGTTTTTTTCCCAAAAATTGTTGCGTTTGCAGTACCACGAAGCAAAAATTCGTTTCACTTTGTTTTTAGTGGAAGTGCAATACATGTCATTGCACAGTGTCTCAGTTCATCATTTCAGGAGTAGAACAGTTCACCATTTTATACTCATAACAGAGGCTACAAGTTTCGTCTCAAGGTATGCCCCAATGGTAATGGAGCAGCCAGTGGTTCTCACTTTTCAGTATATGCTCAACTTATGAGAGGAGAATATGATGATGAGTTAGAATGGCCATTTGAATCAGGAGACATCACATTTCGCTTTAAAGGAGGGAGAATAAGACTCATCGCTCACACACAGCATCCTTTATTAAGTACACAGATCCTAATTGTACGCACTGCTTTCGTGTCACTACCAAAGAAACAGCGATAAGCAGACAACCGAGAAAGAACACCGCTGAAAAAGAATAGTGTTGTTGCCCTAGAAGATCTCTGATACAGTATTTTAGGGTATTAGTTGAAACTAACTGTTTCCAGTAGTGAGACTTCATTCCCTGCACTTTCTTGGTGTTTGGTGTTCTTGGTTTCCAGCCAAATCTTATCGGAACTTGAATGCCCATCAACCTTTCATCTGCCAATTTAGCCTCTGTTACAGTGAGTCGGAATGGAGCTGGTAGTAGCTTCCTGGTTTTTCCACTTGCATGCGCTTCTGAAAATCTCCCTCTAGCCTTCTCCTCATTTCTAACCTTTAACGAATCGTGAAAACCGGAGATCAACCTAACTATATGCTCAACATCATTTTTGATCAAATGCATCGGCTCAACAAGAGTATTCAGATATCGATCATGATGGGCCAATTTTAGCAGAGAATATTCACCTTTGAATCCTGTATGGCGTATTCAGGGCGTATTTCTTCTTTTTTTGTGTAGACTTTTTAAGTCTAGAAATAGTCTTAATGATAAATGGCACATCTTTAGGTATTGGCACAGGTTTAGGGCACTTATTAAATGGAAAACCTGTGCGCTCTTTGCGATCAGGTGACAAAAACCTTCTGTGATTGAGATGAACAATCTTATTAAGTGATTTACTGTGCTCTCCTTTTGTCAAAAACAAACTAAAACGGAGAATAAAAGCACTATTATATTAGTATAATAGTGCTTGTATATAATAATCAATGTCACTCAGAAAACTTGAGCTAGGTGGGCAAGTCTGGAACAAAGTCAGAAGGAAGATGTGCAGTGGAGGCCGCTAACTGGTGAGGTGGCGTATGAATGTACCGTTGGAATGCTGCCGAGTGCCAGCGGCCAAGGGTTTGAATTAGCGAGTCTTCCAATCCGGCCTGTGCTGCTATGGTAGCAGCACCTATTCTAAAACTATGACCATTAATATCAGATGCATCCCCACCCGCTGTATAATGGCCAGTCGGACGTGATGTATGAGCCTTTCCTTAGAGAGAGTTGGCCCGTTGACGAATAAGAAGAGGGGGCCAGGCTGCTGACTGCGCTGGGCAATGTAACTAAGTAATGCAGCCACTGGGCATATAGCTCTCCCTGTACGTCCGAGGAAAATAGTCACTCCATTCCATTATTCCATTATGCATAGTAATTTTATGAACTCTAACCTGCTGTCCATGGAACATGTTGCAGACGCAACTCAACTTTATTCATGTATCGCCTCTGCTTTTGCAAAGGTGCACTCGATGTTATTCTTGTTTGTAGACCGCTCGATATACACAGACGCGATTATACTCACTACTGGTGCTCCCACGAGTGTATTCATATGACACAAAATGAGAAACTCAGACTCAGTTGGAGAAGTTCCTGAATATTTACCGAAGTAAGTAAAATTACTCTTTGGCTAAAAGTAACTCCACCTAACTCCAACTCCACCTAGTAACTCTCTTTATCATTTCTCATTATTTTTCTCATTTTACTTGCTTGCTTACTGTTTAGGGAATTGAGTGCCGACAAGAATTGGCCACGTGAAATGTCCTTTCTTCTATGGGCAAGAAATGATGTCATAATTATTATCTCGGCTGATTTCGTCGACAGATCTATAATAAGCGTAGTAAGAAACTGTTTGATACTTAAATGATATAAATAGCAAGCCTTCATAATTCCTTGTGACCTCTGCTGACAGATCTATAATAAGGGAAACATAGCTATTGTGCTCAGCTTGATATCTACAAAGTAATGTGCATCAAGTCTCTAGCTACCTTCACTAGGACTCTCCTCTTCATCTTCTTTCTCATGATCACCAGCTACCTCTTCATCTTCTTTCTCTGCTACCTTCTCAGCTACCTATTCTTCCACATCTCATACCATCTTCTAATCATGCCCTTTTTGAACTCTCCTGCGCATTTCGTTCAGGCAATCCATTATGTGTCTTCTCCAATCGTCCAACCCTCTCCAATCGTACCAGTTTGACTGGCTCAGTCTTGCTGTGGGCTTGTCTGTAGTGCGGGAAGAGTTGGCGGGAGACGATACTTGAGTATTTGATCGGCCATCGCGATTTAGTCGCGCTTCTCAAGAGCCTGCGCGATCTGTTCCCATGAGGCGTTGGGGTTCCTCTGGAGCCATAACATGAACAGTGCTGTCTGTCTGCAGTGCTGTCAACGTGACACCTGGCAGCGAAGCTGGACTGTATTTACAGTCTGGTACCAGCTCCGCTACCAGGTGCTCCAAGTTACGGTTCTCCTCCTTTGTGTTTGGCCCTTTGAAGATTGGCAACTTGTTGCCAGGCCATTTTGCCTTGACAGCAACATTACTCTCTTCCTTCTAAGAGTGTATAATCAAATCTCATGATTATATATACCACCAGTATACATGCTGTATAGCCGGTTATTTTCATGTAGATATAATTTTCGAACGGCTGGTGCGGGGCGAATATTAGATTTTGAATTTTTTTTTGCCTATTTAAAATGTTTTGTGACGTGGCTCTGTGACGAAAATTAGACCCAGCCTAAATTTTGCTAACGAAATATTTGACCAGCGAAAAAACCAGCTATACAGTAATCTTACTTTATTAGGTTAGTTCTCTTTTCCTCTGGTAATAACTGGGCCATTTCAGCAGTGGATAGTTTCCTATCCACTGCTGAACTAGCTGCCACACCTGCTGATCATCAGATACCGGTAGATGCGCACGCTCACATTAATTATGCGTGCTATGCATGGTCATAAGCTATTCGCAGCGTTTTGTTTACTTTACTTAAGGTTACGAGATACCTATTTAACCGTTAATTCTAATTAATGTTAATTCTAATTAATGAAATTACGTGTAATATTGAAATTTACTGTGATTTGAAATATGAGTGAAAGTGTGCCGGCTTCACTCAGTGTCAAATCTCGGTGGCTGTAAGGATTCTTGTATTCAACAATTCCTTTTTGGTATGGTTGTTCCTCAGGGTCTTCCACTAAGCCGTCCGGGCTCGCTGCTAACCAGTGATGTTCTGGGTGGAGAACCAGTCCACTTGGTTGTACGGTGAGTAAAGGATTGCCTTTTTTGAGGTGGTATTCTAGGTATTCTTTCTCCAAGTGTGGCTCTTGTTCTTTACCCCAAGTTGTAGCAGCATTTCCTCTAAATTGTCTGTATTGCAGAAACACACGCTAACCTGCTCACTAAATGCTGGCTGTCTTTCTTGACAACAACGATTCTGTCTGGAATGCTGTTGTTCAAAAGCTCACTGTAGTCTGGTGCATCAAGCGAGTACCAGTAAAGCAACATCGAGTGTGGTATCTCTACTAGACACAGAACTTCAGTGTCTGTCGGAGGAGACTTGATAGTCACCTTGTCGCTTGACACGGCAGTGCTCGAAGTAGGTCTTACGCGACGGCGAGCACCGCAGTGCCATAAACAAGGACCCGCCCACATGCGAATAAACAGACTACCGTAAGCGGGTCCGTTATTAAATTAATTTTGAATTATCAGTACCAGGTAGACCAAAAATTCCTATTGTGGGTAAAATATGCACATGTGTACCATATCCAAAACAAGCACAAGGCGAAGCTATTTATAGCACTTATCTTGAATCCGGATCGAACTAAGCCAGAAATTTGCTTGGCAACCACAAAAAAATGTGAGAAATATTGTCAAAATTCTAAATCTAATGTGTTACAGCGATTAGTAAGCGGTGAACTCCTCTGGGAAAAAAACTAGTGCATATGCACGTGCTTCGCTATGTGTACAGTTGATTAGCCACGCATCTCTAGAGCACGTATCCAGGTCGAACTAAGCTTTCTCGACGTTAGATCATCTTGGGCGCTGCGCTTTCAGGTCGCTCTCAATGCCCGTGATACGTGGCAGATAGTATACGAAAATGTTATACGGAAAAATTGATTACCGTGTCCAATTATTTCTGGCAATGTTTTGATCTCCTTCTGACACTGCTTCAGCTGTTCATGTTATAATGCTCTGTTATAATGATTTTTGGAAACATGATTACTATGCAACGGCAACATGTTTAAATTGCTATTGTCTGTTGTACTTGCTTTCAAGTCACTTATTAAATTGCTGTTATTAATTGGATCCTCTATTGATAATGATACTGATTTATAAATCATTATTGTAATACGGATGTGTTTTTGATAATGGTCATGTCATATAATAATACATTGATACAAAAAGAATTGAAGATACAGTTGAATGATTATGTTCAAAATGTGTTAACTGATGTGTTCTTGATAATTGTCATGTTATATACTTTGATGTATTGATAAGATGCAGTTGAATGATTGTGTTCAAATTGTGAACTGAGTAGCTACCTGCATGACTAACAAAGACCAAATCCTCCATTGTTACACAGAGCATAGATAAAGTTGGTTTTGAACTCTTAATAGGTATCATACTTAGCTAGTTATATCACCTCACCTATAGCTAGTATAACAAACAGCTTGCTTTCGCCTCCTTAGAGGGCAGCACAGTAAAAACAAGTGTGGCAGCCTGACACACTTAAGTGAGCCAAATGCTTGTCCACCCGTTTGGGTGGACAAGTTTGGGTAGACTTTAGTTACCACTACTGACACACTATAGTGTGTCAGTAGTGGCACACTTAGTGTGTGTCTACATAATAATTATTACTACATTCGAATATTCGTATTCAGCGCATTCTCATGATTGTAACGAGGTTAAAAATTATTAATAGTAATTTTACAGAATAATGTGATCAGCTATAATGAGTGAGTTGTTGAGCAACTTAAGAGTTAAATATTGTTAATAAATGAGGTATATCGTACTTGCTTCTTGGTATTATCTTCTTTTTTAGGATCATCTCCTAGAGAAAGAGGAGGACACAGCTAGCAGGAATCGATGTCTGTGGATAAGATATGTGCAGGCAGTAGTAGGTCGCTAGTGCTGCTTGCAGGGCGGTGAACACTGTAGGGGGCTTGATCTCAAATAGGACACAGCTCTCTGATACAACAAAGCACTGCTGCATCTCAGTTCCATCAGCCCCAAACCCCTCAGCCCCTTTGTAGTTACAATGAAGACGTAATCAAAAATAATGATTGATATAGTACAATGAAGTGATAATCAAACATAATAATAACAGTACAATGAAATTAATTTTATGTATAATTATTACAGTACCATGGTTCTTGACTGTCAGTATTATACCCATTAATACATCTATGATGTTGCCAAATGTCGCAGCTGTCGAAGAATTAGATTTTTCTCCATTGTCTTTTGCACAACAGTAACATTAAATTTCAAAATCCTCTGAGCTGTTGATTCTTTGTGCCACACTACGTTTTTTCAGTGTTGGAAAAGGAGAGATTTTCTTGACTCAATACTACTGAGATAATGCGATCTGACTTGGGTCTGATCAAGTATTATTAATTTTATGTTTTTCGAAGCAAGTTGAAGATACTTGGTAGGACTAGGTAGACTTCCCAGCTCCTGTGGGAAGAGAAACAATCACTTCTCGTCGTAGTATTTAGAGCAGTGGGGTCTACAATGGATTGAATAGAAGTCATTGACTGTGACACAGAAAATGCTCGACGACTGTCTCGTCAACTCTTTCCTTGATCAGGCCGTCAAAGTTGTCGACGGCGCGATGTATTCTAGTTTCTATTTCATCAATTCTGGCAGTCATGGTGGTTTGTAGAGCGTCTAGCTTGTCGATTCTGCTAGTGAAAATAGTCTGCAGCGAGGCAACAAGTGCCGTAACAGGGGCAATTAACTTGCTGACCGTCTCCGTCAACTGGGAATCAAGGCGTGCTTCAGTGTCAGCCAGCATACTTCGAAAATCTAGACCCTGTTCAACAGTAGTAGCAGCAGTAGGTGTCGCAGAGTTCTCGGTCTTTGGTGGCCGACCTGGGCCCCACTTTGTCTACCACTCCTGCATCTGCAATATTCCTGCTTTCTAACAAAAGGAGATAGCTGCTTTCCTCAGTGAATTTGTTCCCCATGTCTTCCATTGCTGTACTCAGTGCAGCAATGGAACTCAGTGCAGTCCTCTTGCAGAATGCTTTAATTAACTCTTAGCTTGACAGACGGACAAGTCCCACGTTTCACAGCTTCCTCGCATGCACACTCGTACACAACATGCCCCACCCTATAGTAACCATGCCCACATAATAAATATAATTGCACGAATTACTACTAAGCAAACAGCGAATCAATTTTGCGAGTCCGTTTGACAGCGAATCCGGTTTGACAGCGAATCCACTTTGACAGCGATTATCCTGTGAAACTGCTACACAATAATACTAAGTAGAAATTAGGCATTTTTCTTGATGCTATTGATAAATAATTGGACTGCAAGTCATCCATAAACATCAGTTTTCCCAACCAGTTGAATTTTGGTTATACGTTTAGTGTTTGTATCAAGGCAACTGCAATTGCGGTTTCTATACCAATTGTTCCACTGTCTCTTGCGAACTCTTAGCATTACATACTAACTCTCTTCACTCTGTATGCCCTTCGTCCATGTAACAACATGGCGTCATTTTCTAATCATCGTAACTTTGTCCACCCTTGCTATTGTTGGCTCATGGGGGCAGTTGTCACAATCGACAGTAACCAAATCGCCTGAAACAAGTTCAAAAGTGTACTCCACACTAGTAACTTCTGTTTCTCTGGATCTATACTGACCAGTGTAGACCTGAATATAGAAATTAATTGTACTAACATGTATGCCTAAAGTTAGGGAGGACTAATGGAGCAAGCTTGCCTAAATTTCGGCAGGCCGAGTGAAACAAGCATGCTCAAATACAAAAGTACATGCAAAATTTGCTAGCAAAAATTAAGGACGTGGTCACCACGCCTACAGGTAAAACCGATAAACATGGTCGACAAGGCTTCTCTTTTAATAGCCAGCTGTATGCATGCTGGGGTACACATGCATATCAAACTTACGCACGTGCACTATTATGTAGTAAAGGCTAATGGCTAACAAGCACAAGGTCGAGGATGGCAGGTAGGAGAGGCAGCGATGAGGCACGCTAAGGGACTGGGTTCTAATATAGTACGCCGAGGCAGATCAGAACTTGAGCTATTTTCTTGACCAGTATAGTGTAACAACTGACGTGTTGTATGTATTAATAGTTCAATGGCATCAGCATGTCGGTATCTAGGGTGAAAAGTCAAGCCACGCCCGAGTATTTTATGAGTTGGCTATATTTTGTACCTGTAAGCGAAGAGGGCTGCATTGATGAATTTGTCCCACTCTTCTTCTTTCCCATCAACCATCTTAGTTAAGGTGTTGACTATTGTCTGGTTGAACCTCTCATCGAGCCCGAGATGGTATGCGGCGGAGATCACGTCAGTGAGTTGGAACAGGTTTTGGTTTATCGAATTTACAAATTCTCTTCCCTGATCAGATTGGATGTTAGCAAGGCTGCCGCCATGCCTGCGTATGACGTCAAACAAGAACTTTGCCACATAGTCGGCTGACTTGTCTTTGATGGCATCTGCTTCTGACCACTTCGTAAAGAAATCCGTGCTTGTGATGATATGCATTTCCTTTCATAGTTCTTGGCAATAGACTGATGAAGTCTATTCCTACCCGGTGAAAGGGACTGTTGACTGGCCAGTGTTACATAAAACAATCTCTTTTTTCTTTATGTAAAAGTCATATAAACGAGTATTACTTCCAAACCATGAGTAAAAAAGCGATCTTTTTTTATTAACATAATCCATACCATTCGATAGCGAAAGAGTTTCTCTATCTAACAGTGCTTAATTTGTTTAATTGATGCCTGTAAGTGCTTTCGTTCATAGCATATGGCTAAAAACTATCGCAACAATTTAAAAAGACGTCTCTGATCTCAAATTATATTAGGAGAACGTTCATTACTTGCTTTAATTTTGAACACTTTGACGTTGTTTACGATACAAATCTTCGATTGTTGGGGCATACTCATCAACAAAACTGAGCGGAGAAGCATGGTACAATATCTATTTTTGATTTATTATGTCTCAAACATTAACCCATGGGCAACAATTAGGCTTCATATCACAGACTCTCAAGCCATCAGGGAATCAATCTGCAACAAACCCTACCCAAATTCTTCTTTCTGGGCGTTTATAACAGTCATTAGTGACCTTAAAAAATAACTGTCACTTTTCCTATTGTCTTGGTGGTTTTAAGAGTCTTTTTTAAGCCCAGCTCATAATAGCTTTTTCCATTTCCTCCTTCCAATTGCACTAGCACCGACGTAGATGGTAACGTTTGCAAGCGTCTTCAGAAGGCCTGAATAATTGCCAAGTGACTTGCCGCGCGAGTTTAGTAGTGCAACGTCGGAATTTTTGGATGTAGTTGGAATACCCGGCCTGATGCTGTGCAGGTAGTTGCTCAGCAACTCACTATCCGTCTCACTGAGCACCAGCAAGGTTGCTCAGCGTGACCGAACCATCTTGTGGTCAGCCATCGTCATTGTGATCGATTCATCGACTGCTCTTGCTGTGCTGGCCTCTTGGACTGTGAGGTTGAGAGCCACACCTGGCCTTTGCCAAATTTGGTATGTGATCGGTACGAATAAGTAGAGGACAAGGAGGCCTATTTGTTTAGGGCTCGGATTGTGTAACTCTCCTCTACTCCTTGAAAATCATCCTGTAGAAATCGTAAAACTGCATCATTTGGTGTGCACAATATTTGCCTAATTCTAACCCAATGAGGTGTGGGTGAGTGCTGCTATGAGAAGCATTAAGGGGCTGGCTGTTGATAGGCTCACATATTGAGGGTATCGCATACAAACCTAATGATAGTGCAGGATAACCTTTCAGGCACATGCCAACTTCAAACATTGGACAAACCTTGTCTTAAGCTTCAGTAGGCCCAAATGTAGCAATAGAGAGTGAATGTTCATCAGTAGAGTCGAGTCGCAAAGGTCGCTGGGTTCTTTCGCTGATACAAGATCATTGACTCCCCCCTCCGACTTAGGTTGTTTGGGATTCTTTATCAAACACGACTTGTTAAGGTGCGAGCAAACAGTTAATGTCGTTGCTTTCGGGTCATTATTCTTTGAATGAAATGGAGGGGGTTCGGGACGGAGACCTGGACCAGTATCGGCTAAGCTGGGAGGTTTGCTCTGTTCAGCAGCAACACAGCATCTGGGTTTTGATGTACATCAAACCCAGACATGGAAGGAATGGTAAATGGTTCTGAGTCTGATGTACGTGCTTGAAGAAGCTGGGGAATTTTCTCGCTCTTGAAAAAAATTGCAATGTGTTGTAAGAGAGGCAGATATTTGAATCTATTCTTTAGAACATTTTTCCTCTTATCGTTCTTCCTAACACTCAGGACAGCAGGTCTCATCTGCATAATCACCTCACTCCCGAAAGGGAAGTGTAGAACCTGACAGAGCTGTTTCTGGCACAATTAGAACAACCATATGCGCAGCAACTCATGACTATGAGTATTTTAGAATGGACAGCATGCCCACGAAAGGAGGCGTAAATCACACGTGGGTAACATTTCGCCCAAGTGGCTGGCTCGCATTACCATGTATAGCTAGTATATAAAAACTCATCGATTTCTGGCCGTGACATCGATCTCGACTCTGTATTCTTGAAATCATGCGTGATGTAGCTATCTATGGACTTCAGTAGCCAGGCTTTATCATTATTGGTGAACTTATTGGTATGAATGCAGTAGCACATTCTACAATTGCTACAGCGCTGTTGCAGTCATTCAAGGCTGATGAACTAGAGCCGAATGCATGCATGTGAGGCCGCATTGATTGCATACTTAATGCAGACATGCAGTAATACTTTCATTCTGTGTACACTGGTATTTATCAATAATAATTATGCTGGTTTTTTTTCAACTCATTAGTACAAAAATAATAGCCAGAACGAACTATAAAAATCATTATTTTTTGCAGTTGTAATGTTGCTGCATCCCGTGTTTGGACAATCTCCATGTATCCTGTAGCTGGTGTTGTGGAGGTATCACACATGCCGAACACCCACACCTCTTGTGACGTAGCCCTTCCACGATGGTACTACAGTTAAAATTAATAGTTAAGCGCTACTGAAATGGTTTTCATATTTTTCCCAGTGTTTACTTTATAACTTATTTGGTTTACCTTAGGTTTATGGCGAAACAGTGACTCATCGATGTCAACCACTATGCCCTGACCACCCAACTTGATCTGAGGGTCAACATTTACAAGTCTGTAGCTACATACTTCTCTTAGCCATTGATACACCTTCCTAGAATGGTGACAATTAATCAGCAAATTTTATTAAAATTATTCTCTTACTTGTATTGCTTAGTCGAATCGCGACCGTACAAAAATTAAATTACGGCATTGAAAAACAAAAACGTTCATAGCGCACGCATATTAAAGTATATGAACGGCAGACTTTGTAGTCGTGCAGACGACATAGTCTGCTTTCGTTTCGTACAAATCACGTGCTGTAAAGTCTTCCAGGAGCAGCAAACCACGCGTGTCTATACAAATGGTGAGATTTGTGGTTGTGGGTAGTTGGCTTAGGTACACTTCTATCTTAAAGCATTAACAGTCTTTTAATAAGTTCTAATCGATAGTATACAGTAACACATGAATGCAGCTATTTGTGTAAAGAAACTTACTGTTCTCAAAATAAGCACATGAATTTTTCAATTACATAATAGTGCGTAATTATTAACTATGATTTGTAGTGATGTAAGAGCCAGAAGAGTGTCAGTCAGTTGAGAAAGTGAAGGTGTGTTGTCTTTGTGGATGTGAAGGAGGGTATATGATCCGATTTGAAAGATGGAGCAATGCAGAGAAGGCATATGCGCTGGCGCACTTGCAAACACCACTGCCACCACTTAGTGTAGCCTGTAAGAAAGACAGATTGGATGCAAGGCGACACTGCAACAACTTCGCACACATTCCTAGATGGAAAAGTAATGCTAGCACATGTAATATACAGATACCACACCAAATCACTGCATATACCCGCTCTGCAAGACTACAAGTAAGACTGATAAAATTATACAACCATCAATACCACAATCAACACTAATAGAATATTTACAGGAATTGAAACAAACTTCAAATTAACAAAATAATCGAGACATAATTATAAGTAGGACAGATTCAAACAATGCTTGTTCATCAAGTGGGTGGGTGGAAAGGTGGATTGTAATATAGCACGTAGATACTTATTGTAGTACAGATGAAGAGAATGCTAGAGGAGATTTTTGTTGATGATGGCTGACCAAATGGGAATACTATCATCTCATTACAATTGTTAAACCTTCACATTGGTCTCCAAAGAAAACATAAGTAGTCTTTACTAGTTACGCCCTTGGTTGGTATGTATAATGGTAGTAGCAAACTATTCTTCCTTCAACAAATATTGTGTCAACTTGTCACCTCACTGTATGCTCTTCACTATATTATATCCAAACATGTATGATAGTAGCTGGCCCATTTCACAGACGTCTAAACTTTCATTTGCTTATCTGTTAGTCGTGTCTTTGCTCCTTCTTTATCTAGAGAAATCAAACGGAATATTACATCACACTTTCGTTTGTTACAAAATGTACCGTTACCTCTAAATTACACAAAT
Source organism: Haliclona indistincta (assembly GCA_964017065.1). NCBI lineage: Eukaryota > Metazoa > Porifera > Demospongiae > Haplosclerida > Chalinidae > Haliclona > Haliclona indistincta. Next base: position 7,509,443 of record OZ024786.1, read on the forward strand.
ATTCACCAAACAAGTTTCGCAACATTTAAAACTTCCTTGTTGATGGTAATATATTATGGTACGTCACTAATGTGATAAATTTTAGAATGTTACACTTATTTCAGCAACTGTAACAGTTGTGTTTGAAATGCCTAGGCCTTCTAGTATCACCATAAAACCTGACAAAGCCTACATGTCTTAAACAGTGTAGATGAAAGAAATTATGTGACTTGTATAATTATTACCTTCAATTCTATCTCATCCGACAATTGAACAATTTTATAAACTGTTTTTAGATGCCTCAACAGCTTGCGAGACTAGAGCCATTACTTTACTTCGCCTGGCTGTGGCGGTGATCCTTGCTGACTGATGCTTGACTGTCTCTTCTCTTTTGCTCACAAGTTTTGGGATTGAAGTCTGTTTTGCTCGGACAATCAAAGACCAAATCAACTTCACTAGTTCCACGAACGTAATGTGGAGTACAGTGTTGTCTAAATAAGAGGTCAAAGTTTGATGTTGTCTTTATGGACTGGTGTTTATTATGAACATAGAATCAATTATGGCAATTTGTGGTATCCAGTCTAGCACTGTAACAAAAGAAGTGGCACCTTTGTAGCGGCTCTGCAGTTTCTGTGTCCAATTGCTCTTGTTCCCTTTTTTTGTGGAGTACCATCAACATTTGCCAAAGAACGTGGCAAGACGAGTACTGTTCTTCACTTTTGTCAAATTGTTCACCAGTTTGGTTACACGAAACTGATCTCTTTCTTAAGCATTTGAGGCTGTAATTTTGTTCTTTTTGCTTTTGAGTCATATACCTTTTGGTTATTTTGACAGGTGTCATGGTTAAAAGTTGTTTTTCCTGATTGGAGCATTTATGTTAGGAAGTTGCATGAGGTTTTGAGAGACATAGTTGATGTAACCTGTTTCACCAATGGCACGGGCATTCACCAAGTCATGTGATTGCTCCACTGATGCCTTTACATTCGTGAATGAGTTGAGCACTCCTCTGTTTAACACTATTTCTAAGCTAAAAATGTGACGATCCACTATTAGCTGGAAAACGTTCTCTTCCCATCGCTTAGTATGACTTGTGCTATCCCATATTGTTGGTGTCGTTGGCAATGCAGGCAAAGGAAAAAGCTGAGACGTTAATTGTTTTTGTGCCTTTATTCTATATGAGAAGGAATGAAATTCTTGAACTGGTAGTAGAGAAGGCTGTGTAATAGAATGGGCTGCAGCATAACTAGCTGGTAGAAAGTTTCCAGACAGGAGGATGAAATGGTGGAGGATATAGAGCAGCTGACTAAATGCTTGCTTACTGATTCCAGGAAAGCCACACTACAAAAACTGATTGTTAATGCAACAAAAATTTTGTGGTATTGATTGATTTATCATTACAAATTCCAGTTTTGTTGCAGTAACTAAAATCATCTCTGTAAGCTTCACTAATGCTTGGTTTGTTATACTCACTGATTTTGTTTGTATTACCTTAGGTTTGTGTCTGAAAAAGCTTTCATCTATCTGCACAGCATGTACTGACCCACCCAAGATAATTGGCTTCTGGACCAACGTGGTGCTGCATACATATCTTAACCATTAGTACACATCAATAGCCATTCTGTTGGACACATCCACTTCTTCAGCCACATCTCCAACTGGTTACTCTCGGGACCAGAGATATATCAAAAGCATCCACTGCTGCAGTGTGATTCTTGACTTGTGAAAGAAACTTCCATCACGAATGCTCTTCCGAGTTTGCACTGTGGACACATGTTTTGTATTAGTTGCAATGTCAGAGCGTTCTTTCCAACGCCACCAACTGAGAGAAAGAGGCTGATCAGTGACATCATGATCAGTGACATACTGTACTGATCAGTGACATCATGCCTTGGCTGGCTGTTCACGCCTTGACAGGATATGATCTCCGCAGCTTAGGGCGACGAGGGCACACTCGGTGGTGATCTGGTCCGGAACAGAGAGAACAGCTTTTCTTTCCGAGACACTCAGCTCCCGAACCAAGTACTCATTTCAGTGTTTCTACATATCCTGGTCCGGTGGTCACACGATCTAGACTTTCATATCAATCTACACTACTATTTACTCTTGGTATTACATAAAAAAACAAGCTTTCAATACATGTCTATAAAAATGAAATATTTGATAACAAACTTAAGTTTTTGTTTGTGACTTACCATTAATCCTTCTCGTAAGAGTGATTTTCCAACGACAAATTCCTTGTACCAGTGTACTGTGTATCAGATTAGTAGTCAGATTGAGATCTGTAATATTCATTCTATGGACCATTACTAGCTCCCATGGAAGATAATCGCCACTAAGTGAAACCTGCAGATGAGCTAACATATAATACTGTATTCTCAATTGTACGTACCCGAGGAATCAGTCCAGGTCCCGTGAAACCAATGTCAGGGAGTCGCTGATGGAGGGAAGTGAGAGAGGAGGAATAGTCCAGGTCCCGTGAAACCAATGTCAGGGAGTCACTGATGGAGGGAAGTGAGAGAGGAGGAATAGTCATTTCTTATGCCTCCCATAGATTCCATGCTTTGTACAAGCATGTAGACATTGAGTGGTGCTTCCACACATTGTCAGCAGCATGCCATATTGAACCTGCATGAATTATAACAACTAGAATTAAATAAGTCAGAATCACTTACTTCCCTACTCTGCAGTAGTTCTTAACTCGATGATTTCATATAATAGCAGAATCTCCATACCGCTTCCTGGATGGGCCGGCGGTTGCAGCTGCCGCTGGTGGTTCGGAGAAAATTCGTAACATTCTTCCGTTGTACTACATGCCCGCCATACAGCATTTACTAATAGTGGCAACGTCAAGAAATATTGGTCAGCTTGATATATACTTATAGATACTTCAAAATAGTTGGATATCAACTGCATTGCTGATTGATCTAGAATATCTTCAGATCTAGAGTTGTCCATTTCTGCCGAACATAAACAATGGGATCGTTTGGCATTTAGCAATAGCTCATACTCCACCCGGTTATCTACTCCCAGGAGCCAGAATACATCCTGAAAAGGTTACACATGACTGTTGACACATATAAAGCCTACAGGCGAAAACCAACTGATCGGTTTATGACTAGTTTAATAAGAAGCTGACTAACCTTTTTTGGTAAAGTAGTGGATATCTTCAGGGGGAAAATATCGGAATGTGTAGGAGAGTGGATTCGTTTGACAGTGACAGGACGAGTCAGAGAGTAAGAAAATGAGCACCCAGCGCACTTGGCGACTGGGAGTAGATCAACGTCTAACAGGGCACAGCATGAGAACATGTATATAACTGCCACATAGTACAAATGTGATTCTAACCATTACAACACCGATTCTAATTCTAACACGGAAAACCTTCTTAGTTAGCAGCAGACACAACTCTCTTTTCAGCTGAAAATGTACTGTGAGCTGTATGGGTTACTGCGATAGAACTTTCCTTATTAAAATGTTTTTATCAACCTAAGCAAGGTGACGGATCATGCTGCTCTTGTCTTTTGCTTCTTCTTTCAGGTTTGCACCCGTATTTTTTATAATTTATAATGTCTTTGAGCAACTTGTTTATGTGCTCGTTATGTAGATCGCAGGGAAGATTGTGCCCTGACCCTCTATTTGTGTTCACAAATCGATTCCATTTCAGCTGGTGCTCTAGTGGCAAAGGAAGTGATACCAACTGAAGCTGGAGACGAAGAGCCTCAAGAGCATACTTCGTTCTGCGTGAATTAAAAAAATGGGTTTAGAGCACATGCAATTTTGAGCTTTTTATTGATGTAGGTGTTGCAGTATTAGCTGAAGGACGATCGTCTATAATCAACTATAATGATCCACCAAAATAATAGTATTACCTGAAAGCTTTAAAACTTCCCCTTCATATAACTTTCCAGCCCACTTGAAATGAGTGAATGAACCAGTGTATACTTTTCAGTGTAGACAGTGTATACTTTTATGTGAATGAACCAGTGTATAATGAACCAGTGTATACCATGTCTTTCAGGCTGGGAATAACTATGATATAAAAAATGAATACGTATTTCTTTTGTCGTGTATGTCCGATTATAGTGCTATGTGGTCGGCAGAACCATTGTTAAACCAATAAAAACCATTGTTGATCATGATAGTACAACTCTGTATGGTTCCCAAAATGAAGTTGCATGCAAGCAGAAAATCTCATCTAGGAGTTTCCAAACCTCGCTTGAATTTAGCCCTAGTCATGCCAATGTAATTCGTCAGTCACATTCTCAACTTCATTCAGGTTGTTTGGATAATGATACAGCAAACCAGTTTGAGAGGCCAGATGGATTAAAAAGTCACAATGCAATCCTCAAAAGCTGCACACCTTAATCTCATGGCTGCGTTGGAAACAGTTGTCTTTCCGACATCTGGTTCACCATAGAGTACGACCCAGTACTGCAGCCAGGTAGTCTACCAGTCATGTGACCCAGTCAGCCCGGTAGTCTCCAGTCATGTGACCCAGTCAGCCAGGTAGTCTACAAGTCATGTGATCTAGTTACCTGTCAATCCAGATAGTCCGCCAGTCATGTGATCTAGTCAGACCAGTCAGCCAGGTAGCTAGCCTGAAGAGAACTTGGGTTTAATTAGTACACTTAAAAACTATTAATTAAGATTATTTATTATTATTTTTTTTGTTCAATAATATTTTTGACACAGATGATTCTCAAAGTTAATACGAGTAACAGCAAAATAGAATTTGTTTGCAATATGGCACTGCTTTACTGTTGACACAGGAGCTAGACTTGCTTTATGGAGATACTAAAAGGCAGCAGCCACTAATCTACAGTGGTCACAGTGCTCCAGCCCAGCACTACCCTCTCTAGACAGCTTTCGCATAATACCATAACGCCAGGACATGTCAACAAAAACCAGCCAACGTGTTTGAATAATCTGAACAAGACAACAAATGAATTTGAAACGAATATTGGAATGTCTTGTTCACTCTTTATGAGGACTGTGTTTGTGCACAGGATATGGGTATGCAATATAATATTGAAAAGACTAGTATCTGTACAGTTTAGGGAAGCTCTTTGTGGTGACACTACTTGCCCACTCTTGCTAAAAAAGCGTTCAGACGGTGAACTCATAGCTGGAATGCAAACATATTTTTCACAACTCTTAGAAGCAGAGGGTAATTGGATTTTCTCCACATCAATGGGTCTTCCTCTTCATCTAATTCTGGTTGCACAAGACAACGATCAGTGATAAACTGGTGAGGTGATATTGGTCAAGTGAATCTGCAGTGTTATCTTCAATAAACACTCAAGAGTACATTTCTTTGTAGAGGAATTTAAAGGGTAACTAAGGTGATTTTTTTGTTCTGTTTTATATTTCATTTATCAATAGATAATATTGTTTAGACAACGTACAAGTTTTGGCAACCTAGAATAAACAGTACCAGAGTTACAGCAAATTAAACAACGTATGTACGCCCACGTGCAATTAAGTACGCCCACGCACTGTTTTCTACATTTTGGTGTTTGTGGAGCAGAAAACGTGCATAGCCGTTTGTCTTACTGGAGGATTTGTGCTGGCTATTCGTAATTACTTATTTTGGATGTATTGCTCCAGCCTTTTCTCGCCAATTGACCTAAGCCTCGTTGTACTGCCCTTTCTGTTGCTTGCTTTGCTACTAACACATTCCGCAGACCTTGATTCTCCTGCCTATCAAGCACATGCCATGGTTTGAAATGACAACATGCATGTTTGCATGTACCTTTCTGTCCTTGCTAGTCGGTCTGTGCGAGAACACTGTGGCTTCACGGTGTTCCGGTAAAACTGATGAGTCAAATTACTCGTCACATATAGCTTGCAAGGCCATGTGATTGCCATGCACTCTCTGCTAGGATGTACAATAGCATGCTTGTTGATCTTCATCTCGTGGCATTCGTCCATTGCCACACCGTGCCATTCTGTTTTGGTGAAGCGGACACTGAAGCTGCCCTCTCTGAGCTGTTTTAGGACAGTGTTTGGCAGGTGTTTTGAATTCTTAATTCATCACCAATGTGTCATGTAAATTGCAACCAGGTAGGTGATAGATTATTTATTGTAGTCTTTTTAACAAAATGATTTCTAGCACCATCTCTTCACTAGAGATTTTTTGATAGACAGATGCAATGCTGCCAACACCATCTCTGTTGCCAGAAACAAGCATATCTATCTATCGTGTATGAGAGAGAACGAAAGGTAGAAGAGGATGCTTTGTTGCCTTACGGGCGATGCAAGTTTTAGTAGGTGTTGCAACATAAACTGGTTTCACTAGTGGAACTCAGCAACATGCGACTGGCTCAGCAGGCGTGGCAGCTCAAACCTGCTATACTGTTTGTGAGCACACCGCTGTCATCTCGGCATCTACATATTTTAGTAGCATTATTGCACCACCTGTGGATCTACCTGATTTTATAACAGATCCCCCCTCGAGATCTGAGTCGTGCAGCTCATTTGGTTCCCCTTGTAGTCCTTCGGAATCATCCAATGATGGATCACCGGCACATGAGTGTACACTGCAAAATTCAAGGAAGGTTGCTTGGAAGCAGTATCTTACAATGAGGAGGAAACCTTTGATGACCTAGTTAGTTTTTTTTTAAAGCAGAAGTCATCGACCAGAAGATGTCTATGAGAAAATAACTGATATAGAGAGAGAATATGTACGCCAGTACCTTAGGAAAACTGAAGATCGTGAAGAGAAATTTGCTGTTCTTTGCAAACGTTATCGAGAAGAACTCTCACAGAGACCAGTAAATCCATGGTACATCATACGCATCAGATCCCAAGTCTGCATATGTGAATAAATACACTAAAGCTTTGTTGTTGTCGCCAGTTATCAAGTCAATGACTGTGATCAGTGATTCAAAGATTGTTCAGACAATTGAATTGTAATTTTACAGAACTCCCTATCATTATCTTGTGTGTCTATTCTAATCTGTTAGCTTTAAATTTCTTCTTTTTTCCTTCTGTTTGCCTTAATTTTTGTTTTATTGATCGACTTTCAAACCATGGCTGTGACCATAAGAGGGACTATACTAAGCAAATGATTTTGTTGCAAGACAAAATTATTGGTTGAACTATATTATTATTGGTTGAACTAAAAAACATTTCCTGTATTGAATCCAATGAAGTGTGTTCATGCGTTGAGCATTTCCTCTAGCTATCAAAGTGACTTGTATACCAAAGTGTCAACTAAAATTGCAATTTGACTACCAAGTTTGGTTGTGTGTTGAGAACAGAACTAATTTGCATATCAATAAGTGAGATCACAAAATATCATAACAGTTCTCAAGGAACTGTCTACTCATTAATATTTGCAATAGTCATCTTTACGGAAGGAAAGGAAATGGCACGCCCTGGGAGTTCCTGTATAGTGAGCCCAGGGAGCTGATGGAGTAGGCCTGATCAGTCCCGTTGATGGCTTCAGTGCTGGTGTTGATTCGTTCAGCGACAGTAGTAGCGAGCTAAAGTGTAGTGATAATAGCAAGTGAGTGCGGTCAGCTACACTTATAGTAGTCTCTTATTGTGAATGTTCATGAAATGCTTTACTAATGAACATACTTACTCATCAACTTGTCAACTTCCTTTCATACTGTATGTTGTATAGATATAAACGCTGCTGTATTTCATAGTCATACACTGACCTTATGAACTTCCATGGTTTATTCAACTGAGTAGTTATTCAGTTATAATTTGATGATATAGTATAGCTTAGACGTAGATAACACTCACTTACGTCTGTCTCGTGAGCTATGTTTACACAACAAATGCGTTTTTGTTACCTTGTGTCTGAGCTGTTTCGCTTCGTTGTCTTCATTTGCTTTCATGTTTCAAAAATGTTCAACAAGATCTTGACACTGTTCAAATCTCTCTCTCTCTCTCTCTCTCTCTCTCTCTCTCTCTCTCTCTCTCTCTCTCTCTCTCTCTCTCTCTCTCTCTCTCTCTCTCTGTCTCTCTTCTATCATGTGTTGTGTTGTGGTGTTGTCTTCTATCATGCTAGTAGACGAGTGAGGCCTCATACTCCACTCACTGCTCTTGATACAATGTGAGCATTTGGTTCCACTCTCAGTGCAAACTGAGGCACTCAATCTCATAGTATTGGTAGCTAGGGCTGTCATAATGTTACTACCGTATAGCGGAGAGGGTCATATTGAGGTGTGAATGATCTTGTTTGGCAAATTCAATTTCGGTGTACATCTCACCTTCATGGTTGCATTTTATGCTTCCAACAATGTATCTGAATAAATGCATGTCCCAGTATGGGAAATAGTTAAAGATTTGTTAGAATACGACGCTAGTTTACAGTAAATAAACCATAAACTTACCAGGAGAGAAGAAGTTCTATGAAGAGAAAGTGAGTTCAAGTCACTACGACAAATACTTGACATCTCCAGAATTTAGAGAACATGTTGCAGTCGTATGTGACCATCATTTCAACACGAATATTGAAAGATGTCAATGGAATAAGTTGTGGTGTTGGTTTTGCCATAATTTGGAGAGCGGAGATACACGATTATAGCGGCGATGGTGCGTGGGAAAATATTAAATGACTCAGTAACCACAAGACTGGGCTGAAACAATGGACAAAATTGTCAATTGCACTGCCCAATCTAACCTAACCACAAGTGCCAGTGCTTTCTGTTTGTGCGGGTAATAATCTTCTACACAGTACATGGTCATGTAAAAGTGTGTGGTGTTGATAGTGGTAGTTCACTGACGAAAGATGCATTGATGTATTTATTCAGTCTGGCCTGAAGCATTTATTCGGCAGACTATCAGATTCACAATCAAAACACCAACATTCAAACGTGTTCTCTTTTAGACTTATTGCCACTTGTGTCATCAGATTGTAGAATGATTGGTAGAACAAATGGCTGTACTACTACCAGCAAGTAGCCACGTCTGTGACACTGACTTATGTTATTTTCTAAATTACAAGCAATGTAAGCTGAATGAAGGAATTTCATGAAGGACTGTATCTACTAATCCTAGTCCGGTAGGTGACACGATCTGGAACTTCATCATGTTTCACGTAAAGTAGAATATTGTACCATAATAACCAGTTGAAGGATTGACACATTGATGAAATAATAGATGTCTAGTAGGATAAGTAACTGAATATTCTCCACTACGACCACAAATATACACCCTGACTCTGCCTCTTTCTCTGTTTACAAATCAAGTGACGACTTATTTAACGTTATAATCAGCACGTCTTCTGCTTCTGGAGGGAACAGCTTCAAGTTCCATGATAACACATGCTGGGTACAGTGCTGACTGTCATTTTCCTCATTATTATTTTCATTCCCTAATCTCTTGTTCTTCTTGTTAAATGGGCAGTCCCTATGGCTGCTTCTCTGGTGTGTGGTGCTTCCACACCTCCTACACCCTTTACCACCAATAGGCTGTGAGGGAGCCACCGGTAACTGTCCGGATGGCAGGGGTAGTGGTAGTAGTGGTGGGTTGGCTTGGATGCCGGTATCAGGGGTGTCTCCTGTGTGCTCGACTCGCTCCTCCCGCACAATAGCCCGAATCCTGCCCATCAGATCCTCCAGGTCCACCTGCACTACCTGTGCCTGTTGACTGGTCGATGGCTGTCCAGTCGTGGCGGGCACGGGGGCGGAGTCAGCGTTGGTAGATGGTCCCGATCCTCCACGAAGGGTGTAGGGTACCGTTCGACCTTCCCGGCCGCGCTCAGTTGTTCCTCGTCCAGCTCCCTGACTGCGGCCCCTTCCTCGAGCCATCACGCGCAAAAGGCGGCGAGAGAATTAACATAACACAGGAGAGAGAAGACCTCTGTCACGCACACGTTATAAGCTGTTCACCTCTGTCTCACGTGACAAGGCGTGGCCCCTCGCTTATTAACTGTGCTTATGATTTCACGCATAAACAAGGATTTAATTGAATTTCAATAATAATTAAGTAGATAACTGGAACCTTTTATACAATTGAAGCCACCCCTTTTAGAAGACAAAAGAACTATAGGAATTTGCCTGGTCCAGTTTTTTAGTCATTGTACTGCACCATCCACTTCTCAAGTTTCCCTCTTTGCCACCCAATTCTTCCCACTCATTAGCTAAAAAGAAAGAGAAGACGTAAGATTTATATCAAACTGCTAGCTATAATGTCTGTGCCTTTGCTCCACATCACCAACAAGTCCCATTAGATAGTTAATGAAACTTTTACTTCGATGTTTAGCAGAGTATGCATGTTAAAAATACTTATGATATTAGTCACCTATTCGTCACACTCTCTATTCGTCACACTAATAGTCACATGATGATTGTTAAATCTGTGTATCACTGATGGTGTAAAGTTGATAGTCGACGAAGAGATGAGATAAATCTTTTCATACTTTTGCTTGTTAGTTTCAGCCTAAAAATGTATTTTAATTATAAATCTACACTTTGAGGTATACCTATAGTGTGACGAATAGAGAGTGTGATGAATATGACGAATGATCAATTGCAATCCTTTCCTTCGACAAATGATCAATTGCCATCCTTTAGAAGACACCCCTCCCTCTTCTGATAGCAGCCGAGATGGAAGCAGTAGTGAGTGAATCTCAGTGTTGATTTCTGTTTGACAGTCACTAGTGCTTTTAAATGCTTACTAAAATGCAACATAAATGCTGATTGAGTCTCTATGACGCTCGCATAACCCATTCGATCTAACACAATCAATAACTGAATGCATGAGATTCTTGGCCCAACCATTCTTTAAAACATATTTTAAAGCAATCACCTCACCTATAGCTCGCTTAGCAAAGTGCTTGCTCATGCCTGAGGCACAATGACACCTGAGTGTATTAATACACTCAGAGGCATAGCTACCAGATCTTCTTTTAGAAATGGGTGCTTGATCAAATTTCGGAGACAAGCATATATGTATCTAGGATTTCTTGCCTCTGATGTGGGTATGTTAATTCAATTAGGCTTTCACATGCCTCAGGCACAGGCTTTTTCCTTCGAAAGTCCTCTGTTATTTTGTTTAGCAAGTTGAAATTTCACGACAGAATGATTTAATCAAATCATTTTAGGATTTATTTATTCTGTTTATTGCATAATATATATATATATAGCATAGCCGCTAATTTGAATCAGCACGCAATGAGTCATGCAATATAGCAATAATGTTATGTAAAAATAGTATGCATTTAGGGACCGTCTGCACACTGTACTAAAACAAACCACTCATACTGCTCTAGTGTGTAATGTAATATAAAAAATTTATTTTAGTAATAATGTGGTCACTAACAATTAGTGTCATACTATATTTTATCACAAACCTTTTTTGAGTTGAGTCTTGAGTTCCAATTGAAGGCAGTTCAGTTTAATTATGCAACGCTTTCTTTTATAAGCCGTTTATAATGCAACCCTTGATATGCATGTAGTGGAGCATCCCGAACAAGGAATTTGCGAGCCACATTTTTATAACTTCCGGAATCACACGCCATAATGCATTCTTTCACTTGTGTACATGAATGACTTAAATATCCTCTAGGACAACTGCAACCACATCGTTGTTTGTCCGCATGTATTGAAGCTCCTAAATTATGTACAATAGAATAACGAGCTGTTGCGCATGGCGGGGAAGTGATAGATCAACTCATATATAGGATTTGACCCATTTCTCAACAGAAAATCAAGTTTTTTTCTTGGCTACGATATGCCTCGTGGCTCCGTCCACCGAGGCGTAGACAGTGATTGTTATAGATAGAATAATGAGTCAGCTGCTATAGACATTGCAATGGCAAGACTGGATTGAGCATAATTAGGGAGACACGGTAGTGTCTCCCTATGTAGGGTTGAACGAGAAAACAAGATGGCGGCTACATACAATGTATTAGCGTTCAAACGCTGATATTTCGCCTGGTGATGAATTTTATACGTCCAAAGACACTTAGATCTGCTCTCTGGCGTTGCCCCATCTTACAGTAGCAAGGGGATTGCTTGAAATTGTTGCTAAAGTGACGAACCTGGAAACGGTGAAAATCGACTTTCGTCATCTTCGTCTTCTTCTTCTTCTTTCTTTCTTCAACTCGCCTAGCGCCTTTACGCGAGCAGTGCCGAGACCAAAACACCCACGAACATTCGTGAAATTCTCCTGGCAGGTGCCTTTTGAACATTGTTTTTAGCGAAACGGCGATCTAAATTCCGTGAGTTCTCGATCATGATCCATTGTCAGCTAAGTGTTAGACGCCATTATTGTGATTGCGCAACACGCACGTGACCAAGCAGTTGCTAGCGCACGTGACCAAGCACTAGCTTGAGTATCGCCATGCCGTATAGATCATGGAGAACACATATTTCTCTGGAGTCTTTGAATAACGGCAAGCTCGTGTAGGATCGCCATTCTGCGCTTGCCAGATAATTATAACTGGCGTGAAGGTCTACAAATAAGTGTGGGCGGGGCTCGTATGCACTGCATGCATGCATGAATGCGTAGGCGAGCTGATATGTACCACATAACAAATATTTTTAGCTACAAGTTCAAAATTGTTAATAATAAAGAAAAGCCATCAACAACAGGAAAACTAAACCAATGGTCGAAACCATGACAAAGACGACTCAGTATATTGAACTGCACTTCACTGAAAATGAAAAAGGACACAAACAAGAAAATAAAAAGATTTCTATCGAAATCAAAAGGATGTAGGGTTGTGAAATATACCACTGGTCCACAATGTAATCTAAGCATGGAATGGTAACACGATTGACTTGCTAACAGACCATAGATCCCTACATCAGTGGCTGTACATAAGATCAATAATTATTTTGTCACAAGCTGAATCCAATTCAATTTATTGCATGTCTGGTGTCAGTCAACAGCAACTAGCTGAATTAGCTATAGCCAACCACAGCAGCCACTGATGTAGGGATCTATGGTCTGTTAGCAAGTCAATCGTGTTACCATTCCATGCTTGTTCCTTGTTAGATTACATTGTGGACCAGTGGTATATTTCACAACCCTACATCCTTTTGATTTCGATAGAAATCTTTTTATTTTCTTTAGACATGCGTTTTAGTCGGCATTTTGTTTTCAGCCCATTCCAATTGAAATGGTTCCCAGTTGTAACCTAATCTCAGAGCTACGTAGTTTAACGTTTGGGCAAATCATCACCAGGTGTGTTTGACAATGTTCTCTCATGTAATTTTAAAGGGGTGCAGTACCCTTTTATTGTTAAAAAGATTTCAATCGAAATCAAAAGGATGTATAGGGATAAAGAAATTTACCACTGGTTCACAATGTATACCAACAAGGAACAAGCATGCTTGTCAATAAGCTGATTGCTTACACGAACAATAACTGTAGTGTTTTCCACTGTAGAGAATCGTCACTACTTTCTCGCCCATAGCGGCTCAGGGACCCATTGGCTGGATTGGGCAGATCGCATAGTCGTAATCTTCTTTGCAAGAGCTATCGATTGATACTAACTTAATTAAATTTAGTCCAGAGAAGAGTGCAAAACGTAGCTACTAGGATTTCCCATACACTTTGTATTGGAGCGCCATTGACAAACCGCAAGTCACATGACTGAATATTAATGATTCCAACTTCCTCTACATCCCTACATAGGGAGTCACTACCTTGCCTCCCTAATAATGCACTCCTCTATTAACTTCGATTTTAGCAACTGCTTTCCCACTTTATTTTACATTTAAAGGTGAACAAATTTGTAAAAACATTTCTATTTGCCTGTTACCCAACTGCATGGTGAATGATTCATAACTAATTATGTATCACCTACAATTGCAAATTCTGGTGAGAATTAATGCTGTTGTTTGGCGATAAAAGGATACCTATACATGTATTAAGCTTACCTGGGGTATAACACAGAAAGCATCCGTATCCTTGATTATACGATATTCCACCAAGTTCTTGGCAACAATGACCAATAGAGCTAGTGGGAGCACTTATTCCAGTGCAGGAATTAGATTTTGTGTAGCAATTTATCGCTGCAAAATTGTGAAAGTAATAGAACAACAAAATTAATATTGATTTACTCTCTGGCATTGATCCCTGGTCATCCAGTTTTAGACAGTAGCAGCAGCCAATGGTCACTACCACTAGCATGATAACCAGTGTAGCCTTCATGACTGCTAGAGAATACGCAAGTGGTACGATATGTAGGCACTGTATATAAGTTGTCAAATGCAGCAAGGTGACTGAATATATTATATTCAACTATCGGACTATAAAGACCATAACTTGCAGGAACTATAAGTCACTTGTAGCATAGCATTATGAGTCCTGCCAATCGTATCACTTGAAACATGTGACACGTCACATGTCACCTGTCACTTACATAGCTATATGAAAATTATAGTTATTGGAAGTTATATGAAAATTCTAAAACCATACATATCCATTATTAATCCGCTGATGTAGAGATACTTGATTTTCAGTAATGTCATCTCTTCTTGTTCTTTTAATTCTGCACTTTACTTTTTCCGGTCTAAACTTCTAGTTTTTTAGTAATGGTAATGGTAATACTGTGGAACCCCTGTTAGCGGACACTTAATTAGGTCTCCAGAGGACACCCTCTCCATGATGGACACTTTTGTTGGTCCCAATGGTGTACGCCGTAGAGAGATGTATATTGAGATTATTAGTAGGAATATCCCATAGGTTTCAATCAGGCTTGGTCTCCATGCATGGCTATAGCCTCACATTATTGTATTCAAGCTGTTCTCAACAATAGCTAACTTCACTGCAGTTAAGACTCGCATCCTTGTTCACACCAACATTGATAGACTGCAGCACAAAGTGTCATCACAAGAAATTTGGCTATTGAAACCTAGTATGCTGTTCACAGTGCAACATAATAGGTTACAACTCGTCATGTGTTTGTGTGTGTGTTGTGTGTGTGTGTGTGCATGTGTGTGTACCCTGATGGTTCTCCGGTAAAGCCTTGGGCTTCCAATCCAAGGCATACCGGTTTGAATCTCACCAGGGCAGAAGAGCAAAAGGCATCAAAGAATCTCTAGCTCACCACCCGATCCATCTGTAGAACGGGTACCCTGGTCTTGTACCAGGCACAGTGTGAAAAGCTCTAGTTTCCTGGCTTGCATACTAGCTTGTAACTGAGGGTATGCAGGTAGTTCCCCAGATTTGTAAACATCTTGTTACGCTTAAGCAAACTACTTGCAAACGGACACATGTTTACAAGCCTGATTTACAAGTTGGGTAACTGTGCGTTTCCAGCTGGTAAACGCGCGTTACAGACAGTAGTTTGCACATCACTCTGGTAAACCTGGCCTCTTCCCTAGTAAACTGTGCTATAAACCGTGAGTTTACAACTGTACCAAGCAAGCTTGCAAACTAGAGCTGGAATAATTTTACTGATTGACCATAATTTTATTTTTAAAAATAATTGTTATTAATTTTTACATTATCTGAAAAAAACAGTGCTGAGTGTTCGGCTACAAAGTTTTGAGTCTGTGCTTGTCTCATGAACTTCTATTCCTCCTAAGTAACGAACAATAAACAGTGAACAAAATAGTGGAAAGATGAAACTTACTAGGTTAGTCATCTTCCATGTTATGATCAGTAGTAGCCATTCTCTTCTTTAGGTCAAACAGGGACTTGTGAACTACTATTCAATAGAGAAATTCACACCAACCACCATTATAACACTTACCATTTTATTCTCTGGGGCTTGTAAATGACTGTATAATAAAAAATAATCACACTAACCACCCTAATGCTGTAACGTACCTTCTTTTCTTTAATCTTCAATCCTTACTTAAAACAAAGGGACTTGTGAAGTACTATACAATAAAGAAATTCACACCAACCACCATTATAACACTTACCATTTTATTCTCTACGACTTGTGAACTACTGTACAAGAAAAGAAATTTACAGCAACCACCATTATAGCACTTACCTTTAGGACACAGAGGAACCTTCACGCAAGCGACAAACACATTGAAGTTCACGGTCCGAAGTTGGGAGCTGGTATTCAGCGAACAGATAAGTCCTGAGCACTCGGTGAAATCAGCTTCCCAATGCCCGCCATAAAAATAACTGTCTGTACACGGAAAACTGACTCCTAGTCTGCTTGTTTCTGGGAATGGAGAGAGAGAGATTGATAACAAGATGGAAGATCTAGAGCTAAGGAGGCAAATGCAAAACACACATACCATTATACTATCATGCACACACAGTAGGTGGATTCTATCTAGCTAAGTAGGTAACAAGAAATTAAAAAGATTTCTATCGAAATCAAAAGGATGTAGGGTTGTGAAATCTACCACTGGTCCACAATGTAAACTAACAAGGAACAAGCATGGAATGGTAACACGATTGACTTGCTAACAGACCATAGATCCCTACATCAGTGGCTGCTGTGGTTGGTTATAGCTAGTTCAGCTAGTTGCTGTTGACTGACACCTAACGTGCATTCAGCTTGTGACAAAATATTGATCTTATGTACAGCCACTGATGTAGGGATCTATGGTCTGTTAGCAAGTCAATCGTGTTACCATTCCATGCTTGTTCCTTGTTAGTTTACATTGTGGACCAGTGGTAGATTTCACAACCCTACATCCTTTTGATTTCGATAGAAATCTTTTTAATTTCTTGTTTGTGTCCTTTTTTCTTTTTCAGCGAAGTGCAGTTCAATATCATGCACGTACTGAGCTGTCTTTGTTTCCACCATTGGTTTAGTTTTCCTGTTGTTGGCAGCTTTTCTTTATTATTAAGAATTTTAAACTTGTAGCTAATAATAATTGTTATGCTGTATATATCAGCTCGCCTACACATGCATGCAGTGGATACGAGCCCCGCCCACAATTGTTTGTAGACATGTACGGCGGTTGTAATTATCTGGCAAGCGCAGAATGGTGATCCTATATACGAGCTTACCGTTCTTCGAAGACTCCAGACAAATACATGTACATGTATGTGTTCTCCGTGATCCATAAGGCGCGCGGCGATACTCAAGCTAGTGTTTGGTCACGTGCGCTAACCACTGCTTGGTCACGTGCGTATTGCGCAATCACATCAATGGCGTCTAACACTTAGCTGACAATGGATCACGATCGAGAAATCGCGGAATTTATATGGATGTTTCGCTAAAAACTAAGTTCAAAAGGCACCTGCCAGGAGAATTTCATGACTGTTCATGGGTGTTTTGGTCTCGGCATTGCTCGCGTAAAGGCGCTAGGCGCGCTGAAGAAAGAAAGAAAGAAAGAAAGAAAGAAGAAGAAAACGAAGATGACGAAACTCGATTTTCACCGTTTCCAGGTTCGTCACTTTAGTAACAACTTCGAGCAATCTCCTTGCTACTGTAAGATGGGGCAACGCCAGAGAGCAGATTTAAGTGTCTTTTGACGTATACAATTCATGACCAGGCGAAATATCAGCGTTTGAACGCTAATACATTGTATGTAGCCGCCATCTTGTTTTCTCGTTCAACCCTACATAGGGAGGCACTACCGTGCCTCCCTAATACACAATAATCAAAACTAAGATGCTAGCATTTACTCACTTCTTCAAAGCATACATGTTAGTCAGACAGGTCTGATGTATAGTTACCCGGGGCTATTCCGTGGTAGAATTTCCCTAGCAGCAAGTAGCGTTCAGCAGCGTATCATATCTTAGCAACGGAATACGCTATTAGTTTCAAACCTGTACCATTCAAATCGCTGCTATACGCATAACTCGTAGCTTCTCTTCTCTTTCTTTGAAAACGTAAGGCAGCAGAACTACAGCGAACAACTTTCACTAGTTGGAAACGGGCTAATTTCGTGTGCCTTGGGGGCAATTCCGTTGTAGAGATTACGGACGGTTTTACGGTTAACTACGGAAATTTACGGCGAAACGAGCACATGGCTAAAGTATAGTTAGGCTAGATCACGCTCGTTTGGTAACCTTTCAGGAAAGCAGAGAACAACTTTAAGGTCAGATAGCTGTATGATAATGTCTATAGTTTTACATATACTGTCTGTTTTTCTATACTATGTCTTCGTCCTCGCATGTCAAGCACAAGAATGTCACCACTTGAAGTTCTTGGGGGGACAGCCCTGCTAGTGTGGGACTGCACGACTGGTGAGTCCATCCTAACGCATGATTCACACTCAACCCACTCTTCTTCATCTCTCTCATCGTACTTATCATTGCAGACAAGACAGTAGAATTCCTCCTTGGATTTTTTTGTTCTTTTTCTTCTTTTGTTCTTTTTTTGGTTCTTTTCAGCTTCCCTTTGTCGTTTCTTTTCTTCCCTTAACAGTCTCTTTCTCTCTTTCTCTCTCTCCTTTTCCAACTTCTCTTCTTCCTCTCTTTGAACTCTCTCCAGGGCTTCTTCACTAGTCATGCTTTCACCAAAACCCACAAGTCGTCTTCGTCTTCCATCACCTGTCCTTTTAGGGGCTTTCGATTGTAGTAGCTCACTGAAATAGACTCTCAAGGATGACATTGCTGGAGAGTCAACAGGAGCTTGTTTAGATTTACGTTTGGTGGCAGTGCTAGAGGCAGGAGAACCAGAGGGGACAGGTGTGGTGGCAGCGCTAGAGGCAGGAGGACCAGAGGCGACAGGTGTGGTGGTAGCGCTAGAGGCAGGAGGACCAGAGGCGACAGGTGTGGTGGCAGCGCTAGAGGCAGGAGGACCAGAGGCGACAGGTGTGGTGGCAGCGCTAGAGGCAGGAGGACCAGAGGCGACAGGTGTGGTGGCAGCGCTAGAGGCAGGAGGACCAGAGGCGACAGGTGTGGTAGAGGCTGGTACAGGAAGAGATGGAGCAGGTGATGCTAGAATAGGACCAACAGCTACTTCTTCAATCATGGCTGGTCTTCTCAAAGTGAGTGTGCTGTATGTGTCTGGTGATTGAAAATCAGCCGCTAGTATGTTAGTAATAGATACTGTTTCTCTGTCTTCTTGTTCCATTTCATTCTCCTCTTCGATCTCTTCATTCTCCTCTTCAGTCTCTTCATTCTCCTCTTCATTCTCCTCTTCAATCTCTTCATTCTCTTCTCGAACCTCTTCATTGACTTGCCTGCTTTCGCTGGTAGCTGGTCTGTTGTCGCTAGTAGGTTCACTCTCGCTTATAGCGTATGGCAGTGAAAGGGAGTAGGTGTCTTCTGAAATTACGGTGCAATCATAGGGATATATCCCGCACTTGCGAAAACCACCAATTGCTGCTTCTGGTTTGTAACCTGCCTTGCAGGCTTCTGACAATAGAGTAGGGAAGTGCTTTTTAGTGATCATACACTTCTCTCGCCTGGTGAAGTCCTTTACAATTCTGCACCATGCTGCCTTTAGTGGTTTAAAAACCGAAACGTCGAGAGGCTGCAATATGTGCGTGAGATGCGAAGGAAATTTGAGCATATGTACTTGATGTTGTATAGCTAGTAGCCTTAGCTCGTAGCTCACGTGAGACGCATGACCGTCAAGAATGAGGAGAACGGGTCGTGCATCTGGTAACGATGGAACGAACTGAGACTGGAACCAGTCGAGGAAGGTCTTCCCTGTCATCCAGCCTGATGGTGACACTCCGTACCTTGTCCCCAATGGTCCACCCTGCGTGTGATCAAACATCAGGCGTTGACCAGTGTAAACAACGTACGGAGAAATGCACTGCCCAGATGCTGAAACGCAACAGTGCACCGTGATGTTTTCTCTTCCACTGCCGGCGATCATGTGTTGAGGAGATTTCATGCCTCGTCTGCAAATGATGCTGTCTGGTCTGCCAGACAGTGGAAGACAGGACTCATCGGCATTATAGATTTGTTTTGGCTTGTTCTTTAGCCCCAGCTCGTTGAGTGTTGGTTCGAGCACATCCTTGAACCAGTGGTTAACAAGCTCGCGGGTTGTTGCACGAGCTCGCACTAGTTGCAGCTGCTGGGGTTTCCTGCGCGACAGGTTTGGGTGGCGTTTTAGAAACCCTCTCCACCAATCATCCCCTGGTATTCCATTAATAAATGGTACTTTTCTCTTTGTTTTTTTGCAGAACTCTCCGACAACACCAAGGACTTCCTCTTTACCAATCCCAAAGCCCCACTCTGCAAATAGGATGCATGTTGCTGCCACCTCATCTTCCTCCTCTTTAGTGAGAGCTGTGGGTCGACCGGCTGTTGCGTCGTCTGCTACTTTCCCCTTCAGCCGGTCTCTAAGTGTCTGTTCTGGGATGCCAAATTCTTTGGCAGCTTTGTAGCAGCTCATTCCATCCTTCCTCACACATTCTAGAGCTTTAGTCATGTCCTCTACCTTCCATCTCTCTCCTGTTTTCTTCCTCACATACAGCCTTGGCATTGTTAACACTATTATAATAATTATTATGTTAAATCACATTGTTGATTGTGTATAAAATACCTCTATAGTCGATCACAGCTCAAAGAATAAAGACGGTAAGTTTGCGCATTTGTTTGAAATAAGCGGCTGCAAGGTAATGTTTGAACTTGAATTTACCCGCCACTATTTAGTAAGCATCGAGTATAACCCTGTCATTAATGGTATCATTGTGAAGTGCGTTTAGTAAGCTATCGTTTAGTACCGTTTGTAAGTGCATATGACGTTAGCGGGCTCGGTTATGTACGCGATAGTGTGTTGCACTAGTAGGGGTAATTTCGTGGTACCGATGTTGAATTGTATTGCTATGCTGTACCCCGTAATTGCCCCTGCCACGGAATAACCCCGGGTAACTATAAATCAGAAAGTTAGATAACTCACCTGTTCAAAGTGTACATGTTAGTCAGTGACAATGAACACAACTGTAGAAAACAAATATCAAACACCAAGACACTAGTATAGCTTACTCGAGCTCTCTCCATGTTATCCAGCCGGCGAGCAATGACATGTATAACAGTTAACACCCTGATATACTACACACTCTCTTCCCCAGGTTATTGTGAATATTATTTTGTACAGAAAGAAAGTTTCATCTTCCACTACATACACCTCACTTGACTGCCTGGCGAGTTCTGTCCACAACGAGCAGCTAGCACGCGGAGCATAGGCCGCCATCTTTGCAACTTTTGGCGCCCAATCTTCGACCAATCAAAATACACCGGGAAAATAGCGCGCGCTAGAATGATGGGCTGGGCTTTCAACATGTCCGACTTCTCTCTCACACTAGGCAGTAAGTCATGCAAGTGCAGTGTGCAAATTCTGATTTAGCTATATATTTATTCTTTCTTCCATAGCTTGCCAGCGTTATTCTGTCAAGGTGTGAGGGTGCCGAAATGCATGATCTCAGGCTGGGCTACGGTATTAGTGGTCCTGTGATTGGTGAAGTTGCTATTACACCCATAGGCGGCGGAACCAGAGGGGCATAGGGGGCTTAAGCCCTCTGAGAGATACTGTACAATGCAGTGTGCTTCCTCTGCAGTGCTGGAACACGTGACACCGAGATTATATTCAAGGTTTGTGTGACAGAATTTAATCACTGTACATTATTCATTTCCAACAGCTGTATATCATATGCAAGAATTAGTACCCATGCTTATTTACAAGGTAAGGATTGATTATGTCGACTGAGTGTGTTGTTCATTGTTACTTGTTTAGGTCAAGTGTCGATCAACTCCTCGTCAGTCAAGAGTTACGTAGATTTACAACCAGTAGCTACACATCCTTCGAACACAATAACAAATACATGTATTTACTCTATAATAGAATAATCATTCATTCATACAAAATTTGACAATGTATGACATTGTACGTCACACTGACTATGTATGCTAATCATCAGGTATAATTAATAACCTTCACAAGCACAGATAGTTATGTTACAAAATACAAACTGTACTTCACAGAATCTACGCAACACCTTGAATAATACAATGTACACTAATGAACAGCTTTCCACAAATCAGACAGAGTCTGCAGTTCCCAGCTGCACATGTCGCATACATTTGCATCATGTCAAGAATTGAGTAAAAACCAGTGAGGCACAGCGTAATGCTCATAATTATGTTAAATTGGTACATGACAATGATTCAAGCAGTATTCAGGCAAGCCAGTTATAAGCATAAAGTTACGCTACAGACTATACCTCACACAGAATCTACGCAACACCTTGAATAATACAATGTACACTAATGAACAGCTTTCCACAAATCAGACAGAGTCTGCAGTTCCCAGCTGCACATGTCGCATACATATGCATCATGTTAAGAATTGAGTAAAGACCAGTGAGGCACAGCGCAATGCTCATAATTATGTTAAACCGGTATAAGCATAAAAGTTACGCTACAGACTATACCTCACACAGAATCTACGCAACACCTTGAATAATACAATGTATACTAATGAACAGCTTTCCACAAATCAGACAGAGTCTGCAGTTCCCAGCTGCACACGTCACATACATATGCATCATGTCAAGAATTGAGTACAAACCAGTGAGGCACAGCGTAATATAATGCTCATAATAATTATGTTAAACAGGTACAGATTCTTAGGCACGTTTTTACAGTAAAAGATTTTCTAAAAATTTACATAAATCAGGAGTGCTAGGTCGCTTGTCACTATCATAATCTAGACACATATTAGCCATGGATTGTAATGCTGGAATAGATAAAATATCACATATAGCTAATAGAATTCTTCCAAACGAATAAACATCAGATTTTGTGGACTGCTTCTGTGTTCCATCACGTAATTCTGGAGACACTTGTGGATGACGATGTCTATAAATTTCTTGTTCAGACTTGGACAATTGGTAAAGTTTCCCGTTTATTTGGTAGCATGCCTTACCAAAATCGATTATAAAAGGCTCAACACATTCAAATGAGTTTCCGCCCAAAACAACATTGTCATTTTTTAGATCATTATGAAGGATCGGTCCATTCTTATGTGTATGAAGGTATAGCAAGCCTCTAACTATACCGACAACAACTTTCTTCCAGGCAGTAGAAGTTAGCAACTCTGATTCCTTTGTGATTACATAGTGAAGTGAATATGGAATTTCATTAATACCATGAAAACTCATTAGTAAACACTTGTAGCCAGCTTTACTAGTCATAACACCAAAAAGAAATGGTATATTTGCATGGCAACATTGAGATAAAAGATGAGCTTCAACTGCAAACGATGCCTCAAACGACGAACCCTTTCGTATAATTTTTACACAAGCATTCTGTGAGCCAACATACGCAGAAAAACACTTGCCAAAGACACCCTTTCCAAGCACTTTAGATTTATTAATTTGAACCTCTTCTGGACTAAAATGTCGAACCTTGTCCAACGACGGTATTCGGACTTCTTCAGCTGAAACTGATGGACGAGTTCCACTACCCCCACTTTGAGCAGAACTCATCATAACCTCTGACATCGTGCGCTTTGTTCCTTTGCTTCTATGAGTTTTTGTCAGAAGTAGTGACCTGCAAAAACACACACGATGAAAGATGATTGATTATTACTGTAATAAAACTGGCCTCTTTAGTTTCTGATTTCTCATTGACAATTCTTGCGCTTTTTCTTGATGCTGTTCATTTTCTTTCATTAGCTTCTCTATCTTAACTCTCATCCTTTCCTTTTTGCCTTTTCCGCGTTTAGATCGTTTGATCTTAAAATTGCCTTCCAGTTCACCAGTATCCATCAGAATTCAGCTGGGCAATACAGCCGCGTAATATGTTCGCGGTTGTTTTTGATTGGTCAGGATTAGGCGCCAAAAGTTTAAAATTTAATTTTGTGCATTCTGAATAAAGCCCACTGGTGAACGCCTCTCTGAAATCGAGTGCTCGATCTGAGCTACTGGGCTTCGATCTGGACATACAATCGCGAAGAAGCATATACCTAATGTGACTGAGACCTCGGCTGCTCAAAATATAGACTCGGGAGCTGCTGTACGTTTGAGGAAAGTCCTATTTCACTGCATAGCTACTGGCAGCAAGTGAGTATACAATTTGTGCTTGCTTGATGAACATGTAAAGTCCAATCATATTGAATATTTACTATAATGTACATGTTGTAACATGTCACCGTGGCCTAGCTTGCTCTGCATGTTTAGTCAGCCAAAGTAAATTCATTTAACACTATTTCTCCATTCTCACGAGCCTGGTCTGTTGTAAATAGTACATAAAACAATGTAAGTGCATATAAAATGTACCGGCTTGTTCATTAGCACACTGATCCTGATCATCGGTCCTTTGTGTCTCAGATTCTACAGTAGTTAACAAAGTAAAGTTATTTCTGATGGTTCAGAACAAGTATTCATGATTATTACATGTATTATGACACGTACCAGACCACACAAATGGATCAACTGCCCATTTTGGTGCATTTGGTGGAGGCTTGCTAGCCGATGCTGTCCCTATATTCCTCTGCTTATGAGGAGTGACTGACTCTTTTCCTTCCATCTTTTTTTCATATCTTTTGTCCCACTCCCTTCCCACTTTCGCTAGCACTCCCTTTCCCTCTTTCGCTAGCTAGCTAGTGACCTGTTTAATTCGTGGTTATTAGCTGGTATTGGTCCACTCCTTTTCTCTCATTTGCTAGCTAGCTAGTGACCTGTTTAATTCGTGGTTATCAGCAATTCTTGCTCCACTCCCTTTCCCTCTTTCGTTAGCTAGCTAGTGACCTGTTTAATTCGTGGTTATTAGCTGGTATTGTTCCACTCCTTTCCCTCTTTCGCTAGCTAGCTGGTGACCTGTTTAATTCGTAATTCTTGCTCCACTCCCTTTCCCTGTTTCACTACCTCACATCACTGTCCGTGTACATGTATCTAATATTTATTGTGATATGCTTTTAACTTAAAGGTAAGAGTGTGTTGATTAAATACTGTCCTTACTGACTACTGCTCTTCTCAGTCTTACAGACCAGTACCATTGGATTGGGGAAACTGCTTTCATCATTATTTCAACGGAGTGTTTAACCCTTTCATTTTCACACTTTATTTTTTTATTTTAACCGGCTTTTCTTAAAGCCACAAATAATCAAAAGATCAGCTTAAAAATAATATTATAGTTGTAAGGAGTTACAGAGGATCATAATTGCTTCACTTATACCTGCAGATTGAAAAATGATTCAAAAACTTGAGCTAAGTTAGTGTTAATTATTAATACAGGAGTTAAAGTGCACTGCATGTGTTCACAAGGATGGTTTTCAACTCTTGTTTATATGAGAACTTAGTTTACAAATAGTTAACAAGTCTTTTTAACATATCCAGGGTTTTCAGTTAGTTTGCAAGTCTTGTAAACAACCGAATTGAAAACCTTTTGTAAACTTATCAAAACTATGAGTTTTTAAATCATGTAAACTAAGCCTTTTCACACTGTGAGGGAACTGGTTGTGGTCACTTCCTGTGTCTCCTCAATGTTCCTGCGAGTTCATTAGCCCGGCTCCAGGATGCCGGTATCTGCCAAGCACCAGCTTGTACATCTGCCAAGTGCACACAGGAACTCTCAGCCTTGTTAGTTGCCTTTGTTGCATCAGCCACCACTGCCTACCACTGAGTAGGCATCATCGATTTCCATTGCTTGTTTGCTTTACGTGTGTGTTAGCTCATGCAGTGCATGAGCTAGTCACTTACTGCATGAAGACCTAGTGGTACTGACTGAGATCTGGAAAAACATGTCATAATAATTATGTGTAAATGCAGTGGCTAGCATTGCAAAAAAAACCGGAAAGATGGTACCGAGGCTGGGGTGAAGAAGGAGATGTTTTTCTGTTTTTCCTGGGAGTGATCCGAATGATGCGTTCTTCAGGATAATCCATTTGGTATGCATACAAATTCAGTAACTATCACAGTGTGATAATTTTTTTCTTGTTGAAAAATTCTATTACTGTAAGAAAAACGGTACAAATGAACCCATATTTAGTGGATAGTGCATGTTAGTCATCTTGACTTCTACTGAATTGTTTTCACAGTACAAATTAAGCAAACATGAGTGATAAGGATATTTATCATCTCGTATGCAAAAATTGCAGAAAAATTAGGGTGAATGCAAAAAAGATCAGTGATTAAGAATAATTGGGAACGTGTGGAAAAATGCAAGAAAATGCAGACAGAACGCACATTCTGGACATCCAGTTTACGTAACTCATCAGTCATCATCGTAAAATATCTCACAAACATTTTGAATATCAGCACCAAGTATCTTGTTTTTTCGTTCATCCCTACATAGGGAGTCACTACCGTGCCTCCCTAATAGCCTTGTACATAATTATGTTACATGTCTACCATGCATTTAAGACCTCTCTATATAAACAAGCACTTACACATCCTCCAGTTTCCATGTGTAAACTGGCAGCTCACGATGAGCAACAAAAACCACAATGAACCACCCAAAACAAAATTAATGACACCACCGCCCAAGAAAACTTTGTAATCTTTAGTGACACCACCACACTTTGTATTTTGCAAACACCCAATGTAAACAGTTTTGATCAGTCATATTGCTACTTGTCCCAAGATTAATCATGATGTGCCAGCTTGGTTACAACAGAAGTGCATGAATTGTACATGCAACTTGTCAGTTTGGGAACTTATTATGTGATAATTGTTTCATAAGCTGCAGCAATAAAGCTCACTACTACTGAAACCCGATAATGTTATGTGATATTGACATCACTAACATCTGTGGACCCAGTCATGCACGAAGTGGAGTATGAGCAACATAATTATGATACCTATCTAAGGACCGCAGCCAGTAAGCTAGGTTATGAAAATATTTTCTTACGTTGTGAATCCTGACTGCAACGGCTCCATGCAATGTTTAATGTGAAGTGTGGGCGTAGTCACGTGATCATAATGTGTTGTATATCGAGCTGGAGATGTCTAGCGACTATGCAGTCTGTATTACTGTCGATAACTCTCGCAAGATTGTCCACGGACTGAGCAAAACAGCCATGGTTGGTGAAGTGATCGAGAAACTGCGCATTTCTTGCTGCAAGAAGGCACCACAGCTACTGCTGGAGACTCCAGCAGTAGCTGGAGTGGAGTCATGGCGAGGGTGTTCGTGTGTTATGCCCAGTGGAGAGCAACTGTGCATCTCTTTCGAGCAGTGGGGCAGTCAAGCACGTGACGTCGAATTGATCATGAAAGAGACCAGGAGAATTGACCGCAAGACAGCTAGATCAAAAAGGGGGTGGGGCTGTTCTGGGAAAGTTGCTCGCAAAAAATCAAAGCCACTCGATCGAACACGCGCAAAAATCGTTCGTTACGTTCAACAACGTCACAGTATTCATCTGGTACGACAGCTGGAAGAGGATGTAGCAAGACTGAAAGAGGAATTAGCTCATAAGGAGCTGATCAAGAAAGCATTTTCAAATCAGGTGTCTGATTTAGCTAGTGACATTGATTTTAGCAATTACCTCTCACCTGAGCTAAGGGAGGAGTACAATGAGGCGATGAAGAGTGTGGAAGAGCAGGAGCAGAAAGCAACTGAACTACATCAGCTTCGAGAAGAACTCAGACAGAAGGTGTCATCGAAGCAAAACGAGAAAATGGCTCTTGAGAGGACTGTGGATGAATTGCACAAAAAGGTCTTTTCTCATAACCTAAAGCTTCAACCTCAGTATTAGCTATACTTGAACACATGCATGATTTAGTAAAGGTCAACTTCTTACATTATATTACAACACTCTTTCCGATCCAGATACAAGCTGAACAAAAGGCTATGCAATTGATGTCAAGCAAGCATTTTGAGTCATCTGAACTTACTAGTGCCCAAACTGAACTCACAGAACTTCAGACAGGTCTCAAATCTAAGATGAAAATCAGCCAACTACAGGCGGAGAAGGTGATATCAAAATTGGTTGTCCTTACTGTAAAATTATTCTTTGCTGTCTCAGATACGTGAGATTGCACATGAAAGAACGAAAATTGAGACAGAAATAGACAAAAAAGAGACAGCATGTAACACAGATAAATGGAAATCAATGTGACAATTTCCTAGTGAAAACCTCAATTCTATGAATTCAGTTTTTTTACAATGTATGAATGCTATTGTTAGGGTTGTATTCATTACAAGGCTATTATGTCAGTATGACTTTATTGGTACCTTTTGGCAAATGTATTGTTATGCCCTCTATAAAATTTGGTGGTTAAGTGATGAAAATTTTAAGGCAGAGAGGTGTCATTCTGTATATTCAGTCCTGCATGCAGTCGGACACTCGGCGTCAGTGACATTATGGAATAGCTTCACTTAATTCCCATGGAACCTTTTATTCATATAACAAGTGTGAGCATACAATGCTCAAAGGAACATATGCAAGTAAACCGTATTGTGTCAGGAATAATGATTATGCTATATTACATAACCTAGAGCATGAGCAAGGAGTTCCACTGCAGGTATAAAACAAGACTTGCACAATCTCAAAGTGTCATCCTTAAACTTAGCATTAATTTTGCTATAGCTATGGGTGTGATGCATATTGCAGTCTTTCTTAGCGCTGTATTCCTGGCAGCTTCAGCTGCTAAGCTTCCAATGAAGCACACAAGCGATTACTTGACAGAACTAGACCGCCAAGTGGAAGAGTCGAGGGTAAATTTCCCTCCAAGTTGCACTCCTTTCTACCCCTCAATGATTGCTACTAAACCCAGTGGTTCTATTGACGCGCTTCCTTTCACTCACGGAATCTGTGTTAGCTTGTACACCGGTCATTTTGTCGTAGTCCAATATGGCGCTTATCCAACATTTAACATTTACTATGGATCTGGTTTAAAATTAAGAGAAGTTTCCTACCCTGCGCCATTTGGTTTTAAGACCGACTGTGTGTTCACTAGGACCAACATCTACATCGCTGACGTCACTTTCAAAAAAATTTTGAAATACTCGGCAAGTGGAGTCTACCAAGGTGAATTCGCAATTGGTTCAGCTTTCTTCAGAATGACATCTGGTGGAGATTATCTATACTCTACTATATTCTTAACCAAGTTGGTAGAAGTCTACAACCTTCAAACTCGTATTAGAGAATTAACCTTTGAGATAACCTCACCAATCATACATGGAATATCTATGGACACGAACAGACACCTTTACATCACTACATTGTCCAATGTTGTCGAAAAATACGAACACAACGGACATAAAATTGGAGAAATGAGATCCAAGGACCTAATTTTTGGAGATGGAATAACAATCGATGGCAGTAACAACACCATCATTGCAGATCATGCTGATCGAGTTGTCATCTATGATCAAAGCAACCTTTTGATTAAGAAACTTTGGCCAGTTCCTAGCTCTCCCAAATGATGTGGCTGTCAGTGCTTTCTGCCGTCATCTGTACGTGTCTTCATGGGGCAGTGCTAAGGTGCTCATTTTTTGAAAGCACCACTGAGCTCAATAATATAAAGAAATAAAAAGATTTCTAACGAAATCAAAAGGATGTAGGGATAAAGAAATCTGCTACTAGTCCACAGCGTAAACCAACAAGGAGCAAGCATGGAATGGTAACATAATTGACTTGCTAACAGACCATAGATCCCTACATCAATGGCTGTAAATAAGATTTTGACTCTATACAATATTTGTTCACAAGCTAAATTTAATTCAATGCACGTCAGGTATCAGTCAATAGCAACTAGCAGAACTGCTGTATAGTCAGCCACTGATGTAGGATCTATGGTCTGTTAGCAAGTCAATCGTGTTACCATTCCATGCTTGCTCCTTGTTGGTTTACGCTGTGGACCAGTAGCAGATTTCTTTATCCCTACATCCTTTTGATTTCGTTAGAAATCTTTTTATTTCTTGTGTAACTTGTTATGTGCAGTCTTTGCAAACAAAATTCTCAGGAATAACAGTCAGCTCTCTGCCATTAGTGAATTGTTGCAAATCCTTCTTGGTTAAACATATTGTGCCATGCCTTATCCAATACTTTTTGGTTTTGGTTGTGTTGATTGCATTGTCATTATCAATATCTAATAATACGGTGATTGCACGGAGTTTATACGGAGCATCGTATCTGCGTACCGTTTAAAGTGTTCCCACATCGGTAGTAAACGGTATCCGTGTTTTAAACAAACGGCAGCCCGTGTTTCCCCCGTTATTGCACAAACACGGCAACTGTTCGATGGAAGTACGTTCTCCACCTTCCTGCACTGTTTTCCCTGTGTTGCCATCAACAGTCTGCTAGTCGAATCAGCAATAACAGCATCCTGCTTCACAAGTCCTGGCCTGACGTCCACCTCATCGTGCAACTTCAGGACTTTAGCATTTACACTGATCCATGTGTCTTGGTCCAAACTTTGCAGATTTTCCAGTTTAAAAATCGTAGGCTCGGCAAGCAGCCTTGTAGAAGTACGCGGTACGTCATTATTTGCCGTGATATTTTTCGGAGATTTCCTGATCCGAGCGTTGTCTTTGATGATAACTTCGTATTCATGAGTATAGTCGGAGAGTTGCTCTTTACAGCCGTCTAAAAGAACAGGTTCCTCATTCTTGCAAAAATCAGACAATGCCTCTTGCTTCTTATCAGAAAAACCTACCAACCTTTTGCCACCCGAAGAATCATTAAGTCTACCATGGAAAAAACTACCATTGACCATTTCTGATGACAGCATTGCAACCAGTCCATTTATTCGTGCTAACTTGCACGGAGTAAGACATTTCAGTTCTTTGAACTTGATCACTTGTACTAAATCGACTTCTCGTTGACTCTTTTTTGATCGATCTTCCATAACCTCCACACTGACTGCAACTAAAGTTACTCCAGCATTGCTGTATCTTTTAACTGTAGCGATGCGCATGCGCACAACCGAACTACCTATCACATAACGATAGTATACAATGGAACCCCTCTTAGAGGACACCCATCTATAATAGACAAATACTGTATCCCAAATAATTACAATCCACATGGCATAATGTATAATAAATCCGAGCAGGGGACACCCTCTATAATGTATAATGCCAGACGAAATTGTTGGTCCCACTGAATGGTGTCCGCCTCAGAAAAGTGAAGGCAAACGTTTAATTAGTGTGCCGTTTTCTGTAAAATTCTCCTATCGAGTTTTTCATGAAGCACTATCTAACACTGCAAAATTTCTCTCTGGAGAGACATTAGTGGTTGCTTGGTACACTAGCTGTATCTTCAATAAGTTATTGATCAGCAACTAATGTCAGTTGTCAGTTGTATGTTGTAGCTGCACGCGTCTTCGACAACGGAACTTTTGCTCGACAGGTGCGCTGATCTAAGCTCTTCTACTGATAGCGCTGTACGCTGGCTTACCTGCATACAGCTAAGCTGCAGTTAAGCGTTGCTGTCTGTGTTCCTGGGCTTGTTATTGACGCTACAAGCGCTTGTAAGATAAGTCACCACAATAACATTATTACAACAACATATCAATACACGAAAGCACTACACTACTGATGAGGTAGTTGGCATGCTTGATGATGATGATGATGATCTTGATGAGCCAATGATGCAAGGCAGTGACGACGAATTTAGTGATCTAGAAGTGGAAGAAGATAACAGTATTATTGTAGTATGCATTAGTAATGGTTTCTATTTTGCACATTACATTTCAGATTTTTCTCTCGACATGGCACGCTATGCACACTAGGCACGCTATGCACTCTAGGCACTCTAGGCACACCAGGCACTCTAGGCACTCTCGTTGTGTATGGTCAATGACCAAGTAAAAATCTAAAGTAAGATTTTACAACATCCTACAACAAACACAATTTTACAACAAACAATTAGACCACCATAGAAATTAAATGCTTAGAGTAATGTTTAGTAAACTCAAATTGAAATTGAAATAGATATCAGACGGTAGCACCTGATGAAAAAGAGTATTAGAACAACCAAATACACAATATTTGAACAATAATTCATACCTTGCAAACTGTTACCTTGCAAGATTTCCTCTGCCATCCTCTGCCGAATCCGAGGCATATCCTTCTGCTGTAAAACAGTGAGTCAGTGCTGTGTAGATATCAGATCACTCACTTGTTGGAACAGAAACGGTTTTACGTTAACTATGTGACGAGCATACTGTACGTACAAAAGATAAGAATGAATTTAGTGTATATAGTGAGGGTAGCTGGAACATGAGGTCCCACACTACAGTTGAATCCTACCAGCCTGAGCACCAGACACACTAAACACTAACACAATGTACAGCTGGCACGCAAGTACACACACACACATGCACAGCGTACCATACTAGTACACACACTCTCGATTGTGTTCGTGATGGCACGTGGTCAACAACCTTTTAAAATTCAATACAGGGTTTATACTCATGCAAAGCCAATAATGAATAAGAATAGTTCACTGCAATAGTAAATACATTGAACAACTTTGAACAACTCCGATGGCTTGTAAGCAGTGACTGGGAGGGCGTCTGCGTTGAACTGAGGTAGACCTGCTAGCCTAAACCCAGACACTGCCCACTCCGGCTAGAATTGCTTCCACATCTGTGATAGTAGCTCTGCGAAGTCAGCTTTTTTAATAACCAGTTATTCACGACGTGTGAAACTACTGACTCCCAAATGCACTTGAGGTGGTTGAATACTCCCATATCTAGTGGTTGCAATAGATGGGTTGTATGAGGAGGCAGTTTTAGCATGTGTACCCATTCCCTTGAGCTATCTTGCGAACTCGATAGCCTATATGCGACTTGTGCCCATCTAATAGGATTAGAACTGGTTGTTCTGTTGCTAATGACAGCAAAATGATTGATTATAGCCAGGCGTTACTGTCCACCCACCCATTTTCTGTTCCAAGCGGACCACCAATCATGTGATATGGTGAGATTCTGGATCCCTTATAGAGAACATAAAGTGGTATCACTTGTCCTGATGCAGACACACAGGTTTTTGTACGTCTATCGTACACAGAATCATCATATGTAACTACATAGCATGTACTGAGGTTGATCTTTACAAGTTGTTGCAGCTTAGGAATTACGTCTATATTGATTCATTGATGGCTTCTTTGTCTCCTTCAAACACTCTTGTGACACAGTCACCTTAGTTCCATCACTGTTTAGTTGTTGGTGGAGCCGTTTAGGTCTCTTAAGCCTGAGAGGATTTTGTTTTAATTCAGACACAGAAGTACCTCTTGAAGGTAAATCAGTGGGATTGTCAACTGTTGATAGAGTTCACCAATGTTGAACAGAAATACACAGTTCCATTGCAAGCCAAGCATTTTACGTATTCCATTTTCATCGCAGTGTTTTGTCCAAGAGAATCCGATTGGTCTTAATCACCGACTTGCAACATGCTCTGCTACAGATGCATTAGGCCGAGGCTGATGCTTAGATTTTGGTTTAGATGAGGTCTCTTTTATCTTGACATGGTCTTAAATAGTTTGTGCCATATTGAGCCAAAAGATGTTCTACCAATTGAGACACTGTGTCAAAGCCTGATGCGGCGAATCGCTTACTTTGGCATACACTTTGATCAGTGACTACCCAAGCTGAGACATGTATTAGTAGCCATAGCATTGAAGGGTTGTTATTGTAATGGATAACCACTGTACTGAAACACACACTATATAGAGATTAGCTGATGATAGTCACATTAAAGCAGATCCAACAGGTTATATTTATTGAAGACAGCGAATCGCTTGTTCTCTGTTGATAGCGACAATTGTCTTGTGTATCGGTGAAATCGCTTTTTCTTCACTAGCCGTGTAATATCGAGTTGTCGAGTTCTTTTAGTAGTCTCGTCCTGGAACTTAAAAAGTGGACCTGGAGTCAACCCTCGCAAAACATTATAGCTTTTGATGCATCATCGTAAAACCATTCATGTGCAGACACATTCAGTGAGGATTTATCGCAGGTAAAGATTCTTTTTGAGTTGACGATTATGTGTCAACCTTTTTATGTGCTCTGTAGTGGGTGGTATAGAATAGCAGCCATTATCATGATCAGTAGAAGATACAAGACTATCTCAAATCTACATCGTACAGGAAAAGATTACAGCAAAACTTCTCAATTTCTTCTT
This sequence comes from Haliclona indistincta, assembly GCA_964017065.1. Classification (NCBI taxonomy): domain Eukaryota; kingdom Metazoa; phylum Porifera; class Demospongiae; order Haplosclerida; family Chalinidae; genus Haliclona; species Haliclona indistincta. The sequence goes on from OZ024786.1 coordinate 7,543,286, forward strand.
TAGTACTGATTTACAGGATGAGGATCAAATTTGATAATTTATTTATCTTTACTACATTATTTATTTTCTTCTTAATATAAGATCAGTGACAAGAAGAATCTCTAATTTTCTATTTTTCTCAGCCTGATTTTCTAAGGAAGAATCTCTAATATCTAATAGCAGAAAGTGTACAGCTAGGCAGGGTGCAGATGGTGGCTAGTTACTTCTGCCTAGGTCGTACACATTTATTTGTGAGCACAAAAACTAGCTAACGATGTTCGTACGTGCGCTATAGCAGGCCCAACAATGCAAAACTATTAGCCAAATTCTTCAACTAGTGATGATCTGTAATGCTGTCAACAATATTACACACCAACCCTAACTGAACAAACAGCTACTATTGTATTAAGTCATTCCTTTTCTTGACTTTGAGGAGTACGAGAGCTTGATATCTGGTGTTAGGTGAATTAGAGCTTATACAAGTATACAATCAGCTTACCTTGTACGGCATATTTTCTATCCATTCCTTTTCCTGTTATAATGTAATTTTTAGTTTGAAATTACTATGGTTGAACTTACTGATTTTGTCAATGTCATATCCTGTAGAAATTAAAATAGAAAACCTGACCTGACTTTATGTATGACTATATCTCCTATACATGCTCAATCATACTGGTGTTACAACTGTTTGCACATTTGAGACTAACCGGAATTGGGTGCTTGACGAGGGGAAGCCATGCCAAATTTTCTTTAGGAGTCGGAAAACAAGTTGAACCATACTCAAAGTCAGTCTATGGAATAGCGAGAGAAACAGACAAAGGTATTGAGCACAGGTCACCCCTTACCATTCTTGAATCTGCTAGCTTCCCTTACTTGAACATCAGGGCTGTCAAGTTCTGGAATTGAAAATGAGTGAGACTAATTATTATTCATTTATTCATGAAAAGGTGTGGTTTATGACGTAATAAAGGCGTGGCTCATTGTTTATTACTTGCTTTGTGCAGGTGTAAGTTTACAAGATACTTTGTGACGAAATGAAGAACTTATGAAAGTAAAAGAAATATAGTAGAAAAACACTAGAGAAACAATGATAGTGAAACCTATGACTTTTCAGTTCTATGTTCCTTATTGTATTCCCAAGTAACAGTCTTGGATTTTTTAACTACATCAACTGTTGGCTCATATTTATAGCAAGGCTCTTCACAAGCCATCTTAACAGTTAAAATACTAGAAAGTGTGCCATCAAGGCTAAGTGAATTTCTTGAGTCTGTTTTGTTTTGGCGAATTAAGGAGAACACACGTTCTTCATCCGCATTCGAATGTGGAATAGTCAGCACAAGTTTGGCTACTTTAGATAGCATGAAAAACCTAGGCTGACTAGTAACAGAATCCTTGAGAGTGCCAAGGTATCCCCACAAAATATCCATCCTGTGATATTCAACTTCATCTTTTTCTAATACTTTAGCACTATTCCACACATGTAGAGGAATTATAGTATCTTGAATAGTCTGGTAGTCACAAAATTCAGAGTAGAGCTGCTCTTGAGATTGAATACTTGAAAAAGGTAATAGGCGATTGAAGCGCTGTACAAAATACGAAACATGAGAAAAATCTGCTTCAAGTCTGTTTGTCATGTTAACAAAAGCTGAACTTTGAAGTAACTCATCATTGAAAGGTAAATGGCTAAGAGCATATGAAGATGCCGACTCAAAAAATGCCCGAGCTCCTTTCATTAACTTAGTAATAGCACTAGGTGCTATATCACCTTCATCAAGCAACTTCATCATTTTGCTCCTAGTAAACATACCTAGATAGAGCTTGTGATCTGGCAGTTGGTTGGGCCTGGAGAAATCGGTTTTTATTATATCTGGACCTACTGCAACAATTTCTTGAGGATCAACAAATCTGCTAAAAAGGCTCTTTAAAAAAGCTTTCATACTAGAATCAAGCAAGTAAATTACTGGCTCTTGTCGTTGAAGTAACAAATTCAACTTAGTAAACAGAGGAATCACTGACTGTAAGAATAGTAGATATATTTCTGTCATAGGGTTAGAGAAAGCTTTTTGTAACCTTTTAAAACGAGGTTTTGACTCATCGTTCGATTTAAAGTAGCTAACCAAGCTGTTATATAGTGCAAGAATACGAGTAATAGTTTGCTCAAGACTAAGCCAGCGAGTAGAAACGTGTTTTAATATATCTTTATATGTCGTATCGCACAATAAGCAGAACTCAGCAAGACTAGCTTTTCGTTTTGTGCTTTTGTCGAACCAATAAGACACATCAACAGCTAAATCTTCTACGTCAAATCCTGTTTCTTTTGAGAAGGATGTAGCTGCTTTGGAGCAGGTATTGTGTATAATGTGGCAAGGGCAGCCAATCACATACACTTCTGGGTGTTTCGTACGAAGTCTAGAAGATAAAGAATTTCTTACGCCCAAGTTAACAGAGGTATTATCAACAGAAAGGGACACACAATTTGTCCATGGAATTGCATATTTACTCAGAACGGAATCCATTTTGTTAAAAATAACTTCAGCTGTAGCAGCTCCTGTTCCTGTTGTAGTGCACATGTCAAGAAACTTGTGCTTGATTCTGTCAGTATCAAATAGTTTAACAGTAACAGGATTCATTTTTTCTTGACCAGTATCGTTTGATCCATCGATGGATACACTATATGGCTGATCTTTCATCATCTCCACTAATTCATTTTGGTAGTATGGTTTTAATGCCCCATTCAAAATGCAAGTAATTTTTGTTTTGCAAGAACTATAGGCTTTAGCAATTTCTGAATCCGGGAAAATCTCTTTAAACAGTGGACTTAAATGATCAGCAAAAGCCAATGGTATGTTATGCTTAGCAATAGCAGCTGTGACTTTTACTTCTGCCCTCCTCACCTTGGCTTCTAGTGGATTCATGGAAGAACTTGACAAAGAACTAGTAGTCGGAAAAAAACTCTGCATTCTTGAGGTACCTTGCATATCTTTAACTTTTTTCCTGTGCCCATCAGATGCCATATGTCGTTCGATATCTCTTCGGCCTTGATGTGCACACGATCGTTCCACTCGGCAAAGAGAGCACCAAAAGTAATTTTTTGTAGTGCCTTTTGTAATGCACGGCCACTGTTTGCTCCAGTCACGATTGAAAACTGTCAAGTATCTTGCTGCACCAGACATTCTTCGTGAACTGACCGACTTGACCTGGGAATGCTCTTGATCATTGTCACTGTCAGCACTGTCACAACTTTCTTCCTCATCTGCCTCTCGCTTTCATCTGCCTCTGTTTCATGATGATGGTTGGGTCAACTGTAAAGGCAAGTCACTGACAAGAATGTTCAGCTTATTGGCGATGGCGATGTAGACAGCTTATTGGCGATGTATAGCAGGTCAGTCGATATAGTCTAACAGAATTACAGAAAAACACCAAGAGAAACAGCGCAGCACTGACACTGGAGCAGCTGACTAATCATGAATATAATAACAAATGGGTGTAAATCTGTTTTTGGTTTACAGCTTTAGTGTTAGTTTGTGTTGTGCAATGTCTGTGGCTATAGAATCAGCTGAAAGAAGGTGTGGCTTGAGCATAAAGCTGTAAATGCGTGAGATATTCATCCTTCAATCAACATTAGCGTGTGAGCGTGAGAACAAGCTGAAATGCGTGTGTCTCACGCAGGATGCGTGAGACTTGACAGGCCTGACATGTGCTCAATCACGTGACAATGACATCATAAAAATTGTAATGGTCATGCGCAATTGGAACATGTGACTCCTTCATTGTAAGGGCCAAGTTAGCAAAATGGCAGCATCCCGTGAGTTTAGCTTTCTATCAATCTGTTGTTTGCTATTATGGTTGACCTCTCATTATAGCCTTGAACACTGATGACAGCTATGCCTCTGAGTGTGTCAATACACTCAGGGGTCATTTAAAAACAGGAGTGAGCGGGCAGTTTGCTAAGCGAGCAATTGGTGAGGTGATTCAAGTAGGTAGCTGCTATAATAGTTACTGTGTTGTTGCAGAATCACTTGTAAAGAAGCTCAATGACAAGAGATCTAGAGATGAGCTTGACTCACTGATGACCGCCGTCACCACCAGTGGGTCTACACCGACCAAGTGTGTCACTATACCTCGCACATTAGACGGCAGACTACAGGTGTGTGATAATAGCAATACTGTACTAGTGTATCAGACAATGTGTGTAGGTTCTGGGTCAAAAACAATTTCCTCATGTGATCTATGTCAAGATATGGCGCTGGCCACAAGTCCAATACTGGAAGGAATTGCGTCATGCTCAGTTCTGCCAATATGCTTTTGATTTGAAGTGTGATAACATATGTGTGAACCCCTACCACTATGAGAGGATAGAGTCTCCAGGTAGGTGTCATAAATCTGTGGTTTATATTTGTGGTTTGCTATTATGGTTGACCTCTCTCTTGCCTCCCAGATGACAGCTATGCCGCTAATATTAGTACACTATTGCAAACACGCGATAGCCTTTTTGCTCAGCGGGCTATAGGTGAGTTGATTCGAGTAGCTAGCTGCTATAATAGTTACCGTGTTTTTGCAGAATCACTAGTTAAAAAGCTCAAGAACAAGAGTGATGAGCTTGAATCACAGTCAAAGAGAGTTTTTGCCCAAGGCGGGCAGTCTGAAGGAGCATGGCACTCACTGTCCTCTCCTATATCCTGAGGGAGGCGCATCCTCTTCACCCTCTCACTCATTTTCCTCTCTATATTTCGATCCAGGCTCTCAATGTATCCCTGATACTCATCGCTTCGCCAGCAGGCTCTTTTCTTCATCAGTTTCTTTGCCCCGGTAGCCACAGTCATCATATCCTGTTCAGGATCATCTGAAAGATACACTGATTCGTCTGATGACATGTAGTCAGGTACTAGCAGAGGTGCAAGCATCGATTTGGTCTCCCTTGTCATAGTGTTTGATGCTTCCAAAGCCTTTTTTTCGAGCTACTGCTTTCTATAAAAGGTGAAGTGATTAACTATAGACAGTGATGTAGAACACTTACATTGATCATGCGTTGCCGACGTCTTTGTCTAACTCTCGCTGCCTCCTGGATCTCCCTACGGGTTCGCTGTGCTCTATTTTTAATAGTCTTAAAATATGTCCTCATGGCACCTAATAGAAATATACAGCTATACATGTAGCACACATACAGATACTAACGTGAAACTAGAACTCTTGAATAGCTGGAAGCCTCGGACAACCCTTGCACCTCTTTCTCCACCACTGGCACAGACACTCTGTCCTTCACTGGATCTTCTAGGTCTATCTCCTTCGTAACTGACACTGTTCTCGTCGCAGAAAAGCCCAGAAAGAAGGGAGATTGCATCTACCGCTGAAGCACGTTGCTCTGGCGTCATGCTTGAAGCTTATATAGACCATGTGGCGTGCATGCGTACATTGAAAAGTGAATCGGCGATTGGTACTGACCGAGCGAATGGCAATCGGTAAACAAGAAATCGAAAATCGACAATCAAATCGAAGATCTACACTCAAAAATCGACAATCGGATCGAAGATCGACAATCGAATCGAAGATCGACAATCGGTAATCGACAATCGTATTTTTGTCGCGTTTGGCGCTCCATACAAATCAACGCTGAGGTACGTTGTGTCATGAATTTATTTTCAACACCAGCCAACACAGTTGTCTTATGAAGATGAAGATATCAGCTGCAACTACTCAGCAGCAGTCAGCAGAAGTTATGTCGGTAGCTTAAAAAGGTACATCATGCATATGGGTCATAGTACTGATAATATTTTTCTCTACAGCAGGAGCGTCCGTGCAGCTTCCTCTGCATCCTTTAGAGATTACTTTCAAATACGATATTCCTTTAGAACTACAGTGGAACACACGAAGAGAGTAGAAAAATGTGTTTTTGACATTTTGTTTCATATCTCAGGAACCAAGTGTCTTATGATCATGTTGCAGGTACCATTATGATCCTCTATCCTTACTGAATGTGATGAACTATATGGTTTCTTGTCACATGACACACACATGAAACAATATGGCGCTCTTTAGAGGCATGTAGCAGAACACGTTTAGTTGGAGATCTCTGTAAGTGCAGGTAGTTAAGAGCTCATAATGGATATGTGAACTGTCCTAATGTATACGTACCTTTGACCAACATCTCGGCACCCAGTCAGCGTTACTACAAAAGTGCGGTACGAAAACTTGTTTTTGCGACCAGCCCCAACGTTAGGTTAGAGAACTCACGAACCTGCGGGAGTTAAGATGCAAAACTTGCTTGCTGGATAGCTTACACATTAATGATTACGAAAACACTAACCTTGGGCGCCTTCTTCGCTTCGTCATGAATAGCGCAGCTCTTCCGTTCGCGAGAGCTGTTTTCTTGCCGCCATCTTGCGACTTTAATGGATTTTGTGATGTCACACGTTGGTTATTAACATGTGTTGCATCATAACTATTACATTGATTCAATGTGTTATCAATAGTTATGACGTTTACACAGCCAACAATTATTAAGCGTGACATCACAAAAATTCATTAAAGTCGCAGGATGGCGGCAAGTAAGAACCCATCATGTAAGAACAAGTGTGGCAGTGTGAACCTGACATTGTTTAGTGCAGCCCGGTACTAAATGCACCCTATTATGATTTGGGCAAGATTTAGTGAGACTACACTATGTAAGTCATCTGCAAAAATAGTATTCAGTATAATAGCTATAATAGTCACATGTACTGACCTTCACGTTACCTATGCTCCATTGTCGGATGCTGACACCACCATAAGTGGTAGAACAGTGAATAAACCAGTGAAGTGATAGTGATAGCGGCAAGTGATGGAAGTGTTTGTAAAAGCGCTTGCTTCGGATTTTGCGTGCGTTTGGCGGTAATCATTATTAATGACTTACATCACTTGAGGGGGCATGGTTGTTGTGAAAGTAATAAACCGTTCAGCTTACAATTCAGCTTTTTGACTTCTGCTAGCATCTCCTGTGGTCCTTGGGAGCTTATAAAACTGTTTACACTTAATGCTACTAGTGCTTATAAATCCGGCTATCCGTTATGATGCCAATCGTGGTCTCCATGACAACAAAACAGGTTTCATTCCTGATCCTACGCGATCCTCAAAATAAACCACAACCATGTTCACAAGATCTTGACCAACTGTCACTAGCCAAGAAAAGTCTGATTTCACATGAACAAACACATGGACAGTTTCTCTTGTCTTAAGGGTTTCTTTCTTGATCCTACGTGATCCTCAAATTAAACCACACCCTTGTTCGCTTGATCTCGACCAACTGTCACTACTAATTTCACATGAACAGACAACTGGACAGTTTTGTCTTAAGTGTTCGTACTTTGCTGAGAATAAGAAGCTCTTCTTGAGCTATGATCTGTAGAGGTGGCATGTGTGATTGATGTAAACGTATTGCTAGCGTGGTTGTAGCATCCACATTTCCGTTGTAGTAAGCAAAGAGAGTAGTAAGCAAAGAGAGGAAATGAGTTTATCTAACCAAATCTGAAATGATGATATTGTAAGATGCCTGGCAAAGGATGAAAAGATTTAATCAAATGTGCAGACCAATTGTACCTTACCACATAACGTTCACCAGGGTTCATCCAGGGTATTGGCATCAGCATCAACTTTTCCTTCTTCAACTAGAGCAGGGTTGCCAAAGATATCGTGGATAAATTCAAAATGCAGTATTCCTTGAGATACCCAGTTCAGACAACAGGAAACAGTGAAGGTGAGAAGAAGCATTTGACGTGGGTATGCAGTGCTTCTTCGAATGCCTTCTCACCATCTGTCCCAAAAACACTGGATGATTTGAAGTTTCAGTCTTAATCTGAGAAAAATAAATTGTAAATAACAAAGGTTTTCATTTTCGCTCCTGCTTGCCCTCTCATCTTTACCTTTCCAGTAAAAATCAAGTAACTGGAAGTTGGTATCATATAGCACAGTGGCTGCAGAATGGGTCAAATAATGCCAACATGATATCATATAATCCCAAACATCCTCATATAATAGTGATTTAAGATGCCTACACTTGTCTCTCCAGCGCGCCTTGCGTCTTGTATCCATGACTCAAAACTTGTAGGTACACCAACATGGAATACATATCGTACATCAGGCTTGTTCACTTCCATTCCAAAAGCAGAGGTAGCAAAAGGAAGGCTAATTTCTCCCTCCATCCAGTTGAGAGTACTGCTTTCTTGTTTCTTCACAAGTGTAGGCTGCTGCTGTGTGTTGGTAGTCTTGTCGATTCTCTCAATTATATCAAGTCGCAGATTCAATTTTGCGGCTAACTATGGTTTTGAATTTATCGTCCATATAGTGAGAGCTTTGGTCTGATGGGATAGAGCAATCTCTTATGCAAGAGGTTGCCAATATGTGTAAAAGTACATAAAGTGTATCATTATAATTATGTATCATTATAATTTTGATCATTAATCATTATAGTTATAATTATTGATTATAATTTTGATCACACAGTATTTGAAAACATAATTATTAACTGCGATAAATCATACTTTCATACAAATCTTTTATCTGCTGAAGTTTAGAATGCCTAGAGCTTCGGAAATGCCCTCAATATTTTTGGCCGCAAATTTTGCTACTGCACTATAATCGATGTTATTTCGCACACATGTTGACTTGGTTACTTTGTACGTTGCTTCAAGAAAAGTTCCACCATATCTTTTTTTTTTTTTTTAATCTTTGCCAAAGGCAGGTGTGACCATCTAGCAAAGCTAATACAAAGGCCAACCAGTGAGAAAAAAGAAAAACAGGACTTTAACAAAGTGCTCTTGGTGTACATTGAGCAGGTAATATTATTGTAACTAATTCAGTGGTGAATAGATTGAAATGTCATAACATCCATGATTCTCTCTTGGTATTCCTTCTTGCAGCTTGATGGACATGCATGCTCTCTTTGATGGTATCTGAAAGAGGGAGGTTCTTGGATTCACTCACACCTAACTCATGGTTAGTATGTGTAGCTATGTAGCACACATCAACAGCACCAGTACTAGGAGAATCTACTGTAGCATAGATCCTTAAGGTACAATATTCATTCAGTTTTTGTGATGACGCTGGTCATCTTGTTTTGTCTGTTAAAAATGTTAAGTCGTGTTCATTATTTCTCCCAATAGTACTTGGACAAGATTTAGTGTGGTTACACTATTCTCCTCTGCATTATTGTAGGAAGAATTTAATGCTGAGATCATTATCTCTAGTGTGCAGGGAAATTTTTTTGACCACCACTGTAGTAGTGGTTCATGTGGAACAGGCACTGCTGAGACTACTGGAAGAGGCTGCTGCACCGGGAGAAGCTGCTACTGCTGCTGCACCGGGAGAAGCTGCTACTGCTGCTGCACCTGGGAAGGCTGCTACTGCTGCTGCACTGGAGGAGGCTGCTGCTGCTGCACCGGGGGAGGCAGCTACTCCTGCTGCACCGGGGGAGGCAGCTACTCCTGCTGCACCGGGGGAGGCAGCTACTCCTGCTGCACCGGGGGAGGCTGCTACTGCTACTGCACCACCGGGGGCTGCTGCTGCTGTACCGGGGGAGGCTGCTGCTTTGCAGAAGAATCTAATGGACGCATCTACTCGGTCCCAGACTTTGAATCCTCGTTTAATTGGGTTTTTGGCAGATACTGTTTCATACATGAATACCCTGAATCGTTGCCTCATCAATGCTATTTTTGCTCCATGGTTGAATACTGTGAGACAGCGCTCTCTTACTGCTGAAATAATCAAATCAATCTTCAGCTGTCTTGTATAGCCATCTTCTCCGTGAGTCAGCAGTGTGGTATTGTGTGCAAAATTAAGATATCGAGAGATTTATTTTCAAATCGAAGACATGGTATTCTTGAAGGGACAGGTGGGTAATTCAGTCATTTGTCAAGTGACCAATAGTCTCTTCCTTTTGGATATCTTTTTGAGAGAAACTTTTTTATTTGTTCTTCAGTAACACTGTTGAATCCATCAGGGACTTGCTTCCGCAAACGAACTATTGATCCATTTGCATATGTCCTGGTGTGTTTCTTAGCTTGGCACCACACTAGTTTGATTGGACTCAATTCACAATGGTATTTCGTAAACAATGTAGTACAGAGTGTCTACACTCCTTCCAAATTGCCTTGTAGTCTGTACAGAATGATGGTGAGAACAGTTATTTGTTGTTTAGTTACTAATACACTAGCTCCTTGCTTGATTCTTTCTTGTTACTTAATGCTAACCTCGTGACTTCCAGCAAATTAGATTACATCACTTGCCACAGCATTATATTACCTAAAGCACACTTTCTGTGCCAAAAGTTGATAACGAACTGTGTCTGTGGCTGTCTAACACAATAGGAGGAGCCATACGAGGTGCATTAGAACATGGTGTATTATGTGATTAGAGCATTCCAGCCAACAACTGGAACCCGCTTTGTGTAGCCACTCAGGGTGGTATGAGTATTAGTATTGTACTAACACTGGACCCAGTGGTATTTTGCTATTATTACTTCTATTTTTAGGAATGCAGAAAGAACCCTCACTCCTGTAAAATAGTTTTTTCAATGTTTCATTATTGTTATTTTGTTGTAAATAAATAGATAACATTATTAAAGATTAGAGTATGATACCATACAAGATCAAAGGCGCCGACAGTGCTCTATATTCCATAGTACGCACTGCCCATTGTTCAAACAGTGCTCTATTTTCCAAAACCCATTGTTCTACAGTGCTCTATTTTCCACCGCAGTGCTCTATCTACCAGGTGTTAACATGCCGATATGCAGTGAATTTAATTATAAAATACATGCGATGAAACACAAACATCTTTCATTTTGATAAAATACTACAACAATGTCGAACAGAGACTATTCAGTGTCTTGAACAGCGATCAAAAGGCCAGAAGAAAGCTAGATAGGAGGGCCACGCCGTTAGCAATGTAGGTGACGTCAGGTTTATCCAGGGCGCTACAGCTACTCAAAGACAGGATGAAACCGGAAAGTAGCGACATGGCAGCGTAGCAAGTAGCTCGGCGTCACTGCTGATGTACGTTCGATGGATACTTTCATCCACGAGGTTCGGTGAAGTCGTTCCTCACTGATTCATGATTCCTTCATAGCTTTAGCCCACTGGTAGTTAGATAAATAAGACACGTCTTCTTTTCTGGTGTTGAATTCTCTGCTCCTATCATATTCCCAAGTCGAAATCACAGTGCTCTCGTCCACAGCTACCTTCCACCATGTGCTCGTGTAACGATTTCCGTATAATTCCGTAAATTCCCACAATGGTAGCGTTTATACTGGACTGTCTTCGGCCTGCTAGCAGTATCCCTAATGGCAATTGTACAAGGTCACACTCTAAACCTGTTAAAGCACCGCTCTTCTCGTGCTCTACGCAATATAATAGCACTCGGGTCGTGTCTCGAGACAAATAGAGCACTCGCCTTCGGCTCGTGCTCTATTTGCCTCTCGCCACGCCCCTCGTGCTATTATATTGCGTAGAGCACTCGGAGCGGTGCTTTAACTAGTACCTAACTTATGTTACCTAACTTCCGCCCACCGAGGCATTATTAGAAAGCACAGCCTGTTAGCAGTGCAGTTGTGTCATTGTCTGGCAAATCGCCCAAATCTGCTGCTGTGAGGTGGTGGTAAAGGCTTGAGATGTGACTGGCTAGTGGCTGTACTGGAGTTGCGCTGCTGCTGTTGGTGTTATGTAGCTCTTGGTGGTTTTTGCAAAATTGTGATGCTCTAAGAACTCTTTCCACCAAGGACAGGACTGTTGTGGCAGCATTGTATGATGTTTGGCATGCCTGGAGGCAACTTCAGCCGTTCTTAGGGAGCTGCGCATATTGTTCTAGAAACCTTTTCGAGGCTGTCGATAGTGACATACCCTTCATTGCACCCTTTACATCACATGTATGCTCTATCCAAGGATTTTTATCCTCACTGATAGTCTGATACTCCCTTGCACATTACTTCCATGTCAATTCATATATCTGGGTTTCTCATTGGCAGGTTCCTACTATTTATTTACGGTATTACCTTTTGGCCTTTCCACAGCTTGCTATATATTCACCAAACTACTCCGCCCATTAGTAAAATATTGGCAAATACAGGGAATAAGAATGGTGGTATAAAATATTGACACAAACATTTCATTGTCACCTAGTGGAGTGGGTGATGGTTCGCGGTCAGCACCGGTATTAGATTGCTGTTGTTGGTACTCTTCCTCAGATAGCTTAAGATATTTGAGCACTGCATGTGCCTTTGCCTCCAGGTCAGAGTATTTTCTCTTTCTAAACTTTGTCGAAGACTTGGCCATAACCAGACCTTTGGCAGTCATTCGTTCGACCACAAATATTCAATGAAGATGAGATGATGATTGTTACTAGTGGCTTGACTCCTTGACTAGTGGCTTGACTCCTTTGAAAATACCTGAATCACAAAATACTTCGAAATTCTATACACATAGCTACCACAAACCGTGACGACCTTTCACTTGAGATTGAGCCTAGGCCAAGTTATGCAACTTTAGAGCTAACTGTGTTCCACTTGTTGCTTTTGGGGTATACAAGGCCACATACGGTACACTTTGCCAGTAGTGCATGCTAGTTTCAATGGTCGCCATTTGTTTTTACCAGAAACCAGTTGAGGAAATTTTTTTTTTAATTTACACTGAAAGTTACAGTGAGGTAATCCCAATAGCTAGAGCTAATATTAAAGGACACCTAAAAGAAGAAAAAAATAAACAAAACAAAAAAAAAACAATTATAACAATAATAGCGACAAAACAAATAAACAAATTAACTCTTTAGGGACTGAATTATTTTAATGATTGATTAAACTTGTTACTGACACATAAGTGAAGAAATTCATAGTTAGTTCATAATTCATAGTCATAATATTTCCTTGCCAGGAAGGCGACTCTCGGCATCAAATCTAGATATGTCTCTTCCGGCTCAATAGACAACCCCTTGAATGTTGCTTTTTTGGGCATGTGTGCCTCCTTAGAAATCGTACTGTGTATCATGGCAACCCAATAAAACTTCATCACTGAGCCTCCAAAGAGTCGTTTCTGTCCTATTTGCTTTGAGCTACTAACAGAGCCATACCAGATCGTGAAGTGTGACCATCATGTTTGTCAGCAGTGCCACACTCAGCTTCTCACTAGTGGCGAGAAAGAGTTTCCAGTATGTCGGGAACCTGATGCTCTCTCCAGCGCTCATCTTGATAAATTCTTCCAGCGTGAGATTATGACCAAGTTTCGCTGCTAGCACCACAAAGAAGGCTGTAAGTGGACAGGAGAAGTGAGGGACCTCCAAAGCCATCTTGATCCTAACAAGTGGAAGTGTGACTACATCCTCCTGTCTTGCTTCTTTGGTTGTTGTGAGATAGTATAGGATAAATTGTTGTTGTCTTGGTAATAGTTGGCATGGGGAATTCAGTGGAGGGTTGTTCTATTGTAGGTGTGAGGTAGACTGTGGCATCAGTTGTACTGCAATGTTGTTTATTGAAGCAGGACTAATGATACCAATGATACTCCTGGTCATAAAATTCAGTATGTGTAGTTTACTTTTCCTCACTGATGGAATTTTCTTACGCTCAATGAAAGTCGTACGATGTTTTGCCGCATTACAATAATTCATATAGCGTAATAAAAACTTGCCACTTTCTGGGCACTTGGTGGTAATATCCACCAATCTAGAGAGGTCACATCAAGAACATTAGTGCAAGAGCCATCTGCACAATCACAAACTATGTCTGGATCATCAAGGATGTCAGGCTCATTGGTAACTGGCATGTCAATATTGCCTATAATAAAGAGCTGATGTAAAGAACCCTCACTCCTGTAAAATAGTTTTTTTCAATGTTTCATTATTGTTATTTTGTTGTAAATAAATAGATAACATTATTAAAGACTAACTTATGTGGCTCCGCCCACCGAGGCATTATTAGAAAGCACAGCCTGTTAGCAGTGCAGTTGTGTCATTATCTGGCAAATCGCCCAAGTCTGCTGCTGTGAGGTGGTGGTAAAGGCTTGAGATGTGACTGGCTAGTGGCTGTACTGGAGTTGCGCTGCTGCAGTTGGTGTTATGTAGCTCTTGGTGGTTTTTGCAAAATCGTGATGCTCTAGAACTCTTTCCACCAAGGACATGACTGTTGTGGCAGCATTGTATGATGTTTGGCATGCCTGGATGCAACTTCAGCCGTTCTTTGGGAGCTGCGCATATTGTTCTAGAAACCTTTTCGAGGCTGTCGATAGTGACATACCCTTCATTGCACCCTTCACATCACATGTATGCTCTATCCAAGGATTTTTATCCTCACTGATAGTCTGATACTCTCTTGCACATTACTTCCATGTCAATTCATATATCTGGGTTTCTCATTGGCAGGTTCCTACTATTTATTTACGGTATTACCTTTTGGCCTTTCCACAGCTTGCTATATATTCTCCAAACTACTCCGCCCATTAGTGAAATATTGGCGAAGACAGGGAATAAGAATGGTGGTATAAAATGTTGACACAAACATTTCATTGTCACCTAGTGGAGTGGGTGATGGTTCGCGGTCAGCACCGGTATTAGATTGCTGTTGTTGGTACTCTTCCTCAGATAGCTTAAGATATTTGAGCACTGCATGTGCCTTTGCCTCCAGGTCAGAGTATTTCCTCTTTCTAAACTTTGTTGAAGACTTGGCCATAACCAGACCTTTGGCAGTCATTCGTTCGACCTTTTCACTTGAGATTGAGCCTAGGCCAAGTTATGCAACTTTACTCAAAGTAGTGATAACTGTGTTCCACTTGTTGCTTTTGGGGTATACAAGGCCACATACGGTACACTTTGCCAGTAGTGCATGCTGGTTTCAATGGTCGCCATTTGTTTTTACCAGAAACCAGTTGAGAAAAATTTTTTTTTAATTTACACTGAAAGTTACAGTGAGGTAATCCCAATAGCTAGAGCTAATATTAAAGGACACCTAAAAGAAGAAAAAAAAAACAAAACAAAAAAAACAATTATAACAATAATAGCGACAAAACAAATAAACAAATTAACTCTTTAGGGACTGAATTATTTTAATGATTGATTAAACTTGTTACTGACACATAAGTGAAGAAATTCATAGTTAGTTCATAATTCATAGTTGTAATGTATTTACAAGAACCTTGTGTGTATCATAGACTTACTGCCGTCACATTGTCTTATGCTTGTATTTCATTGTTCACTGTCATAATATAAATACTCATGCCCTAACAAAACAATCAGACTTTGATACACTGTCTTTGTCAATGACCTGCGTTCTCGATACTTAACATTGGCGACGAGGATGGCGGGATACTTGGGCAATATAGCCGAGTTTCGTTCAGACGCAGAATCTATTTCTGCCTACTTGGAGAGAATGGACATATTCCTCACAGCTAATGGAATTGCGACAGACAAACGTGTGGCGGTGTTTCTTTCGCTGGTCGGAGGAGACACCTATGGACTATTGCGTAACCTGTGCTCTCCAGCGAAGCCTCAGGACAAGTCATATACTGACTTATCGCAGTTGCTAACCAAGCATTTCAGTCCAGAGCCTTTGGTGATAGCAGAAAGATTCCATTTTCACCGGAGGGAGCAGGGAGTAGAAGAATCCATTTCAGTCTACGTCGCGGAACTCAGGCGTTTAGCGTCGTCTTGTAAATTCAAAGAAGACAATCTGGAGGAAGCTCTTCGTGACCGTTTTGTCTGTGGACTTAGGAGTGAAGCAATTCAGCGACACTTGCTCTCTCAACGAAGTTTGACTCTTAAAATTGCTGTCGATTCAGCCCTGGCTATGGAGGCTGCTGAGAAGAACGCAAAAGCCTTGAAATCTGATTCTGCCTTGGGAATTCAGAAGCTTCAGAGTAATGCAAGAGGCCGTCATAGCGGTCCTTGTTATCGCTGTGGCAGAGGAGAACACAATCCAGCCGAGTGTCGGTTCAAGAACGCAAGATGTCATCGCTGCGGGAAGATTGGACATATCGCGCCAGTCTGTCGGTCAGCTCCGTCAAGGAAGAACGACGTCTCTAAGAGCAAGTTTCGTGACCGGTCCTGGAGACAGAATCAAATGGAAGAAGCGAGTGGCAGTGATGACTCTGAAGACCTGGCTGTGAAACGAATTTTTGCAGTGGGATCCAAAGCAGCCAGTGATCCAATAAAGGTACAACTGACCATCAATGATCATCCACTTGTCTTGGAGTTGGATACGGGTGCAGCTGTTTCCATTATCTCACAAAGTCAGCAGGAGAAGGAGCTGCCTGATATCAAGTTATCACCATGCAACATCAGACTGAAGACGTATACTGGAGAGCGTATGCACGTGGTGGGAGAAGCAGCTGTGGAGATCTGTTGTAATCAGCAGAAAGAAACTCTACCATTGATCGTGGTGACTGGGAATGGCCCTGCTTTGTTTGGTCGAAATTGGTTACGCAAGATTCGTCTTGATTGGAAATCGATTGGATCCATTAGAACTGCATCACAACGTACATTGCAAGAGCTACTCTCGAAACATGCAGAGGTGTTCGCAGGAGATTTGGGGAAGATGAAATCGGTAAAAGTTAAGCTCCACGTCAAGTCAGGTGCTCAGCCGAAGTTCTTCAAGCCTCGTTCTGTTCCTCTGGCTATTAAACCTGCTATTGATGAGGAGCTAGACAGACTGGAAGCTGAGGGCATTCTGAAGAAGGTACCAACTAGTGACTGGGCTGCGCCAATTGTGACTGTCCCTAAGAAGGATGGCAAGTTTAGAATTTGCGGTGACTTTAAAGTAACTGTTAATCCAGTACTTAATATTGAGCACTATCCTCTCCCCAAGCCCCAGGACCTGTTTGCATCTCTGGCTGGAGGACAGAAGTTCTCGAAATTGGACCTAAATCAAGCGTACCTGCAGATTCCACTAGAGGAAGAGAGTCAGAAATATGTCACTGTGAATACTCATCGTGGTCTCTATAGGTATACCCGTCTACCATTTGGTATCTCCACAGCACCAGCAGTGTTTCAGAAGGCAATGGACACGATGCTTCAAGGCCTTTCTGGTGTTGTTTGCTATTTGGATGACATTTTAGTCACAGGAGAAGATGATGAGAGCCACTTACGGAATTTGCAGCGTGTTCTGGAGCGCATTCAGTCAGAAGGGTTGAGACTCAAAAAGTCTAAGTGTTCGTTCCTGCAGTCAAGTGTTGAATACCTGGGTCATCGCGTCGATGCTGAGGGGTTACATCCTACTACGGACAAACTTAATGCTGTGCTAGATGCTCCTGTACCTAAGAATGTTCGAGAACTTAGGTCGTTTCTGGGTCTACTCAACTATTACTCCAGTTTTATACCTAACCTCTCGTCTCTTCTTCATCCACTCAATAGGTTGTTGTCTAAAGACAGCAAGTGGAAGTGGACTTCGGAGTGTGACTCAGTATTTCAAGCAGCCAAGAAGAGCTTAACTTCATCAAGTGTTTTGGTGCACTATAATCCAGATCTTCCGCTCCGTGTGGCTGCTGATGCGTCATCTCATGGACTGGGTGCTGTTCTATCCCATGTTATGCCTGATCTCTCAGAGCGCCCTATTGCTTATGCATCTCGTTCTCTTTCCACTACAGAAAAAAAATATGCACAAGTGGAAAAAGAAGCCCTGGCTCTGATCTATGCTGTGAAGAAGTTTCATCAGTACCTCTATGGTAGAGCTTTTACTCTCTTTACGGATCATAAGCCATTGTTGGTCATTCTCGGACCTAAGAAGGGAATTCCCTCTCTAGCAGCAGCTCGTCTTCAACGCTGGGCTGTACTACTTTCAGCCTATTCATATCAGATTGAGTACAAGTCATCTGATAAGCATGGGAACGCTGATGCATTGTCTAGACTACCATTGCCAAATTGTCCATCTGACCTGCCGGATGCAGCAACCTGTTTCAATATTGGTCAGTTACATGCATTGCCAGACACTATTACTGCTGATATGATCCAGTCTACCACTCGTACAGATCCTATTTTGTCTAAAGTGCTGCTGTTTTCAAGAATAGGATGGCCGACAGAAGTTGCTGATAATCTTAAGCCTTTCTTCATTCGTCGATCAGAGCTGACTATCGAAGGAGGGTGCTTATTGTGGGGAACAAGGGTCATCATTCCTCAACGCTTGAGAGAGCCGATGTTGCAGGAGTTGCATAGAGATCATCCAGGAGTAGTTCGCATGAAGAGTGTTGCTAGGAGTCATGTCTGGTGGCCTGGATTGGATAAAGACTTGGAGCTGTTAGCAAGATCATGTCGAGCCTGCAAGGAAGTGAAACAAGCTCAACTTACAGTACCACTCCACCCATGGGTCTGGCCGACACTACCATGGCAGAGAATACACATCGATTTCGCAGGCCCCTTTCTGGGTAAACACTATTTGTTGGTGGTTGATGCTCATTCAAAATGGCCAGAAATATTTGAGATGAAGTCTACTACTGCCGACAAAACCATCACTATTCTTAGACATTTATTTGCTCGGTTTGGTCTTCCTCATCAGGTGGTCTCTGATAATGGCCCCCAGTTTACATCAGAAGAATTCAAGCTCTTCATGCAATCAAATGGAATCAAGCATATTCGCTCTACTCCATACCATCCAGCAACTAATGGAGCTGTGGAACGGTTGGTTAGAACTTTCAAGGAGGCAATGAAGGCAGGACAGTATGATCGACTTCCTGCACAACATCGATTGCAGAACTTCCTATTGACTTACCGCTCCACTCCTCACTCTACAACTGGCGAGTCTCCATCTTCGTTGTTTTTGGGTCGTCATCTCCGTACTAGATTAGACCTAATTCGACCATCAGTGGAGAAGAGGGTGATGGACAAACAAGCTACTCAGAAACATTTCCATGACCAGCATTCACGAATGCGAGAACTAAAATCAGGAGATGAGGTGTTGGTGAAAGGTCGCTCTGATTGGATCCCTGGAGTTATTGAGAAGCGTCTAGGCCCTACTACTTATTGGGTGAAACTCAGTGACGGGAGAATGTGGAGACGCCATATTGAGTTGTTGAAATGGCTTCCAAGGAGAGACATAGAGTCAACAGCTTCTGCTAAAGATAAGGAAGTCTCTGTTCCTTTCTTTCCGCTTGTTGAGAGAACCTCTGAGCCTACTGCCTCTCCATCTGGGCTACCCAATACTCCTGCTGTTCAATCCTCACTAGATCCTGCTGCTCCATCTTTTACTCCTGCTGCCTCCACTACTACTCCTGCTCCCTCTTCCTTTCGTTATCCCAGAAGAATTCGAAGAGAACCAGATCGCTATTGTGATTCATATATGCACACTTGATTTTTGACAAAGGAAGAGATGTAATGTATTTACAAGAACCTTGTGTGTATCATAGACTTACTGCCGTCACATTGTCTTATGCTTGTATTTCATTGTTCACTGTCATAATATAAATACTCATGCCCTAACAAAACAATCAGACTTTGATACACTGTCTTTGTCAATGACCTGCGTTCTCGATACTTAACAATAGTCATAATATTTCCTTGCCAGGAAGGCGACTCTCGGCATCAAATCTAGATATGTCTCTTCCGGCTCAATAGACAACCCCTTGAATGTTGCTTTTTTGGGCATGTGTGCCTCCTTAGAAATCGTACTGTGTATCATGGCAACCCAATAAAACTTCATCACTGAGCCTCCAAAGAGTCGTTTCTGTCCTATTTGCTTTGAGCTACTAACAGAGCCATACCAGATCGTGAAGTGTGACCATCATGTTTGTCAGCAGTGCCACACTCAGCTTCTCACTAGTGGCGAGAAAGAGTTTCCAGTATGTCGGGAACCTGATGCTCTCTCCAGCGCTCATCTTGATAAATTCTTCCAGCGTGAGATTATGACCAAGTTTCGCTGCTAGCACCACAAAGAAGGCTGTAAGTGGACAGGAGAAGTGAGGGACCTCCAAAGCCATCTTGATCCTAACAAGTGGAAGTGTGACTACATCCTCCTGTCTTGCTTCTTTGGTTGTTGTGAGATAGTATAGGATAAATTGTTGTTGTCTTGGTAATAGTTGGCATGGGGAATTCAGTGGAGGGTTGTTCTATTGTAGGTGTGAGGTAGACTGTGGCATCAGTTGTACTGCAATGTTGTTTATTGAAGCAGGACTAATGATACCAATGATACTCCTGGTCATAAAATTCAGTATGTGTAGTTTACTTTTCCTCACTGATGGAATTTTCTTACGCTCAATGAAAGTCGTACGATGTTTTGCCGCATTACAATAATTCATATAGCGTAATAAAAACTTGCCACTTTCTGGGCACTTGGTGGTAATATCCACCAATCTAGAGAGGTCACATCAAGAACATTAGTGCAAGAGCCATCTGCACAATCACAAACTATGTCTGGATCATCAAGGATGTCAGGCTCATTGGTAACTGGCATGTCAATATTGCCTATAGTAAAGAGCTGATGTAAAGAACCCTCACTCCTGTAAAATAGTTTTTTCAATGTTTCATTATTGTTATTTTGTTGTAAATAAATAGATAACATTATTAAAGACTAACTTATGTGGCTCCGCCCACCGAGGCATTATTAGAAAGCACAGCCTGTTAGCAGTGCAGTTGTGTCATTATCTGGCAAATCGCCCAAGTCTGCTGCTGTGAGGTGGTGGTAAAGGCTTGAGATGTGACTGGCTAGTGGCTGTACTGGAGTTGCGCTGCTGCAGTTGGTGTTATGTAGCTCTTGGTGGTTTTTGCAAAATCGTGATGCTCTAGAACTCTTTCCACCAAGGACATGACTGTTGTGGCAGCATTGTATGATGTTTGGCATGCCTGGATGCAACTTCAGCCGTTCTTTGGGAGCTGCGCATATTGTTCTAGAAACCTTTTCGAGGCTGTCGATAGTGACATACCCTTCATTGCACCCTTCACATCACATGTATGCTCTATCCAAGGATTTTTATCCTCACTGATAGTCTGATACTCTCTTGCACATTACTTCCATGTCAATTCATATATCTGGGTTTCTCATTGGCAGGTTCCTACTATTTATTTACGGTATTACCTTTTGGCCTTTCCACAGCTTGCTATATATTCTCCAAACTACTCCGCCCATTAGTGAAATATTGGCGAAGACAGGGAATAAGAATGGTGGTATAAAATGTTGACACAAACATTTCATTGTCACCTAGTGGAGTGGGTGATGGTTCGCGGTCAGCACCGGTATTAGATTGCTGTTGTTGGTACTCTTCCTCAGATAGCTTAAGATATTTGAGCACTGCATGTGCCTTTGCCTCCAGGTCAGAGTATTTCCTCTTTCTAAACTTTGTTGAAGACTTGGCCATAACCAGACCTTTGGCAGTCATTCGTTCGACCTTTTCACTTGAGATTGAGCCTAGGCCAAGTTATGCAACTTTACTCAAAGTAGTGATAACTGTGTTCCACTTGTTGCTTTTGGGGTATACAAGGCCACATACGGTACACTTTGCCAGTAGTGCATGCTGGTTTCAATGGTCGCCATTTGTTTTTACCAGAAACCAGTTGAGAAAAAATTTTTTTTAATTTACACTGAAAGTTACAGTGAAGTAATCCCAATAGCTAGAGCTAATAATTTATTAAAGGACACCTAAAAGAAAAAAAATAAACAAAACAAAAAAAAATAATCTATTCTAAGCCATAATCTATTCTACCAAGTTTGAAAACACAGTCACTTGCAAGAATGGTCGCTATCAACTACTTGTTGTTCCATTTACTGTCTAATTTCCTATTTTTCTTTCTATTATCAATTCTCCGATGGCTTCAAAATTAACACAAGTGTATTTGATGGCTGTGTCAGCAGGTGGGACTTCATAATCTTTAGCTTCAAGACTGGAATCAATGTCACTATCACTATTGATTTTTACGATGCTTTCAACAGAAACATTTGTGAAATGTAATACATAAAATATTAATTAAAATAATTGTACAACACTTTACCCACGAAGAATTTGAAGAAGCCACAGGCAATGAAGGAGCTACTATTGATAAGACATATTTTCGAACTTTTTTTAGTTTGTCCTCATAATCTGGCTGTGCTTGGATTAGATGGTATGATAGAACGACTAGAAGAGACTATTGATGATATTCCAAAAGATTCACCAAAATGGAAGCAGTGGGAGGAGTTCTATCAGTTAACTGATGAGTGCACTCCTCAGTGCTGAAGGTCTGCCTGTGCGGAAGAAATCTGAGGAGTGCCTCCATGGGCATGCAGAGTGTTGCCGGAGCGTGCTGTCATCCTACCAGCATACCTTCAGAGTTTTCTCTACAATACATACTCACGACTTCAAGGACATATCCATGAGTGTCCTCTACAAGTAATCTCTTGTCCCTGTACCAGTGCTGGCTGCACTGTGAAGCTGCCTCGAAATTAGTTGGAGAAGCATGAAGACACTGCCATGCGCCAGCACCTTTTTGGCTTGTGGTGAAACAAGTTCAGCAACTCCAGCTCAATCATGTTGTTAAGCTATAACCTGTCTTGTTGTTGATGTCTTGTTTTGACTACAAATAATAAGTCCATACCGTGAAACTGTTGTCTTGCCTCCATTGGACGAGATTCGAACTTAATGAGATTGTTAATAATAGGTTAGAGTTTCTTGCTGGGTAGCAGTGAGTTGACCAATCAAGTAAGTTAGTCTTATTCTTAGGTATTCCTTCTATGTCTTGTACGACAGTCTCTTATAAGAAGAGTAGACTGTTGTTGGCTGGTACTGAAGACTTGGGGTAGTCGATGCAAAGGCAGTAGTATACTTCACTGATTTGACTGCGTCATACCTACTGCTCTCCTAAAGCACACCATTCGCAGTTCTAGAAACCATTTTTCTTGTGCTATTGATGAAAATGAATAGGCAATCTATATTGTGCAGAAATAGATTATACATAATTATAAATATGCTTCACATAAATAATACTTACCTTATAATTTTGAAAAGGGGATAACCTTAAGCACCTGGTGATCGAAGTTTCTTGTCGAGGCCCTTGGGTCAGACAGAGGCTGTTCAGACTGCAAGTTGTAGTCGTCACTTGCTTTAGTCAGCAGCTGTCTGCTAATAGCCTCCCACCTCTCGTCTATTCCCCCAGTATCCCTTCTCTCAATATGATCTCAAATTCAATGGCCATCTGTAAAATAATTAACATATTGGAAGTATAACTCTCTTAAAGTCTTCACTTAAGAATGTTGCCTAATCTTCTGGTGCAACTTTATAGTGGATCAATTGAATGGCAGTTGGCAAGGAACTTGAAATTGAGCTAGAAGGCAATACTCATGGAATGGAAGTCCTTTAAGATTTCCAGTTCATCGATATACAATATTACTGGTGAAGCAGCAACGGTACGTGCCTTCTGTTGTCTTTCTGAAGAGCATGTACGAATTAATTCATATCCACTAACATTGTCAGTAATGTTGGTGAGTATAACTTAATGTTAATTAAGCTTTTAAGATGTTAAAATCTCAATTAGTCATTGATTTGATAATTATTACACCAAGGGCTTATGAAAACCTAGAGAGTGCGTGGCACTCCGCCAATAAAAATACTTTTGGTGAGATCAATTGGGTTTTTAGCGTGAGTTGTTAAGTAGTGATGTATTATGCCTGACGAGTATTCAAGAGAAGCATGCAAATAATTATGTCTTTTGTATAGAGAGATCTAGTTTCATTAAGATGGTAAACAAGACGGTAGAGATGCCGGTTCCTGTTTATGGGTGTTTGATATTGCTCTAGTGCTGTGTGCAAGTTTACTACACGGTAGCCTGCCTTGAACAGTCACCAATTTCGTTTTTTTTTTTAGTTGGGATGTGTACAATTTGTATTTGGATCATGCTGCTAGTAGTGGTCTAGTGTATTGAATGATTCTGACGAATAGCTATATTGGTCAACTGATAGTCAATGAAACTACCTCTACTATAAACCTCACACTACCTACACTCCAGTTGTGTCTGGTTATGCAGCCAATGTGACAGCATTCACAGCTGAATTACATAGTGATACTGTTGTTACTGAACTGAGAGTACCAGGAGAGTACTATGACCTGGACATCTTGTTAAGTAAAGTAGTCGTCTTCAATACCACTCACTGTAGATTTACTTTCACTATCAATATACAAGAGGTGAGAATATTAAAACAATATGTTGTACATATCAAATGTAGCGGAGCGTTCTTATCTTTCCTGAGCAGAATATAATATTTCTGACAAAAATATTCATCCAGCTTCACTCGCTGCTGATCGTCAGAGCCAAGTAAGGGTACAATCGATTCCCGTATCTGTTATCCTATAATTTATTTTTTTGTCATTATTATTTTAGTCATTACTTGCTGATGTCTTTGTTTTGCCCCACCGGTTCCTCTAACGTTTTTGGAGACGGCAGAGGGGTCTGTAGCTCTCTCTGAAAGTAACTTGAGCTTCCTCTGTCACTACACACTCTTAACCCTTCAAGTGCGGACAGCAATTCTAGCCTCTATTTTGTGAATTTCACTAACCTTTGAAACCATTAGACAGACAAACTAGCGCTGTGATCACCGTTAATATGCAAAATCAACTTGCACAACGTGCGGGCTTGTTGTCAATGACAATTGCGGTTAACCACGCCCACTTGACGATCTACCAACTGTCGTGTACTAGAATCACTCTCACCGGAGCAAAAAACGCCGCTTGTTTGGTCAAAACAGCACGTGTGAGACAAAGTTAGTGCACGTATGGCTGCTTTTTATGTCAAGAAGCCCCTGGAGACCCAGTGGTGCTAGGTGATCTCGCCATAGCTCTGCTTGGCGGGGCCGCAGGCCCCGCCAATGGCTCGCAATCACACCCCACATAGCTGTATTTGGTCTATAGGTGAAATAAACTATCTTCGAATTTTAACGCCCACTTCCTGTGACGTCAAACTTGCCGGGCGACTATAGTTGCCCGCCGCATGTGAAGGGTTAAGTTGCCATTATACAACCAGGAGTGATCAACCATACTCCTCTGATTAATGACAGTTGCATTTGATAGCAGATTTAAGAGTCTAAGGCGTTCCTTCTGGCATATCCTCTACTCTGATCATTGCTCCGTTCTCATGAATTGCCTAACCTGTAAAATTAAATTTACGAATTATTATAGGTGCAGGTTGAACGATAACCAAATTATATTGAACAAATAACCTCATGATAGTTGCTAGCGACAGGGATGTTGAGATTGAAGCGGTGTTCTTCAGTAAATCACTAATACATGTGGTTTAGTGTGTATACTATCTATATGGCCATAGGTACTTACATGATCCAAGACAGCATGGAAAACCAATAACTGGCCAGCTGGTGATTTCTTTACAAGTTTTTATGCCACTTGTAGCTTTCAAAAGACGAATGTATTCTCTTTCTTTGAACTTGCTTGAAAGCCTACCAGCTTGGCATATGCTGCTATATAGCAATGAACTAACAAAATGAACCGATCTATCTTGCGGAAGCATGACACTATATGTACATGTACAGAAGATTAATAAAACACTCAGCATCACAAATTATTTGCTTAAATAACTTTACCTGGCAAAAAAGTCTATCACTGCATCAGTGATTCCATTACCAGGATAAGTCTATCACTGCATCAGTGATTCCATTACCAGGATAGAGTGAGCGTACATCCTTAACAGTCAACAGTGTTTGACAATTGTCATAATAGCGCACTCGGGCTCTACCCTCGTGCGCTATTTTTACCTACTCGACCGGAAGCTCGTGCGGATAAATCTGATAATGCACTCGGAACCATACGTTAACTATTACATATTGAGCAAATAGCCTCATGATAGTTTCTAACGACATGGATGTATACTATCTATATAGCCATAGGTACTTACATGATCCAATTTGTCCAACTAGTCTGTTTGTTGTGCCATCGGTCATGTTATGCAGCTACTTGTAGTGGAGAATCCGCTGCTTAACATAGGTGCTGTAGACCATAGTGCCGACTGCTGCGCTCTGCTGATGTTTGTTCAATCACACCTTTTAAAATAATAATGTTCTTCAGAAAGACCAGTTGTAAATGATAGTAAGATCCATGGTAAGATAAACATGTTTGAATAATGCTTTGTCAACAAACAAAGCGGACTTAATTTATTGGATGCACTATAGTGACCATCAACGTTAATTAACTAACCAATGCTTTTAGCCGCTGTCCTTTTGGCTCCCCACTGCTAATGCAATCCTTTGGTTCCGCAAGTTTGCGGAGAATCAGCTCAGCATCCATGATGGAACGACAACGGTGACTGCGACTTCACCGTGACACTCACAAGAAGTAGTGCGCATTACATAGAATTTTCAATTGGGTGTGGTGTCTGGTATTGAATATTAATTTACCCAATAAAATATTGTTAGTTACATAATTATTACACATGTCCATTGCGAGCATTGTGAAATGAAGTGATTTTACTTTAGTGCAGTGGTACTAAACTTTCACTTGCAATGCTAAAGTATAATAATGGCATTAGCAACATACTGTAAAGCACTACTTCATGTATTTGCAGCCTGTACACGGATTTCAAAAACAATTCTGTGAAACAGTGTCATCTATAGTGCAGCTATAACACGTGTGCTGTTGAATACACTGTTTGCACACTGACCGATCCCTGTCTGCATTGTAGAGCTTGAAAGATTTTTTTTTGATTTTTAGAGACAATAGAAGGAATAAAAAAAACGAACAAGTTAATTGCACAAGCACAAGCACTTGGATGATCCCCTTGGGGGGTATAACTCTATTTCTTACTTGCTAACTTGCTCATAATTTTTGCATCTACTGCTTTATATATTTATGTAGTAGTATTACAGTAAGCCCTCCTACTATAGCAGCTTTGTGCCTCCATAGTGATAATGATGGCATGTTTGCTAAAGGAAGTTGTATCATGTTCAACTTTGATCTCTTGTACTTGGCCAGTTGTCTTGGTGAGTTTTTTAAGTATTGATTGTTCTCCATAGTGACACGCATGTTGTGCATGCCTCCATTTTTCATCCTCCAGTTGATGGCATCATTGAGTAGACCATATCATTTCAGATATTCTCTACTGGGCTATGCTATCACGTCAGAACATTAAACACTTTATTTCATGTTTGTAATACACTAGTTGGATCCATCATTTTGACAATAATCTGTTTGTTGTCCGAGCCTTGTCACTAATAATTTCGCATCTCAACTCAACTCTGGTGACATAAAATTCAGCAGTGTGTCATTGTCCACAAAGTGTATGTATCTTGTTAGCTCTTCAAATCTGTCCCTGGAGATCCTTGTACTAATGGCAGGATAGTGTAGTCTTGGGTTGCGGCTCCAGTAATCTCTTAACTCTGGTTCATCAACGATGCCCATCAGGATCTGAAACTGTAGGAAATAAGTAAAATAAAAAGGATCATCACCTTTGCGCAGTGCTGCATACGTATTGGTTTCCTTCACTATTAGCTCATCCGAGAAAAACAGCTGAAAGAACTGCTTTCGATCATCTGGGAGAGCAGATGTTTGGCCTAATGTACCAGTGAATGACTCAACTCTGACGGGAGAGGGTCTACCTAGCCATTCTGTAATTGTGTGAGCTTGATGAGAACTTTTTTCTTTTGCTAGGCAAGTAGGACTAGGCAGTGCTTTCATGGAACCTGCAATGTTCCTACGCAATTGGAAAGCAGAGTGGTCTAGTGTTTGTAAATGTCTTAGTACTCGGTAATAACCAAGTCACTATTATATATCAACTTATCAATACTAATTATTATACTAGTTCTAGTATTGTCATTATCATCAATTTCCTAGAAAGATTTAACTTTTTTCCTTTATAAAATATACAATTTTTGTCTTTGTTCTCACCCTCTATCTCCTCCCCTTCCTCCTCCTCTTCCTCTGCCTCCTCCACTTCCTCTACTTCTGCTTCACTCTCATCACTCTCTTTTAGATCATCTAGAAAGAAACAATATTATAACAAGTGCTAAAATTCAAATATCATGATCAGGCATGCTCAATCCTTCACACAGGTACAATATAACAGATCGACCATCATGGCTCACCCTTTCGACACTCCCTGCCTGTCAGTTACTGTCTTGTGGAAGGAAAAGAAGAAAGGAAAGTAATATAATATAATCAGCAAATGTTGTTTGATCAGAGAGTGACTGCAGAAATGAAAAGAAAACACATTAAGCCGTACATTTATTCCCATAATTTATAAAGAAATTACTTATTGCGTCGTACAGTATTTCTACCCAAATATAAATTTGTATGGATCGTAATAGACTTCCGGTCAATTGGCCGGACGATTGCAAATACACGAAAAAGTAATCACATATATGTATAAAAGTAAAAGTCATAGTTTCTAGTGAACAGCAAGAAGAAATCTTTGTGACAGACAGAATGACAAAACTACGACACGATTATGCCTTGTGTCTCCACCCACTCATAGTTTGGCTACTGCCTCAAGACCACATGATTTTATTAAACATACAAAGCATGCTCAGACACTAAGTCATCTTAGCATAACAAACCGAACCCTGGCAAACACTTCAGAGATATGAACTACTAACCTTCACTTAAAGGGGCCGGCAGAATGATGCAATGATCTCGTGCCGGCCCCTATTGCTTCAATATGCAACCGAGCGATCCAGATGGAGAAGCAACTATATCTGTAGTCCAATCATGGAGTCTCCCTAACTTTGCAATCAAATCTGCAGTAGTGATCTGCATGCAGGAAACAGATAGAGAAATAATATTTGCTAATAAATGCAAAACAACGTAACTTACTTTGGATAAATGATGGTAGAGTGGCACATTCGCTGGTTTGAAGATTCCCTCTAATTCAAATCTACCACCAGCCATAATCACCGATCATAGTGATCAGCCAATTAATTTAGGAGGATTAATGTAACGGATTCTCTGCTGTTCTACTTTTGTCTGAGCTGTAGTGCTGGCGGGTATAGCAATAAGTTGTAATAATGGGCAAGACAGAGTTCAGAGTTCAAGATATTACACTTTCTTACAAAATATTATGAAGAACCCTTGCTATTGTGCTTCTAAATCTGTTTTCCTATTGACGCATATTAGCGCATGTCAAAGTGGAGCTAGATGTCCACACCAACATCAAGAAGTGACATCATCAATGTAGATTGGGAGCAATAGTATTTTTGTGATCTGTAAGTTAACAAAGCTCTCAAAACAAACAACGCAAAAGCTAAGAGCAATGTCATAGTGATTCATCTACATCCTGCCCATGCATTTCGATATCTTGTATGGAATACAAGATGTAAGCATTCACTATGAAAAGATGAAAGAATGCTCGTCGCCACCATCAAGCGGTGACAAAGCCCACAGTAGGATAGCATTCTGTCTGATTGGTCAACACCGCCCATGTACTCACTATTAGAGAGGGCTTCTGTATCTCCTCTATTCCACTTGCTCTAGCATGCCTTGATCTTCTACTTATACCTATCATATACCTATCATCCCTCTGTCGTCTACTGTTGATAGCATTGTTACCAACCTCTTGTCCATCCACTGCAGGCCAAAGACACCAACAGGCAGCATCGCTGTTCTGACTTTCTCTTTGTCTAGCTTATCGTGAAATGTTCGTAGAATTCCAGTCCTATCTAATCTGGCTGTGCCACAGGCTTCAAATCCCACCTCCTTTAGGTGGCGGAAGAGGTAGGGCTGAGGTAATAATTGTCCATGAGGTGATCAGATATTGGGCTGATCACCTACACAATATACTGAATGCTACATGACCACGTGTAAAAATTATTAGTTTATACAACAATCCCACCTTTCAAGTATTCTGCAATCATGAGATCAAAGAGCACTTAGGACGAATGAGGTACCAAAGACACTGCTTCACCAAAAAAGTCTAGAGAACTTGCTGATATATTGGGTGATCTTCAAGATGTCTTCGAGTTCCCTAAAGGAGGCAACATTCCGAAGCGATCTCAAGGTAGTCGTTGGATTAATCACAAGAGAATGGCTTTACAGCGGGTAGTGGATAGGTATGGTGCCTATATTACCCACATAGCAGCGCTGATTGAAGATACTTCACTAAAAAGTGATGATCGTGCTCGTCTGAAAGGTTATGTTAAGAAATGGAAAAAAGCAAGGATACTTATTGGTGTAGCAATGGTGTATTGGTGTAGTTTCTATTTATTAGCATTAGATTATAATTTATTCATTTAAATTTAAGACTTGCAATTATCTGTACATTGTTATTTACAACGTTGTCACTTGTCAACAGCCTCGCCTGAATTATATTTTATTCATTTAAATTTATTAAATAGTGTGGCCAAGTTATGAAGTGATTGTGACCAATCTCCTGTTTGTTTCTCACTACCAATGCTGGTTAAATTAGAGCCTTGGCCGGTGGCTAGACAGCCTGTCCAGACGCTATGGCCAACCGTTCACAGCTGCTAAAACAATTTTTATAATTAAGATGTGGCTAGAACAACTTTCTAAAATCTAAAAGGCGAGTATCAGTAACTACATTCACTAAGTGGAAGAGCCAGTTTGAACAAGAGTATAAAACAATCTCTTGGTTACGCTGCGATGAAGATTCTAAGGATAAAACCCTCGTGGCTCAGCTGTGGTGCCAAGCCTGCAGGAATCATGAGCGTTCCATCACAGGAATAAAAAAATTCTCCTGGATTGTAGGCTCTACCAATCAAAAAACGAGCAATCTGGTCGATCATGCAAAAAGTGAGCAGCATCGTGCAGCAATGTCTCGCATGCAAGGGGAGTCAGCAAAGGCTTCTAAATTACCTGTCACTAGTTACTCACCTATAGCTCTTAGTCTCCTCACTATTGATGAAGGTATGCAAGAGCGATTAAGAAAGAAATTTGACATATGTTATGTAGTGGCTAAGCAAGGTCTTTCTTTTCGAAAATATCCTTCTATTCATGCTCTTCAAGAGAGGCATGATGTTAATCTCTGTTTTTCGTACAAAACTGTTGACTCGTTCAGACAGCAGGTAACACTGTAACCACAGTGCTGGTAACACATCACCAGCACTGTCCTCTTGCAGCTCTCCTGGAGACACTACAATAGTAGGGAGACGACTTGATAACATTATTCCTGGTTAGAAATTTAGTTGTTACATATTAAATGAAATTGAATGACACGAGTCTATTCACGAATCATTAACATGCAAAATAACACAAAGAGTATTATACCATTATATAGTCTTGATAACACTTCTAAATAGCGGAAGAGATCTCTCGAGAAATTTTGACACTTACTGAAGCTTGGTCTGTAATACACGTAATGAATGACATAATATTATTCATTACATGCTCTCGTAACAGTTCTAACAATTTATCCTTGTTGTACAATAATAATGTATCCCATTCATTTGTTGTTGGTACTTCGTAAAAGGTTTACCTGACTTTCCAATTATGCATGCTTCAAGGCGTACTGCTTGTTAATTCTTTAAATTCACTTAACAAGTTTTCTAATTATAATTATAATAAAACTTTTAAGATGACTATCCTATAATGACTATGGTAATTCAACTTGTGAAACAGTGTGTTAAGCAAGCAGCTGAGAGAGCTACATGTGTTGATAGTTCACTAAAGCCAATAGATAATGTGTGTGACGAACAGAGAGTCACCTCTTCAGTTTGTACAGCATATAATACAGAGTGGGTATTTCTCATTCAATGTCGAACCAGTCCTGGTGATAGGTTAGTGTCCGGAAGAACAGTTATATCACACATTTGAAGTGTATTACAGGAGGTGGTTTTTGAATTTCATCAGCAAGATGCTCCCCTGCTGGCTGATCCGGCCCACGTGAGCTTTTGAGTTCAAAATTAGATAG
Source organism: Haliclona indistincta (assembly GCA_964017065.1). Lineage (NCBI taxonomy): Eukaryota > Metazoa > Porifera > Demospongiae > Haplosclerida > Chalinidae > Haliclona > Haliclona indistincta. Next base: position 7,575,023 of record OZ024786.1, read on the forward strand.
GTATGTATATTGATGTTGACAAATGAGACACAGAATTTAGTTCGCATACATAGTGGGATGGCGTACTTGGTTACTTTGTACGTTACGTCAAGAAAAGTCATGGTTCCACCATATCATTCAACAAGGTGTACATCAAGCAGGTCATTGTGTTCAGTGGTCAATAGACTTAAATGTCATACCATGCATGATTCTCTCTATTGGAATTCCTTCTTGCAGCTTGATGAAAATGCTCTCTTTGATGGTATTTGAGAGTGGGAGGTGCTGTAGCATAGATCCACAGAGGTACAATAGTCATCCAGGTTTTGTGATGACATTGGTGATCTTGTTTTGTCTGTTATCATGTTGCTCCACCGCGTGTGATCAACATCGCTATTTATACAGTTTTTGTCTATTGGTGAAAGACGACGACCAGTTACATTTGACAATAGATGGAGCACCAAGCGCTAATTCTAGCGAGATCTTGTATAAACTAAAAGATAGACTGAATTTGATTGCCTTGATTTTTTCATTGCGTAGTCTCTCTTGCGACCAGGGTTCATCACTTTAATTGTGTAGTTCAGTTTCTCAAAAGGTTGAGGAGACAATAGCAACGTTGCTTTTGTATTTGATACATTTTTCAGGTCACACTTCATGTCCCTGTCACGTGAAATTGCTAGACACGCCTACTCCCTTAATCACGGCCGCTCCGTTCTATAGTCGTCTCCAGCTACTCATTATCCATACCGCTCTCGGCAACAAATCTCGGCCGTTCCATCGTCCTCGTCCCGCATCGACAAGTGATTATGTGACTGGGATAGAAGGGAAGTTGCGGGCAGACTACGGCTAACTGACGGCCTAGCCTTCTGTCAAAATTCAGTACGACTACAAATCGCAAAACATCAACCATAATAGAGTAGAAAAGAGCAGTGTTATTGAACTGGAACATACAGTCAGTGGCTGAGTGTGGTCCATCCCTAATCCTGGAGCTGAGGTTTTGTAAGAGGTAGCTTTCCATCGGCATTGCTGACAACACAATCAAAATGAACACCTAGCCTGTGGCAAAATTCCATGTGATTGATGTTGTCCAAATCACTAGGGCGTTCATCAGCTGGTGGGAAGTTAACTTCCTGGGGTCTATAGGGGAGTACTTCATCCACCTATACTCGGAACATGTACTGCCGTAAGTATCAGTAAAAACGAACACATCCATCTCGAACAGAGAAGCTGATGCTATGAGTTCCACCTGTGTTCCCCACTTCCTGTTGTGCTGCATGTTGTCAATATGATCCTCCAAAGTCTTATGGAAGACGTATGGACGGAATATCTCAGTATTCATTTTGACAAACTTCAACAGCAGTCTGCGCACGGTGTCATTCAACTCTTCTGTGCCATATGCAAAATAAGCCAATGCTCTAAACAGGCAGTTACCATCACCCTTTATCTCTTTTAGCTTCCTGTATTGTTGAGACAGGGTAATGAATGGTGAAGCAGGAGCTGATTGTATTCTTTGTTTCTGTGTTGCCACTGGTAAAACTGCAACCTGTTAAAGACAGATGACATGTAAGCTTATTCTATTACTTTAGTCCGTATAACCTTTTCCTGTATACACTGCCTTTCTACACATCTTTTTTTCAGCTTGTTTTGACCACCAAATTTTTTCTTGTCTTTGTAGTAGCGACATAGACCACAGTCTTTTCTCTGACAGGGATCACAATTGCAACTTCTTCGCCGTTTTTGACCTGAATTGGGTTTTGTGAATGGAAAAGATTTGCATAATGGTTTTTTTACCTAAAACAGCACGACCAGAAACTTGCATACTGACTCTGGATTGCTATAAGAAACAGAACGTCCTATTAATATCAATTTTGTTTATAATTAATTTTTTTGTCATACCTGTGATGTGACATTTGGAACATTCGTGTTCGATAGCGAACACACCTGCTGTAGTGGTTGATATCCAGGCTGTCCTTTTTTACGCCGATACCGAACACGTATGTTTTTGAACCAGACCTAACAAAGTGAGAATCAGATGATGTAGCACATGATATGGTGTATATGCACTTTGTACCTGGACTTTCTTTTCGCTAATGTCAGCCGTCTTAGCTATTCGTTATCTTAGCTATTAGGATTTTAATGTGGTGTATATATGTTTATTATTACCAGACCTGGAAGTAACCCATGGTAAGTAAATGCCACTGATTTGGGAGCAAAGTATTCCGGAATGTAAAACGCTTCATATTTTGATGTCTGATATATTGGAGAAATCTTCATCATTTCAGTACAAAAGTGCATCTAGTGCACTTATTTTCTCACTTGCTTTGGTATCTATATTATTCTTTACGTACCACCTAATTATAATCAGGGAAGCATTGCTAGCAGTTCAGACTCACTCTGAGAGCAGTTCAGGCTCACTCTGCTTATCATAATTCTGCTGATATTCTTTTGGGAGCTGGATTCTCAAAGTCGCATGATCTCTTGCTGCCATAAGATGGTGGCTGTATAATATTGTGGGTGGAATACTGATCTTCGTGCAGCGCAGCTCCACCCAAACGTGGTGTGCATCAATTGCAACCGAACTGTGTACATGCGAGCTTGTGACACTGAGCTGTGTGTATGTTTGTCCTACTTGTCAGTGAGGTACAATGAATTAAAATTGATTGTACTCTGGAATTCGATATTTTAAAGGTACAAAAGAATTACATGTATTACTATGTATTACATGATATTCTAACAGCGAAGACAGCTGACAAATGATGATGGGTGCGCATGAGGAATGATACGAAAGCCATGATAGTATATCATGTGTTTGAGTTGAATAGTTGGCAGACAAAATGCCACTCGTTGTGGATGAACAAGATCCATTCAGTCTCCAAAGATTGGTAGGAGACCAGTGGCGGATCTAGGATTTTACAAAGGGGGGTGCAAAAACGAATGCGCTTAGAGCCACGCCCACTTCCGGCCATAATATTGACATGTTCTATTTATTCGTCATTAAAGAAATCACAATAATAAATAAAATTATTCAAGCCAAGTTAAGTTGCTGTATCGTATACTGTACTGAGCGGTAGCTGTATATGAGTTCTCAGGTCAGTCCTCCACGAGCATGTGTGATAGTTTTATTCGTCTTGGGTGTTTTTGAGAGAAGGATTTGATGAGTTCTTTCATGTTCTCTTCAGATAAAAGCTCATTACAGCGATCTCTGTTTATTTTCATAAGAGCAAGTGAACTTAACCGAGACTCCCCCATTGTCGACCTTCGAGCTGTTTTGATGAGCTTTAGTTGGCTGAAGCTTCTTTCGCTCTCGCAAGAAGTGATTGGAAGTGTTACAGCCAGTTTCAGTAGAGTTGTTATGTTAGGATAAGCCAATTCTGTGCATTCTTTTAGAGCTGCACTCAAAGTAGCGGGAACCTCTGCTTCTTCATTCTTCCACTGTCTCACCCACAGAAAATATTCTGTAGAAAACATCGCTGCTTAGGGGAGATCTTCTTTATAATGATCCACTGCTTTGGCGAGATCCTCAGGAACCCCTTCATCGCTTGCCAGTGAAGCACAGTGGCTTGGAAGTAAGTGGAGGAGGCCTACAGCGACATCATGTGAAGGGTTATTGATAAACCTCTCCTTCAGTTCTGCCAAGATATGAGACAAGAACTCATTGTACACTGTAATACGATAGTATTCTTCTGGTGAACTCACTGGTGGATTGCTCCGATTCCTCTGCCTTCCTGTTAGCCGTGGTATAGTCAATTGGAAATCATCCCCATGTAACTTCTTCCCAATCTTTTCTGCTTCCAAAAATTGCTTCCTGAATTCCTTCTCCGATTCATTTCTCAATGACTGTATGAGAGATATGACTTTCTTGATAATAGGCATAAACAACATCACTGGCTTGCATCTGCAGCTTAACTGTCAACTCTCTTAAAAGCAAAAGAACTTGTAAGAGAATCTGGAAAGCAACAAGAAAGGATGAAGAACTTAGTTGAAAGAGAAAGCCACTGGCTTTGGTAATGGTTTCACCATCCCAATTCCAATCTTTGCCTAGTTCCTGATGGTGGTGTGGATGGATCATAGCATTTAGACAAAGAAATACTGCTGGCAGTAGCTCCAAAAAAAACTGTGTAGGAATCAATTCTCTCAATCCAACGAGTCCGACAAGCATCCTTGAGCTTTTTAACACCTGATTCAGTGCCGCTTGCTTCAATAGCTCTGTCAAGTAACCTCTGGCGTTTTGCTGAAAAGCTAAAAAACCTGGCTATCTCACCAATGCATAATTCTGCATTCTTTAATGCTGGATTCTTACATGCTGAAACAATTGAAAGATTTAAGCGACGAGAAGCGCAGTGATGATATGCAGCCATGGGCGCTGCCTTTTGCACAATAGCCATTGCACCTGATTTGGCTCCAGACATATTAGAAGCTCCATCATAGCACTGACCTCTCATGTCGGTGGGGGAGATGTTGTGTGCAGTCAGCCAGTTCAAGATCGATTCGCCCAGAACTTTGCCGGTAATTCGCTCAACCTGAATGAATTCAACAAAGACTTCTTTAATTTCCCCGTTGTACAGGTACCGTAAAACCAGGGAAAGTTCTTCATGGTTACTCGTATCTGTAACTTCATCAGCAATGACAGAGTAGTATCTTGCAACCTTAACTTCACTGACAATACTCCTTTGTATTTGATCTCCAACAATAGCCACAAGCTCATTTTGAATCGTCTTTGACGTGTACTTCGCATTTCTTGGAGCTCTTTTTAGATAATCAGATAATATCTCATCATTTTCTGCTCTAAATCGTACCAATTGCAGGAAATTACCATCATTTGTACTTTCAATACTCGTCAAATCCACCTTGTCATCTCGGTGACCACGAAAAGCTATTCCCTGCTTGCCACAAAATATAACTATCTTAAAAAGAGACTCGATTACTTTTGTATTTCTCTCTACTATTTGGCTCAATTGTGTGCTCAAGGAAACATCTACACACCGAGAAGGATTTCTGTAGCATGTCTCATGACAGCGATCGCATTTTGATGGTACTCACTCTTGGCATGCTCTGCAGCTTTATTGGTTACTTTGTTCCAATACTGGAATGGTTGCTGAACAAATCTACCTAAAGCTTGACCACCTGCTTGATAAGGCGAAAACAAAACACAAGCACGGCAGTAAACACCATCTTGGTGATGACTGTAAAGCATCCATGGCCAGCGTTTGACCCAATCTGGTCGAAACCGTCGAGGGCAGCTTGATAGACATGGACGTGAAAATGGGTATACAGATGGACGTGGATCAGCCTCAGTAGTTAAGAGGTGATACTTATCATCCCTAGAAAGGGCTTTGACATCTACTGCAAGGTCTAGGAGTTTTCCTATGTCACGTGTGTCGACTATGCTCTCATCATCATCAGCTGAAATACTTGACTGAAATTCACATCTTTGCTCTTCACTCTCAGTCTCTTCATCATCACTACTAGTATTACTCACATTTGGCTCTTCAATTTCTGAGTCAGAATATGATTTACTGGCTAACTCTGCCTCATTGTCATGCTCAGAACGACTACTATCACCACCTGCATGCAGCATAATAATAGTGCTAATTGTGTTGTTATTAATAATTATTACCTGTTGTTTTGCTTTTCTTTTGAAAGAAGCTTGTGATAGGTCTGCTGCCAGATGATCTCTTCGTAGCCATACCTACTATGAGTTGGACTTGTTGTTTTAGCGAAGAGCCTATTTGTTTATTACTAGCATACTCAGGACCAAGTGAAAGCTAGGGAATTTCCCTCACAGGCTAAATCAGCTATTTCCAAACATGGGTATGCTTAAAGAAAACAATTAGCAACCACACGTTATGAATATTGATAAGGTTTTGGGACAAAGGGGGGTGCGCTCGCACCCTTTGCACCCCCCCCCCTAGATCCGCCACTGGAGACCACTAGAGTCAGCTATTATAATATCTCCTGGCTTGTATGTTGTTCCGCCAATGACAACCCATGAAGTTCTATAGTATTGATTATATCAACTTTATAATGTATGCAGGCATACTGTAATAAATATTACCTCAAGAATAGTCACAAGGCAGTGCCAGTCTTCGTTGACTGGTTCAAGAAGTTGCAAACGCTCTCTGGGAGTATCACCACACATCATATGCCTTTGAGAACCTTGTTGTCGCTCACACGTGAAAAGGTCGCCATCACTAAGCACTCTTCGCTCATCATTGTATTCAGTACCCAAGTATGTCTGCATCAGTTCCATAATAGAAATCATGTCTGAGTGTTTAGTCTCGTCTTTCATCAAAACATTCATCACAACAACTTCAGACTTCTTGGACATTTCTTTAGAGTACTTGTGCCGTATGTGCTGTACTTGTGTTGTACTGGTCACTAGGCTTCTTCCTAACATTCATATAAATGCCAAGTATGGGCAAAGAAGATAAACAACTATTGGTAGCAAGACACTTTAGGGTTTGGCCTATTATATTATAACCCAAAAGTTGGCCAATGCACGTCAGACCAATGTCGTCTTTAGCCACGCCAAACTCTAACTGGTTCTTTAGCTGTGTATTAGCTTTTGATAACACGTAAAGCCAAGTCTGTGCAATCTGTAATCTCACCTCAGCCGTAATGAGAGTCATTATCTCCTCGGCAGCTCGGCAGTTGACTATAAGATTTGGACGTCCCTTTTAAAAAATCATAGTAACAAAATAATTATTTATAAAGCTAGTGTTTACCTTAAGATGATAATACTGGTCTTCCTCATACAACTTTACACTAAGGGAGACACTAAAAGCTGGAATCTAAAACTGGAATCTGGAAACTGGAATCTGGAATCTAAAAAAAATTGTACTGTAATCTGTATTGCATAATTTCTCGTTCTTCGTGAATATTAATGAGCAAGCTTCTTTCGTCCCTATATGGCCAGCGACTGTCAACAAAATCTGCCAAGCGCGAAGCGCACAACTTATACTACAAAATTTGATGCTTACTTGAGCTGATATGGTTAGCGTGCATGGTTACTTGGTACTTCACAGCTACAGAATCAATTCACGTGCTGCTAATACTTTATTCATGAGTTGATGACTTCAGTCAGTGATAATTATTGCTTGTAAAAAGTGACAAAACACTAACAATGCAATAACAGTATAGCTAATCATTAACAGTTGACATGAGTTCTGTTCACACACTTCAGGCAAAAAGACCTAGTACTGTCTTTAAGTGCTGCTTGTGTGAATCTATCAAAGAAAGCAGAACATCTGGGGGGATGCAAATGTTCTGAGCAAAGAAGGCGGGGTCAGCAGATCGTAGACAGTTCATGTTAGCATGGTAATGTGCATTACTGGGTGATTTGGGCGTTTTAATTTCACCGTCTTTCCCTCGATACGGACGGCATTCCCTGCGACTGATGATAACGTTATAAGGAGCCTGTTGATCTGAAGATTCAAATGGTATGCGGCATGCCTGACAAACTTTAATGCAAGGAGTTAGCAGTTTAAGCGTAAATGGAAAAGGAGAAACCACACTGCTAGATTGGACCTGCTGCTGTTGGGGATACGCTTGCCATGATGCCTGCATTTGAGGAAACTGAGAGTAAGGGGTCAACCATGCTTGAGGCGGAATCAGAGTTTGCGCAAATGGAGAGTAGTAAGGGTTTGAGGCCAACGTTTTTGAGTAGAGAGTCGAGTCTGGTGCTTGTGAAGAATAGCAAGTAGTTGAGCTGGACTGTATTGGAGAGAGATGACAATAGTTAGAAAGGGTAGAAGAGGGCGTTGGAAAATGTGACTGTTGTTGCTGAGAGTGCGACATTGACTCTCTAGACTCGGCCAGCGCTGCTTGAATTGCTTTTGTTGTCGATTTACTTGCTGCTTTGCGAGACTTATTAGTTTTTTTTCCCAGGATTAACTGGAGTACCTAGCTTGGCCAAAGAGGTCAGATTAGCAGATGAACGGGTTATCCTCGTCGAATTTAAAAAATCCTGAAGTCGATCGTCCAAAAAAGCACATGCTACTGTATGCGCACAGAGCTTGGTGCATTTCCACATGCCACACTCGCTGTCACATGAATAAACTGACTTGTCACTGGAAGTAACCATGTGTGGTCTACTTGAAGAAGCGCTTTCAACCATTTTTGCATTTGTCGATTTACCCGGAGCAGAAACAATAGCTGTTGAGTCAGATACAAGCCTGTTAGCTTTCTCAAATATACCACTTATTATATCATGTGGAAGGTTACACCCTGCTGTGTTGAATGTCACACCTTGAATTTTGTGCACTGGTTGTTCGGATGGATCTTCAACAGCCTGTGGTTCATATTCGTCAATTACCTCTTTATCATAATTCGTCAATTACCTCTTGATCAAAACATCTTTCCTCAATGTCTGCATTCTTGCCCTGTCCATCACCAACATACTCACTGACTATGGCACCAGCACAGCGAAGTTGTTCCATATAAACCTTCTCCTTCTCATGTCTTGTGGTCTTTGCTTTTTTCCAGAGGTTTCTATAATTATTGCGAACAAAAACAATGCTAGCACAATCAGTTTTGTGTTTGTATACATGTAACTATACCGCTTGTGCAGGAATTCTTTTGTCGAACGACTTTTTCTGCTCTGATCCCATGTCTTCTGCTCGTCTATTATGCTGAGAGCAGCCGCTGTAGGCACATCAACACCCATTTTGGCACAACACAAGAGCTTCCAAATAGGACAAAGATTCTATACAGTCCGTACATGAAGTTTTAATTATAATAAACTTGAGTAATTTACCTTGTGACAAATAGCCATGTTCGTCTTGCAGACGTAATGAGTAATGCCTAAGTCTGTTCTTTTGTCTCTGTACATTAGAGCTAAGTCGTGAAACCCTTCGACACTGTTAATGGTCATTCTGCCACCTAGAGAAACATAATCTTGAGGACGTGCAGCCATACTTTGTAGAAGCTCAAAGAACTTGTCAGCCTGTGCTTTACAGGTGAATCGATTCTTTGTCCTGTAGGGCTGACCATTGACTTCCTAAACGTGGATACATAATTTCATTGCAAAAATGAAATGTATTCAGCAGACCTTGTCATGATGGCACCATTCAGAACTGTGATCGTCTAAACAGTAGTGATTGTGGAAATTCATAATTGCTGAAAAGAAGGCTGAAAATGGATCATGGATCATGGATCATGTTTGATCTTATCTGAAGACAACAAGTTGCTCAGAGCTGATTTACAGCTGGACAGAAAAGCATCATCCATTCTTTTACAACGACGCTGACCTTTGACTTTGGGGCACTAAAAAAAGTGAGCTTATAATTATTAGTCTGTTCATATTAACTCTTTAGTGACTGAATTATTTTGACGAAAATTCGGCTTGCTCTAAACTGACAGTTTGTCTTGCGGTTTCTACAACATGCAGTACGCTAGCTGTTCCAAACTAGCACTGTTTTTTCCTGGCATGTCAAAGTTTACGACCATGTTCTAAACTCTGAGTTGGCCACTCCCAATTCGGAACTGAAGCTGCTTAAGTGCTGCGACCTCGTGATTTTTCAGCCAATTTTGGTCTTCGTTTAGCCCTGGTGACTGATACAAAAACCTGGTGGTGTCCAGGTGAGCAAACAGCATAGTTTCGACCATATTCTATGCCCAAGTATGCATTTCCGGGCATCCTGAAGCCCCAAAAATGCCGAAAGCGGCGAGGGGCTCTGCCCCTTCGAACCCCGGGTTAAAGGGGGGACACCCCCCTTTAAAAATACCCCGTTCTATATATTTTAGTGGGGAGGGCGCGGCGAAAAACAGTGGGTTTTTTCAGGTAAAGTTAGCTTTTGCAATTAAACTTTATTTGACCTTTCTAGAGCACTTTTCACACTATTTATGACGTCTACAGTAGGTGGAGTCAATTATGACGGCTAAATCCGCTATAGGCCCTAAATGTTTAACCAGTATTCTTACTGTGCACTTTCTTGTCTTTATATTATTCTGTAACTCTTTGTGCAGTTTTTTTTGCTGAGTGATTACTGCAGTAAGTAATGGAACCTTCAGGAAAGTAGTTACAAAAGATAGCATTTCCTGATGTGTTTTTGTCGGTAACTATCTCATCGATGACAAACCCCTCGTCCTTTGCCTTGTTCAGTAGCTCGTCAAACATACTACCTTCCATTCCATTTGAGGTTCCCTCCCAGTTGTGACCATTGCCTCGTTTTGTTCGATGAGTGAACCATGCTATATTGCCTGTTATGTAGTCGTGTAAGGTACCTGAGCTATTGTTAGAATAATGACCACGTGTCAAATAAAACCCGTCGTAACTAGCTACCCATTTTTTCTGATGCCCAACAGTGCCAAGTGGATCGAAGAAAGTCCAAAAGGCCGGTTTTAAGCATGTACATTTGTGTGGAATGCAGATTATTGTAGTTTCAGTGTAGCTCATCATTTTATGCTTACTGAATTCTGTGACGGTGTTGCAATTAACTTCTTTGGAGTCTGGCAGTCACAGTGATCAACCGAAAAAGACTATTTCTTAATACTTTCTTGATATAAAATTGATACTTTCCATGAGACCTATTCACTTCTTTTTTGCTGTTAGTTTACCCTTGATTGTTTTGATACAGATGTGGAGCTCGCTCTTCTAATCAATCTTTCTCTTTGGTACTGCTAATTTCCCACATTAATTTTGTCAAATGAGAAAGGTTTTTCACCTTGATTATTTATAAACTATACTGGTAACTTCTTAGAGTTGTAAATCACCTAACTTGTTCTACCTAATAACTTCTAAACTTGGACATTCTATGATGGCAGTTTCAAACGTGCAATAGTGATCCTCTGTCACTGGACTGGATCAGATAGATCATCACAAGCAGATCTACATGTAGAGCATCATCACCACACTCAAGAGCGAAAGAGTGGTGTAGATCTTTGCAAAATTGATTGAAAACTATTACTATAGTAGAGGGGAAACTGTCTTCTATTTCAATACCCACCATTGGTTTTAACACTTGCGACAATTGTTTGTTGCCTATTCCGTGCATGAATCTTGATGTATTGGCACGCACAGGTTTAGTAAAAGAGCAGTTAACATGATTCTATCTCCTTCCTGTGCCTATTCAGTGTTGAGACTGTCAAGCTGTTGTCCATACATGCCAATACTTGACCAAGCAATACCACGTCTAAGTAAAAGTTCTTTAGTTTCTCCTGGAATCTGAATACAGAGAATGGATACACAATGCATGATAAACACTCTTTCATTGTCCAGGAACAATTTTACGCTCAAAGTGTTCAGCACGATAACCGAAATCTGAATACAACTCTAAACTTCTGCCACAGGTGATGTAATCTTCATTAAAGTCTCGTAAAAGTTCTAAATGATAGAATAAGGTATAATCTAGTAACAGTATGAAGTCCACAAACCATGTCTTATGACAGAACCGTGTGATATAAATGTGTTATGAATTTCAGAACTTCTCTGGAAAAGGGACAAACCGTCCTTAGTATGATGGCGGCTTTGGTGCAAGATGATCTCACCTGTTTCTGTGTCGTCCTCGTTTGTTTGCTCCTATTTCATCAGGTGTTACTATTTCTCGGAAACTTACCTCTGTATTAGAATGGCGCTGCCTACAAGCATGATAAGTAGGGCTTCTCCCCTGCAAATATGGCGTAAAATCGTGGAACCACGCTCTGGTGTCACTGATGTGGAGTGTCTTGTAAGCTCACTGGTACTAGTCATAACCGAGATTTGTCTCTTCATCACACTGTCTCTTTGATCCTTTGTCATTTCCAGTGAGCTGCTGATTGGTTGCACTAACTAGTCGAATACAGTTGACTCTCACCGCCTGGTTTAGTAAGCAGTCAATCTTGCATCGTAACATTTGTTTAACCCATAACTGCTTTGAATTTTTTTTCCGAAGTTTCAAAAAGAAATATCCTATAAATTATTATGCCAATCTTCAGCGCAAGGAATTAGGCAATCAAGTTGAGTCACTGAGTAATACGAGTTGATCGTTGCCTTCTTTGCTACTCTGGCTGCTGTAAGCTGATCTCCGCCAAATAGAATTGGAAAAACACTAGCTCGCTCGATGACACTGGTTTCTCCAGATACAGACATTCCTCTGGATTTCTTCAAACTATTTGTCCGTTAAAGTTACACAGTTATGTAAGATACATTAAACAACACACACCAGAAGAAGTAGTAGTAGTAAGCATGCTGTAGAGTGTCACCTTCATGCACTAATGTGTTCAGTCTCTGATCATCCTCCATCATGTGATGTACATGTACATGTGATGTAAACACAACAAATCGGTTTCTGTTCAGATGGACTCACTCGGAGGTATGATTGAAAAACCAAACAATGAAACAGCATTTCCTCATCGTGACAACTTCTTTGGCTACCAATATCTCACATACTTTTCAAATAAGACCAATTGTGGTAAAGACAAACTAGTACCATGGTTAAACCATTTTTATGGTGACATGACTCAGCACATGAGGAAACGATGAATCGTGCTGGCTCTTTAGTATAATCATGTTCTTCATAATTATAATAAAATTAATTTACAGTATGGAAGTAATAATTATTGGTAGTAATATTTTTTGTTGTGGATTTGGACACCAGTAGAACGGTAAAATTAATAATTATTGTGTCGAACTTCCTGATCTTGCCCTGTTGCATCAATATAAGGAATTATAGTTGAATGATACTATTATACTATTATACACTACCGACTCTGTAGATATTTGTTTATAGTAGAACACATGCTTTCTGTGCCGTTCTACCATATCTTCAAAAGGTAACTGGAAGAATGGGATGAGAGTGGTAAGGACGCGAGACACCTGCATTATGAACAGGTCACAAAGTGACTGACCATCAGATACTGAAGGTAACAGTGACTCAGCCATGAGAAGAGGACTAGGTGAGCATGTGTCAGGATGCACGTTAGGTAGGTCGCTGAAATCTTTTCTACTTTGTAAAGCAAGAGAGTGAAAGTAGTGCAGAGTCTGGTTTGTGTGACTTTCTGTGCGTATAGTGCGCGCCTTGATTGTTTTCTCTATGTTGTCACCTACAATTTTGTACCCTAAATGCTGATTTGCAATCTTTTCAGTCATCTATCTTTCGAGGAGACGTGGACACTTTTGTAAAGTTTCTCACAATAACTTCCAGTTCTTTATTTCTATAATCAGACTTCTTAATGTTGCACCCTTCTAGTAGTACGGGTTGAGAGTTGTCGTGGTGTACTGCTACAGCACTTTGTTTTGAAGAAGAGAATCCTACAATACGCATTGAACCGGATGAGTCTCCTATTCGACCGTCGAAGAAATTCGCGTCTTTCATAGGAGACTGGTTCACTATTATGTCCAATTTTGTTTGAAGTATCAAATGTGTAGCATATTGCATGCAATGCAGTTCGACACAAGCCAGCCGTAAAACTGGATATGCAGCAATGACTACTATAGTCCAGGCTGTGTACTGCTACTGCATTTCATGCTGTAGCAGAAGATGGCGACATGGACAATTTTTGAGATGTTTAACCAAGCGACCTGAGTATATTCCCGAAGAGAATTAACTCTTCTGTCTCCAGAAGATTTAATGGTGAGAGAGTGCGCACGAAGGTGGGGAGGGGGAGGTGATAGTGAGAGAATGAGGAAGTGAATGGAATGGTGAGAGTGAGAAAGAGGTTACATGAATAAGATCTGTTTTAATGTGATAAGAAGTCGGGAGCAGTCAAGTGGACAGTCTGTCTCCAGAAGAGTTAATGGTCGCATGAAGAGAAGTGATGGTGGGGAGGGGGAGGTGATAGTGAGAGAATGAGTAAGTGAATGGAAGGGTGAGAGTGAGAAAGAGGTTACATAGGAACTAGTGAAAAATCTAGACTCACGTTTCAGAGAAGTGAGTTGTCTTTTTGTTTAGCTGTCAGTTAGTTATCCTTTTTTGTCGGTCGGTAATACCTATAGACGAACCTTGTAACATTCATCGAACCTTGTAACATTCATCGAACCTTGTAACATTAAAACATAACCACACATCACTCAAGTGTACTACCTTGATTTAAATAGTTGTATTATTTGTATAATACAGTCCAATTGAGTTGAAGTGGTTGCCGAGTTTTGCCTCAGCAACCACTAGGATATTTTGTTATTTAGCCACTTGCGGATTGTGGAGTATTCGATGTCTCTTGATACAAGTCGCTTGAAAGTGATTTTTGCTGCTTTTGAGTGTCCTCCAGACATTGAGAACACTAGGGGAGTGAAGGAGCCGTGTTCGATTTTACTGACCCTTTGCTCATAGTGTCTCTTGCCTGTTGTGAGTGGCGTTTCGTACTATGTTCCACCGTGAAAGTTCAGTGTCATCAGTTTGTGATGTTATTGCCCGAGCGAGGGTCTTTGTCGTCTTTTGTTACACAACGGTACTAACATAAAAACTGTCACTATTAGGTACCACTACCACTCGGCTTACCTGCAAGCCAGCAGTAAGTCTGATGTTCTGACTATTTCAATTTCATACTTTCAGTTGGTCAGACTATCTTACCCAGGTATTATGATCTTCTGACTACTGTTTTAGGTCCCAATTTCTAGTTAGCTGTATTTTGACTATATTTATGTGAATCGTGAGTTGTTATTCATTTTTCTCTTTCAGCACCTCTTCACCACCCCTCCTGATAATTTCCTGATGATTTATGATTAAGGTCACAATGATTCCTTCAGTACAATGCTAGCCATCTCAAAATGGAGAATTTTTTGCTCGCTGTTTGTTTTCTCACAGGCAAGGTTCGAAAACTATAAAGAGAGTTCAAATACACTGTACTACTTTCAAATTAGTTGAAATTACAGTGCGGTTGGTGGTGTGATACATGTAACCGGTAGACCGCTGGTGGAGGTAGACCGGTAGAAAGTAAGGTAGTACTCTATACAGAGACAGATGGACAGCAGGACTATATTTTTCATGTGATGACACAGTCCATACCTCCACAGGCGGACCGTACATGTGTTGGCGTGGATGATGCTGAAACCATTTAACAGAAGCCATGAGTGCATTATGTCGTTCTCTGTTGATCTCTATGTTCTGCCTAAAGAGACACTCAACAAATCCACTGTATATTTGGGTGCTGTCTAACTTTACATCTCCATCTCTGCTTGCCCAATAAGGTTTAATATAACTGTTTCGTACGTTTCTACTATTCTCAGTTCCCAACTTGATGCCCCATAGAATATTATAATATTATTTACTTCAACAAAGAACTTGTATGTTTGTTTTAAATATCTCAAAGCATCCGAATTAAAACTTTGTCGCTTTCTTCGAGTCTTTGAGGTAACTGTGCTCCTCTAAAATTACTTCCGCTGCTTTAGCTGGGCTCTCGATGGCTTGGCGCCTCCTGCAGTATTTGTGTCATAAGACCATGGATTAAATCCACTCTAGAAAACTTTTGCCCTGCTTCTGTTTTCAATAGTTGGCAATCCCTTTCGTAGGTTACATCATCCTCTTTTTATTTCACGGCACAAGTGTCTGCCGGTGCAGCATAATTGCACAGAGAGATCTTATTCATTGATTCCCTATTTTGAGGTACTTCAGATCTCCTCCTGAAGTTTCTAAATAGCTGTGATAACTGTTTCTTGACTGTTTTTTGTATGATGGTTTGAACATTATTACAATCATAATGTCCATGATAGTAACTTCCTTAGAATTGATTACTTGTTCATAATCAATCCCAGGTGCCACACTCTTCAGTGCCACATTCTTTGCCTTTCCACAGCCCACTATGTGCGACACTGAAATATTTCTGTCTTTCAGTTGAGGATGGCTGTCACACAGTGTGATAGCCATAGTCTCACACTCGGATGGTGTAGGTTCAGGACATAGTTGGAAATAAAACTGACCAGCTTGATACAGCAGGCGAGTCTTTTTATTCCCAGCTATTCCGCTGTTTTCGAAGGCATTCCTGACAATGCCATCGAAGTTATCCAGCAAGGGGATGGTCTTGGAAGAGAAATTCGAAGGGAAGCAATCTATAAGTCAAAGAAAGCCAAAGTACATGCTAGATTTGTATGCATGATACCTTGTTTTTACTGATGGTGATGTAGCTTGTTTTACTGATGGTGGAACAGACTCATCAAGCCCACAATGCCGTACCGCTTCTGCGTATTGTAGCACATCGAGGACACGACTGGCCCGTCATGAACATAAGCTTTGCCGTCAGTAGCTCTGCACAGGCGTCGTAAAGTTGTGATGTGCCGCATGTAGGCTGGGAGCAGCGGCCGAACGGCGGTGTACACGGCTCGACTCTTGCCTTGCTTCTCAAACAGATGCGATGATTTTCCAGCGACAGAACTGCGACGATTCGAGCATTCTTTATGTAACTTGGTGCAGTACTGTCATCGACCTCAAGTGCCTCTATGTTTGTATGTCCTTTAACTTGTAGTCTCCTCTCGGCATAACGAGGTATTTGGTCCCATTAAACTCTCTCACCAGGAAATTTTCCAAGCGGTAGCTTTGGTTTTCTGTGAATGTATCAGATTCCGTGTCTTTCTCCCATAGTGTTAATCTTGCTACGTCGGTGCTATCAGAAATTACGACGTCCTGTTTCTTATGTCCTGTTCGTACGTATTCGACTGCACCAATCGAAAGAACCTTGACGCTCACATTAACTCTTTCGTACTGGTCTAGATCTTGCAACTCGATAAGTGCTATCTCCTTCGGCTGATCCACTACAAACTCAGCGGCCGAAATGTTGAACCTTCTTGGAGAACTTCGTATTTCTGTGTCGCTTTTCAATTGAACTTCCATACCGCAACCTCCACGCCTCGCCCGTTTTACCTCGCAATTATCGAGCAGCACTGCCTCTCTATTTCCACTGAAGTTGCTCAGAGATCTTTTCTGCGATAAGTTAAATCCAACGAGTCGAGTCTTTCCAATGCCATTAGAAATCATTCCGTCAAAGAAATTGCCCTTTTCACCCTTCATCGGAGATAGTGAAGTCAAGACTCCATGAACGCTAGCATTCGGAATCGGCTCATCCAGTTTACTCAACTCTTCTAGTTCTACAAGTCTTCGTTTAGCACCAGCCATTTCAGAACTTGATAGTGTAACTCGGTTTTGGGTTGGGAACTTGCTGACTGGGAAATGTGAGCCAGTACTGTCCAGTAGGACACTTTTATTGGCCTCATAGCACCATGGGAACTACTTGAAAATGATTCCCATGCTGGTCAACTGAAGCAAATCGTGGGCATGCATATTCAAGTAGCTATTTCCCATGGTTCAAGTAGTTCTCATGATTAAACCACCTGCACTGATCCATGCCACACCTATGACTGGCCTGATTGGCTATTGCTCAACTTATCATGTATACACATAAGGAATTTCTGTTCAAATGCAATCATTCAACTGCATGTTCAAATGCAATCATTCAACTGCATGACTTAAAGTTGTGTATCAACTGAATTTGTTCACATTCAATAATCATGATGACTATATTGACAATTACAAGTAGACTGAGGTGTATGTTCATTGATAATGCAAGTTCGAGCATACATGCAGCATGGCATTGTGCTATTTTTGTGATTATTATTTATATTGTATATTAAACAGTTATGCAAACATGCAAGCACGCTATGGTGTGATCAATAGACAACATAAAGCTATACTGAACATGCACACAATAATTACACACCTTAATTGACAATTAATGTGGTCAGCACTTCATAAGTTGTCTACCTTAGCACTGCTAGCTAGCAAATATGCATGCATGCTTATTGTGCACTGAGATGTGTTACCCCCTCCCAACAGATATCTCTAGAGTCAATAGGACATGCACACAATAATTACACACCTTAATTGACAATTAATGTGGTCAGCACTTCATAAGTTGTCTACCTTAGCACTGAACTCAGAGCTAGCTAGCAAATATGCATGCATGCTTATTGTGCAAATCATGCACTGAGATGTGTTACCCCCTCCCAACAGATATCTCTAGAGTCAATAGGGGGCTTCCAAAACTACGTCATCACAATAATTGTCATGGTAACGCACGCGGGGCGCCATTTTGAATGGGGCCAGATCAAACATTTGTTCAAGTTTCACCGCCTGCACTATCTTAGGTTGCACTATCACAACTATAATGAATACTAGCATGTATTTTGATGCTAACCATGAACACGAGAAGTGTCTAGCCTGGCATTGACCATGTATCCACGCAAACCAAAACCACGTATTTAGCAGGAATTGCACTAATAATGTCATCAACATACACGCTGGGACATTACAGTTGTGATAGTGCAGCCCAAGATAGCACAGGTAGTGAAAATCGAACAAATGTACGAACTGGCCCCAATCAATTAAAATGGCGGCCATTGGGGAAAGTCCCATAGTGAGCGTGGTTTTGGAAGCCTAGCCTATGGTGTATGTGATCAGTCTGGGATGGCTCTGTATTCCTAAGCTCCTGGTCATGGTACTGGCTAGATCTGCAGTGTGATCCACTTCATAGAAAATACACTCATAGTCATACACATTCGTGTATGCATGCATGCATCCTAGCTGGATCGATAGCATGTGCACAAGCTAGCTATTATAATATATAGCTAGCAGCAAACACATTTCTATCAGGGGAACACATCTCCGGGGTGTGGCTGCATGCATGGAGATGACGGTTCAGAGGAAATCAAATCAGGAGGAACATAATACATGTGTAGTTCCACATCTGTATTTTCAAGTTATAGCTACAGCTAGGGGCTGAGCTCAATTTGATTGGTCTCGCTTATTATTTTCATTTATTATTGACCACAAACATGAATATTAATAGCAATTGTAATGAATTCATTATGTTAACAATAATATTATTCACAACCCACAACTCTAACTTAAGCAGCATGAACTTCACCGAGAATTATTGTTGGCAACCGGGTGTGACCTATCATGTGACACCCCTGACCAATGCCGACATCTTAACATAGCCGCCGAGGGTTTTGTGAAATCTGTTCTTTTTTATCCTTATTGTGTCCTTACTTGTCGAGGGATGGCTTCACAGCAAGCTCCAAACAGAGCACACTTCCTTGGAGTGAGAAAATAGATTGGTCCTGGTTGGAGAGGATCGCTCGGACGGTTTACTTGTTGAGCAAAGTTGAAGCTGTATTGTGTGAAAGAACTTGGCGGTGGAGTGCCCTCTGAAGCTATAGCGGCTACATAAGCAGGAGTGTTGTACACATCTCTTGCTTCTTTGAACACTGTTCTGTACAGTGACCTCTCTTTTGTGGCTCGAAAGGGTGTGGTTGAATGTTGAGTGGTCCTCCAGGCAATGGCATCGTCAACATCTAGCATAGGCTCATTATCAATAACATTTTTGGGATGGCTCACCTGAATAGGATTCATACTCCTCGCTAGCACCACCGTAGTAGTCGGCAATAAAATCGCCGAGAGATTCGCTATCGTAAAAGCCAGAATCTCTAGCGATAGCATTCAAAACAGAAGCAACAGAGCTAGCCATTCTGCGAAGGGTTTTATATTATTATTCTATGTGTGTGTGTGTGTTTGTGTGTCAGTCTTGAAGGATTTCCTTATGGTATTGCAAGTAACAGTCATCAGGTTGACCATTATGACAGAGCCACACACAGCACTCGGCATCACTGCGCTGAATCTCTGCAACATGATTTGCCTTGCAATGGTTGATAGTGGACGGGAAATGGTGCAGAGAGATTGACATTTGGATTCCACAAGTTCTTCCTGGTCGATGACGAACACTGTAATCACTTGCAAGTTGGAGTTATCTTGATATCTACAATTATCTACAGTTATCTTGCAAGTTGGAGACAGAGCTCTTTCACAGTCTTGATTGGCTTTGGTGAGTAGTGCTTGTTTAGTATGTAGCTATTAGTATAGCTACATCCAAGAAGAAGAGAAAATGTACTTACAAAACTTTCGACTCTTCATCCTGCATGAGTAGTACACTCTGTTCTGGTCTCCCTGTCAACACCTCCCATGTGCTTGTTGTAACCGATGACTAGTGGAGGACAGTTTTGCTTTACAAGGATCCTGCGAACAGGAGCTTTTGTCGTCATGCTAGGTGGGAATGCATTGGTCAGGAATCTAACTGGTCTGTGATCTTCATATTCGTTTTAGGGAATAAATCAGGGTCCTTCAAGTGAGGTTATGCAAGCTGATAAATGTGTTTTTATGCAGTGTAACATTCAAACTAACATTAGTGAAGTAGTTGTCCAAATACAGTACATGGTTAATGCCTTCAGACGGCTCAACCAAATGTAGCACTACTCTCTTAGCTTGACCTTTCTCTGGCTTAGCCGTGCACTTTCCAGCATAGAGGTGGAAGTTACACAGATGTCAACAGCACAAGCATGAGATGCTCCACATCTTGAAGCCTCTCTTCACAGGTTTTTTCGGCATTATGACCCTTTTTTAGCCCTACCCTTGCACTTTATCATCAGCTCATCGACCACAATCTCCTGAGTAGGGCAGGAGTTGCTGGAGGTGAAAGCGTTCTTTCGGCGAGTACTTCTTCATCGCTTACATGAAGCACAGGATCTGCCTCATTTGATCTCATGAGATGGGTCGAGAAGTCGACGCCGTACTCTTGGTGAACCCATTTAGCAAGATCAAACTTATCCTTGAAAGCTTTTGTGCAGCCACCAGACTTCTTGCTCTTCTTTATGGCACAGAACTTTGATGTAGATCTTGGATGACATTGGATCTTTAATGTCTGAACTATCCGTGCAAGTTCTCTGTTAAAAAGACACACTAAACATTAGAATAGAATTGTGTTAAGCTTACTTGTAGTATTGAGGTGATTAGGGTTTAAGGTGCAATAATTTCGCAGGAATTCTGTCTGCAAACTGTGCACTGATGGCTTGACGGTCACTCTTATCTACCCTGGCATCATAATCATTCACATTTCACAAGGTGCAAATGCCGGCGTAGAAAGTCAAATCTGTCCCTAGTCATGCACTGCTTGATCGGTTCAACTCCCAGGTGTTGCCAAAATTATTCCTGAAACTGTCCACACCTCTCTAGCTGTAGTTGGTGGTGCTTTATGAGCAAGACCCTGTTCCTGACGCTTGAGCATGTACCTGTTTGTCTCATCAGCCATTGGCTCACACAGTGGCAATGTCCACAGCCTCTGTAAATACTCTAGGGCGTTATTATGCCGAGGGTCTATACCCTGGGACGGACCGTGTGTGTCTAGGAATGTGGGCTACATACCAGACTGTAGAACCTGACGGAGAGTAGCTCCTTGATCTCGCGTCTCCTCTTGGGACAAGGAAGCTCTAGTGTTTTCCCTCTGACCTGTATTCTTTCCAGACCTGTCTCTCCCTCCTCATCGGTGTCTTCACTGCTGTCCCCTTCAGAAGAAGCTGTCTCTCCCTCCTCATCACTCTGCTCACTGCTGTCTCCTTCATAAGAAGAGTCACTGTCATCAGAGCTCTCTCCTGAAGCGAGGACAATCCTCGGTAATACAGTGTGCACGTGCTCTGTAATCATAGAATTTACCAGTTAATTTCTTAATTTCAGTCTCCTCATCGCTGGATAGGCTGCAGTGTTTACTGCCATCGACGGAATAGCTGTCAGACTCGAGTTACGAGCGTTCGGCGGACGAACTAGCCGTGACTACACAAAATCCTGAATTCTTAGCAATAAACAGATTATGAATGAATGTGGTTTCTTGAGCACATGGACATTAAAAGTAAGTAACCCACACATTTGCGAAAAAAGCAAACAACCAGTTATGTTCTTGCTAAGTCTGGTACAAGATACTGAATTTCTCATAGTCGCCGGATCCATTCTCATAGTCGCCATGTCCATTCTCATAGTTGTCGTCTTTGTATTCGAGATTCCATTACATAGCAGCAGACGAGGAGATCTCTGACTCTCGCTCTGACTGCACGTGTCAAGTTGACTTAGAAATGTGGGCATGCGTTCTATTTCCCAAACATGTGCGCGGAATTTAAAATTAAACACACGTAGCTTACATAACAGAAGAGCAAGATGATACACGATACACCTCCATGGATTCCTAATGAGTTTGAAGAAGTAGCTTTGTTCTTTCTGAATAGATTCTTGAATATCAACGTTAAAAATAATTTATTACTCATCGTAATTGTAAACAGGTATAATTTCATTACAGCACACTTGTTTTGATGAACTAGCCTGCGGACGAGGCTATATTATGTCAGTCGTCAGATTCACTCACTCTACCCTTTCATTGAACTGGACAAAGTAGAGACTGTTCTTGACCAAATTAAAATTCGTTTCACATTATTTGATTTATTGTTGAACCTTTTCTAGATGAGTCTGTAAAACGTGCTGTCCAGGCTATTCGTGATGTGGGTGTGGCAAGCATCGATATTGATAGCGTTATCTACAAGAGTCATCGAGCAGCACCAAGCAATAGTCAAGGAGTTGATAGTGAGCCAGTGCTGATGGAAGAGGAGGATGGACTAACACAGGATGAGTATGAAGGTATTGATGAAGAATGTGAGAAGAAGGTCGGTATAATACCTGTAATTTATCCTGAAGGGCTGTGATGTGGGACTGAGCAATCAAGGACCATAGGTGTTGATGGAGGTAATGGTAGAGAACCAGGATGAGACAGAGGATGGAAACCAAGATCCTCTCTAGATCTCTTCTTGTACTGTTTCTGAGCTGGCTGTATGTCATTCAGCCCTGGAGCTGACTCGAGATTGTGCTCATTGAACACGTAGCGCAGCTTTTGGAGAGTGTTAGCTATGCCACTGTATATGGCATGGATGCACTCTGCACCTATCTTCCCACCTCTTCATCCACTCCACTCCACTCCACCACATGGTCCTCCAAAATATGCATCTTGGGTAAGATAGCTGCTCATTCTTTTCTGTTCGTAAAAGTACCAGTTATTATGTATAATGTGGCTGCGTGATTTTTAATTTACCGCGTGTGTCTATTTGTTTATCAGTGACTGCCCCTCCTCTGTAACAGCTATTGTACCCCACCACACCCAAAGGAAAATAAAGTTAGAAACGGGAAAATATGGATTTTTTTCTCCAGGAAGTCAATAGGCAGAGTAGCTATTGCCCTAATCCACTCCCACCCACAGGAAAGTTCAGAGAATTTATACACTGCCATAAACCAGTGGGTATACCAATTAATTGAAGTGTGCAATTATTTTTCACAAAAAGTGACATGCCCAAATATAGTATTGTGCTCAAATCATTGAAATTGTGTAAATAGTAGTTATATACCGATCAGGAGGTGTTTAAGCGATTTAAACCCCGCGGGCGTAGCCCAAGGGCTTTAAATGCTTAAACACTGACTGTGAGGTATATAACTACTTTAACCATAGTGCGCTTCTTGCCTAACGTCTAGCTGGCTACCTTGCGTCGCAGGAAGACCGCAGGGCAGCCCGAGCGCCGTTTGTTTGTGGATTCTCGAACGCGGCGGCCATCTTGAAAAGTGTGCGGGCTGTACACGATTTATAACCCTCATTAACGGTCGTTACATCAAAGAGAATTATTCATACTATGGTTTAATTATTTTTTACAAAACTTGTCATGCCCAAATATAGTAATGCTCAAAGATTGGCAATGAAAATTTTAACTGAAGGAATGCAATCTTGGATGTCGGCAAGGATGTTGTTAATGGTAGATGCTGGGTACTGCTTGCCGTCTGCACGTCTCGCTTCAACGACGAAGCGTGATAGCCAGAAGTTCAGAGAGTCTACAGTCGGTGATTCGAGGAGATTGGCGGGACACATTCCATCAGTCTCTTTATCTTTAGATCGCTCTTCTCTCCAAGCATGGAATACCTTTAGGCCCATTTTGTTGATTTCGAGGTGTTCTTCGGCACGTAGCCATGACAGATCACATCCATTTCTGACTGCGATCGCGGTTCAGCAAACCTCGCTGTGGCGCACTTGGCGCTAGTTTTGGTCTTCTTCGCTGGCGGCTCCATCCACCACCCATAGGCGTCCCACTCGGTACAAAACGGTTCTCCAAGAGAGAAAGGATTGCTGCACCGCTGCATCCACGTGGTTAGGTACAAGTCAATTAACTCCTGGTCTCTTCGGCGACCGGGATAATACCTCGGTAGTTAATTATGCCATCCGCGGGCTCCGCCCTCGGACAGCATAATTAACCACCTCGGTATATATCCCATATCACCTCAGAGACCGGGAGTTAACTATTACCTGTACTGCTTCAAAATAGTTTTAAAAGTCATTGTCACTGAATTTTTATCCTCTAGTAGCGCTAAGCAATATTTGTTTGCCACGTCAAGGATGCCAGAGCAGATGGTATTGATTGATGGTTTCTAAATCACTGTAATAGATTTTGTCGTGCATTATGTAGGTATGTTACCTGAAGCAGCTTATGCACATGGTTTCCTATAAAGGTATCACCATGGTACGCCTGTCGCTCTCGTGCAAGACACTTACTAGCCGAGAAAGGGCCATCTTTTGGTGTACTAGGTGTCTGAATCAACTTTGGTGGAGCTATTGATTTGATGTGCTGATGGATGGTAATTGTACTATCACTGGATCTGCCTCTGTTTTTCTTCTTGCCACTAGGCTTTGCGGTACCCTCGATATGCTTGCATGCCTATTACGAATGCATGTGTGTATGTGTTATTAAAGTCTGTTTTGTTGTATACTTACAGTAATCATCATCATTGTGTTCTGTCCACTTAAACAGAGTGATGGAGTGTCTGTAAGGGACAACTTTGGACATTGCAGCCTTTTTCTTCCTGGTAGCGGCACAAAAAGAGTTGAAAAAGTTTGACGGATGGATGCTGGTAGAGTCTTCCTTTACTACAAGGTTTTTTGTTACGTTTGCCTTGCCATACAGACAGAGTGGCAAAGAGATCTTCATCACGAGGTAATGGGTATGATTCAGGAGTAGTTTCTTGTTTGACAGTGAGTCGATAGTCTCCACAACAGTATTGTCATGTTTCAGCACAGGAACAATAGGGGCTGCCCACTCATAGAATATCCCATCCTAGTCCCCAATATAATAACGCCGCACAGAGACTGACATGAGCAACTACTTCAACAACAACAACACACTGGACACAGTCACTTAAAACTAAATCAGACATGCAGACAGAACTACCAGGATTCCAACTTTCTCTCTTTATAGCAGCAATCCATTGCTTCCTTCTGTCAGGATTAGTTGGAATGCGATAGATTTTTATAGTTTAATCTTTATAATAACAATTGGTGCACCCAATAGCGCAGCCAGTCTTCCACTCGCATGCATGCATTCCGATTGGTTACATAGATTGCGTCATTAGTGATGCAATCGCATGCGAATTTATGAATAACGTCTATAATTATGTCCAGTGCAATAATTATTGTTGTAGCTTATAGTAAGTTCATAAAATAAATAAATACAAAATAAATAATGGCTACAATACTTAACCGATTATTATAATACTAATAATTTGGTAATACATGTAATATATAAACCATGGCTTGGAGGTGTGTATGCCGAATATACCACCCGAGGTCGAGGTCAGAGGAAGTTTGCAGCCGAGATAAACCCCGAGCGAAGCGAGGGGTTTATCGAGGCTGCAAACTTCCGATGACCGAGACCGAGGGTGGTATATTCGGCATACACACCGACAAGCCATGGTTCATATGTTATATACCTTAGTGTGTGGGCGTCGCTTCTTGCTCGTGCTCGCGTGGATCTCGATTTAGCGGTGAGTCATGGGCCGAGAGGAGGCCCCAAGTGTGTACGCGTACCTGAGTAGAGTGTGTGGCAAAGACTTGGACAGCTTTGTGCTTCTAGAGCGAAAGAGCGATCGCCAAGTTTTCTTGTATTCATTGCAATATTCAACATGACTTGGGCGGGGTTTGTCACATGCTTGCCAATTTAATACCCACTAGTGTCAGGATGATTGTACACTATAAATCTCAGCCACTCTGCGCATCTTTGCCTTGCAACTGGGTGCTGCTAGTTGCAAGGCGAATAACTTTCCGAGGTTGCTGTTGTGCAACCTCAACCTGGTCACGTGACCGGGGCACACCTCTTGGTTAACCCCTTGAGGAGCGAATTTCTCATATACCACCATGGTGGTATATATCGCATAATCTCCATGGTGGATTATGTGATATATACCACCATGGAGGTATATGAGAAATTCGCTCCTCAATGGGTTAACTGAGGTGTGCACCAAGGTGGGGAATATGGCAAATATACCACCTGTGCCTTGTATGGGGATGCCCACTCACTATGGTATATAATAATAATAATGATAATAATTTTAACACATGCACAGTCATAATGATAAGAGAGCAACGAAATTAACTATAACTAATTTAAAAACAAAAACTAACCTAACTAAGTAAGACAGTCCAAGGACCTGCAGCGGGACACCCACATGGTGGCGTTGCATCTCCACAATGTGACTGAAAGTCTTTGGAAGATAAGAGAAGTTGAGTTCGTGACGCCGAGACGGGAATCTCTTATGCGGGCAATTCCCTTGATGGTAGAGCAAGCCTGAGAGCTCCAGCCACCCAAGACCTCCACAGCGAGAGGGATAAAGGAAATGCCTAACTCAATTTATTTTAATGGCTACTATAATTCGCTTATCCAGTTTAATGTAGTTAATCGATCCTTCTCCTTCTTTTAAGTTGGAGATTCGAAGAATGTCTTTGTTAAAGAAGACATCTACCATGCTGCTGTACAGGCTTGTGCTACCTTTGCTGCATTTTGAACTAATTTTATTAGCTGGATACCAGTATACACCAGTTCCAGTGAACACCTCAAGCATCTAAATAGAATTGAGAATTTAAAAACCGACATTTTTGTGTAAATCTACACATTGCCGGGTTTGTAACCAACATTAGTTGCCGTTATCCCTTGATGTGCAAAATCTGCACAAAAGGTATTTCATCTGTCACAAGTACTGTGTAATAATATCAGCACCTGATGTTTTTTTTGCCAGGTCCACTGGCAAGTAGCCTAGTAGGGCTATCTTGATTCCCTATTATACAAAATATTATGCATACCATGCTTTCTTTGATCAATGTCTCAGCTTACTTCTCGAAATAGCACATCATGTGCAATCTTGAACTGCAGCATTTCATTAGTGATCTTGTTCGCTAAAGTTGTTCCCTGAAGTGAGACTAGCTCATCTTTCTTAAATTCGAGCTTCTTTAAAAGTTGTTCTTCAGCGACACAGCTATTATAGCAGCTAGCTAGTTGAATCACCCCACTTATAGCTCGCATAGTAAACCTCTCGCTCTGACCTCGGCGATGGCACATTAGTATATCTACTAATGTATCGCTGTCATCTTTTTACTAATTAATTTTACTCAACTTCTGCACCAAGTCACATAGCAGCTAGTACAATCTCACGACAGACACAGAAACTAGTGTCTGTGAATATAGTTACGCATGTTCCACAGAGACCTGCAAGTCAGTGAATTGATACAGATGCTGTCAAATTAACAGTGTATCGTGTATTGGGTCTATTAGGTGATATGTGCACAATCCGAGGCACACTCATTCTTATATGCTTGATGATGGCAGTTGAGTTTCCGGTTGTTGCTGTAGCTGTCAATGCTACAGTTGGTGTCATTGAATGATCTCATCTGTGAAACCCTACCTTGCCACACCCTGAAAGACGAATTATTGATAGACATAGACGGAGCTTTTTCGCAGCAGGGCTATCTGTACCTTCAGCCATCCTTAATTGAAAGTATAACAACTGACGTGTAGTATGTATTAATAGTTCAATGGCATCAGCATGTCGGTATCTAGGGTGAAAAGTCAAGCCACGCCCGAGTATTTGATGAGTTGGCTATATTTTGTACCTGTAAGCAAAAAGGGCTGCATTGATGAATTTGTCCCACTCTTCTTTCTTCCCGTCAACCATCTTAGTTAACGTGTTGACTATTGTCTGGTTGAACCTCTCATCGAGCCCGGGATAGTATGCGGCGGACATCTTGTGCTCGACATCAGTGAGTTGGAACAGGTTTTGCTTTATTGAATTTACAAACTCTCTTCCTTGTTTAGATTGGATGATAGCAGGGCTGCTGTGCCTGCATATGACGTCAAACAAAAACTTTGCCACACAGTCGGCTGACAAGTCTTTGATGGCAGCTGCTTCTGACCAATTGGTAAAGAAATCCGTGCACATGATGATATATGCATTTCCTTCTATAGTTCTTGGCAATGGACCGATGAGGTCTATTCCTACCCGGTGAAAGGTACTGTTGACTAGCCAGTGTTACATAGAACAAAATATAACTTCTAAACTTATCAACATAATCCATTCCATTCGGTAGCGAATGAGTTACTCTATCTAACAGTGCTTAATTTATGCCTGTAATTGCTTTCATTCACGAGATATGGCTAAAAACTATCACAACAATTTAAAAAGACGTCCCTGATCTTAAATTATATTAGGAGAACGTTTGTAACTCTGCCATCCTTGCTTTAATTTTCAACACTTTGACATTGTTTACAATATGAATCCTCGATGGTTGGGGCATACTCATCAACAAAACTTGGTGGAGAAGCACAGTATAATAGCCATTTTTTAATTTATTATGTAGGCAAGTCAGGGAGGTGGTAACGTTTGCAAGCATCTTCAGAAGGCCTGAATAGTTGCCAAGTGACTTTCCACGCGAGTTTAGTAGCGCAACGTTGGAATTTCGGATGTAGTTGGAATCCCCGGCCTGATGCTGCGTAGGTAGTGGCTCAGCAACTCACCATCCGTCTCACTGAGCACCAGCAAGGCTGCTCAGCGTGATCAAATCGTCTTGTGGTCAACCACCGTCATTTTGATCGATCCGTCGACTGCCCTTGCTGTGCTGGCCTCCTGGACTTTGAGTTTGAGAGCCGCACCTGGCCTTTCTGGCCTTTGCAAATTTTGGTATGTGATCGCTACGAATAAGTAGAGAACAAGGAGGTCTATTTGTTTGGGGCTTGGATTGTGTAACTCTCTTCCACTGCTTGAATGTCATCTTGTAGATATCGTAAAACTGCATCATTTGGTGTGCACAATAATCGGCTAATTGTAACCCAATGAGGTGTCAGTGAGTGCTGACATGAGAAACATTAAGGGGCAGGCTATTGATAGGCTCACATATTGAGGGTAGTACATACAAAGGCAATGATAGCGCGGGATAACCTTTCAGGCACATGCCAACTTCAATGATTTAGAGAACTCGTACCTCTGACTTGGGTTGTTTGGGATACTTTATCATCGATCTAGCTGTTTGGAGAAACACTAGTATGCTGGAATTCAGTTCAAGTTGTTTTAGCATAGCTAATCTGGCTTGAGGCTGGTCAGTATGATGGGCAATAATGCTACCATCATCAATATCAGGAACTGAATCAAAACATGGAAGTGATAGCGTACAGATGTATGTAGAGATTGTATACCATCTGTGAGTAGAATCACAATATAATAGTGAAAAAACTGTTGGTGACGGTTCAGACGTTTCTTCATTTGAAGACTGATCAACTATAGAAACTGAACTTGATGGTGTAGTATACCATGAACACAAAAAACCTATCTTGTCTATCTTATTACTGGACAAATCAACTCTGCTTCCGTTATACTGTCTAGTTTTTTCGTTTTTTTTTTCCAGGAAACACGAAAATTGTAGAACTCTTCCTATCCTCCGCTCCTTTCTGAGTGCCTAAATACACATACATCACATATTATGTTGATTGTTGCACAAATAAGTGCTTTCACACCATCTTTCTGTTTGTTTATTTGGTTGTAAACTTGAGTCTGCTTAGATCTCACTCTAAATAATCTGTCGGATGAAATTCGCTCCCCCTCTTGCATAAGCCACACTGCAGTGGTCTTGTGTATAAATAGATACCCACCAAATATAAATACACCAACGTGCCTAGACCAATTGGAGATCAATGGTTTGCCCCTTTTAGTGCCAAGTGTTATATTCCCACAAAAGTGGCAAAACATTGAAGCACCATTGGTCTTAACTTTGATATCATTCTTTTCTTTCTTGCAGCCACTTCAAATTTTCATCAGTCTTTTCTTTGCGCTGCCATTTCACTATCTGCCTCCTTATATCACTAAGTTTCTTATCTAAAGTAGCCCCATGCAGACCAGCACTATCCTCTTCTGTGATACATGTGGTTTCTAGTTTGACACTGAAAGAGGTTTGTACTGGTTTTCGTTTTTCTCTCATCTTTAGTCGTGTTAATACTGACTACTGCAGGTTGTAAATCTTTCACAAACTGGTCGATGAGCTGTCGGTGGCCAGGCAGAAATTCACCATTCCTCGAATTTTGTGTGGGGAAAAAACTGGCAATCTTCAGGGTACTCACTGTTTACAAAATTTTCTATCTCCTCGAAAGTATTGCCTGGCTCCTTGCTGGTGTTGATACTAGCGATTACTGGTAGAGTGTCATATCCAGCAGCAACGAGGCAATTTACTATGTTAGCAGGAAGCTTTTTTCCATTGCTATTAATGCCTCTTGTGCCTGCTGTGTGTATGAATTACCCGATGAACCTGCCTGATCTTGTACTTGTTCTTCTATTACACACTTCTCCATGATGATAGCTAGACTTCTGCATCCCAATCAGTATGATAAAATGACTAGTAATGTTTATAATTTACTGACTTAATTTTTTCCAGAGTAGAATTGCACAGCTGCATGCAGTCGGGTTTAAGCTATAGATCAGTGGTCACTACTGAGAAATACAACATCAAGCTCCTTGAAGATTATTAAAAGAAACATACCTTGTATAGTAGAATACTCAATATTATACTATAATACTTCGGTAAGACCAAACACTTGAAAGTTTGTACAGTTGAGTAGCTCTAACCACAACCATGTGCTTCAATGGGTGCGCGGCGTATGCGGCGGTATACAGTTTATTAATTCCGTTTTGTACCGTATATTTCGCGATTTCTGATTTCTACTCGTGATTTCAGATTTCTAACTGTGATTTCAGATTTCAAACCACGATTTCAGATTTCTAACTGTGATTTCTGATTTCAACTGAGATTTCCGATTTCAGTTAGTGATTTCGACCGTGCATGTACGAGATTTCGTGAGTGTCGGACCCCTCGTAACGTGACGTTCTGTTTAACCTTGCACCTAAACGTGACGTTGCGATGCCCGCCCCTAAACCACACCTTTTGTCAGAAAGAAAGAAAAAGTGATATATGTGCAGAGCCAAGTTCTAAGAGTCTCAGATCAAGTCAATGGAGGCAACTAGGATTACTGTAGCTTGGAAGGTGGTGCCTGGTCACTGTATGGTACAATGCTGTCATAGTGATCTCTTGTGCTGCTATGAGCCATCTCTAGGTTGTCTGAACCTGACAAAGGCAGGTTGACACGGTTATATTTAGCAAGGTTTCTCTATTTTTCTTTGAGTTTTGATGGATTACAGCTTTTAGGAAAATTATAAGAATTGTAAATTGTGCTCTATTTCCCTAATCTATAAATATTCACATTAATTGATTTTTGTCCAGAGGATGATGTAGTAGTACGCATGCGCTTGCCTGCATGTCCAAGCATTCACAATGTGAACACATTATTGTGAATACTGAAATCCACACAAATAGCAAGTTAACAACATCTACATGTGTACAATTAATGTGAATGTGAACAACATTTCAACATCATCTTTGAGTACTAACTTACAATCCAAGTAGCACCAGTAGCCAAGTAGCCCAGTCTCCACTGACATGTAAGTACATGTACTATGCTGTTGATATAGAATGTCATGTAAACTTGAGTTTTGTCTTGAAAATTGAGTTTTGTTTTGTTTTGTCTCTGGGTCAACGGCATAGGGGGCACACTTTTGACATTATGTCTTCATCGTAGTACGCATCAGCACAATTTTTGCAACCAAGTACATCCTGTTAATATAGCCACTCTTTTGGTTGTGTAGTTAAGAGCTGGCCACTTTAAAGCCTAAATACAGAGAGAAAGTAAGCTAGTACTCTATACAGAGGGACAGCTAGCTAGTACTCAATACAGATGGACAGCAGGACCAAAAATTTCATGTAATGACACAGTCCATACCTCCACAGTCGAACCGTACATGTGTTGGCGTGGATGATGCTGAAACCATTTAACAGAAGCCATGAGTGCATTATGTCGTTCTCCGTTGATCTCTATGTTCTGCCTAAAGAAACACTCAACAAATCCACTGTATATTTGGGTGCTGTCTAACTTTACATCTCCATCTCTGCTTGCCCAATAAGGTTTAATATAACTGCTTCGTACGTTTCTACTATTCTCAGTTCCCAACTTGATGGCCCATAAAATATTATAATATTATTTACTTCAAGAAAGTACTTGTATGTTTGTTTTAAATATCTCAAAGCATCCGAATTAAAACTTTGTCGCTTTCGTCGAGTCTTTGAGGTAACTGTGCTCCTCTAAAATTACTTCCGCTGCTTTAGCTGGGCTCTCGATGGCTTGGCGCCTCCTGCAGTATTTGTGTCATAAGACCATGGATTAAATCCACTCTAGAAAACTTTTGCCCTGCTTCTGTTTTCAATAGTTGGCAATCCCTTTCGTAGGTTACATCATCCTCTTTTTATTTCACGGCACAAGTGTCTGCCGGTGCAGCATAATTGCACAGAGAGATCTCCTTCATTGATTCCCTATTTTGAGGTACTTCAGATCTCCTCCTGAAGTTTCTAAATGGCTGTGATAACTGTTTCTTGACTGTTTTTTGTATGATGGTTTGAACATTTTTACAATCATAATGTCCATGATAGCAACTTCCTTGGAATTGATTACTTGTTTATAATCAATCCCTGGTGGATCTCTTCAGTGCCACATCCTTTGCCTTTCCACAGCCCACTATGTACGCCACTGAAATATTTCTGTCTTTCAGTTGAGGATGGCTGTCATACAGTGTGATAGCCATAGTCTCACACTCTGATGGTGTAGGCTCAGGACATAGTCGGAAATAAAACTGACCAGCCTGATACAGCAGGCGAGTCTTTTTATTCCCAGCTATTCCGCTGTTTTTAAAGGCATTCCTGACAATGCCATCGAAGTTATCCAGCAAGGGGCATGGTCTTGGAAGAGAAATTCGAAGGGAAGCAATCTATA
This sequence comes from Haliclona indistincta, assembly GCA_964017065.1. Classification (NCBI taxonomy): domain Eukaryota; kingdom Metazoa; phylum Porifera; class Demospongiae; order Haplosclerida; family Chalinidae; genus Haliclona; species Haliclona indistincta. The sequence goes on from OZ024786.1 coordinate 7,607,994, forward strand.
AGCCAAGGAAAGCCAAAGTACATGCTAGATTTGTATGCATGATACCTTGTTTTACTTATGGGTGATGTAGCTTGTTTTACTGATGGTGGAACAGAAACAGATGCTGATTCAGCCAATGCTGATATGTGATTGACAGATTCTGGCAATTCTGCATTCAGCTTGTTATCACTGGGTACAGCAGTGTCAGATACAGATGGTGATGCATGCATGTTATCAGTACTGAATTTATACTGAATTTCTAGTCTGTCTTTTCACAATCTTGCATATTATCCTGAATTCCGGCAAGAAACTCATCAAGCCCACAATGCCGTACCGCTTCTGTGTATCCCCGCTCTGTAGCACATCGAGGACACGACTTAGTCATTGTGTCTTCACCAGAGAACCACTTATTTATAAAGGCCTCGCACCCTAAGATGGACCGACAGCATTTTCCAAATATCACTAATGGAGTCATTAAACCTATTAACAACATCTGGTGATTGTATCCACCTAAGGGCACTGCTTTAGTACTTTATCAGACATACTCATGCAACGTCAATACCAATATAGAATGAATGGAACTACGTATTGATGTGTTTTAGGGTAGTCGCTCGTGCTCATTTTATGTTAATATTTGACGCATGCACATGTAGTACATGTAGCGAGTTGCCGTTAGAATAATATTATTATCCGAACTCAACATACATTGACAGCATGGAATACCAGAATGCACGAGTAGCGAAGTACAACTGATTAAATACAGTTTGATTATATACAATGAGTGGAATTCTGTGATTTTAAATGAATAAATTCTGTGATTTTAGGCCAAGACTAGCAAAAAGAGGAAAGAAGATTCTGCAGCTGGATTTGAAATAAAGTGTCTTGGGTCACCTGTGCCCTCTCAGAAAGAGAAAGAGACAGAGAATGACGAGAAACGAGACTCGTGTAAAGAGAAAGAGCAAAAAGAACTTCCCCATATAGATATATCTTCCTCATCAGAATCTGATTCTGACACATGTAGCTCTTTGTGCTATAGTCCAGTTGTCAAGAAGGTATGTGTACTTGAGATTGTATCATAATATCATAGTGCTTGAGACTGTATCATAATATCACCTACTTACCTACTTATGTACTATCACAACAATGTACATGTCAAGTACTTACAGTTTGTTTACATTCCAAAGGGGTAATTACCAGTATAATCAAAGTACTATAAAAGTTACTGTGCTACTAAAATCTTTTGTTTATTGCACAGGTCATCACTCTGCGTGAGGTAAGAAGTCCTATCCATTTTAACCAAGATGCCGAAACGGTTCTTAAGGAAATAAAATCTGCTGTCTATGCCATCAAAGCTACAGTACATGAAATTAAAGAACAAGTCAGCTATCTCAAAGAACAGTCATCTCACTTGCAGCCTCGCTTTCAACAGCCTAATCCTAATTTCCACCAAGCTCACTTTCAGCCACCTGTCTACCAAAACTATGAACAGACTTGGTATATGGAAGATCAGACTCCTCCACCACTTCCGCCATCTTTACTACTTCCACCATCTAAACCAACTACTCCAATAGATGACGTCAAGGAAAATACAGAAGAGTTCACATTTGCTTTCCTTATGGATGTCAAATCACAAAGTTGCTCGAGAGCTAATTTAGCTTCAAAGCTAGTCAAGCACCTGTTCACAAAGGAGGAGCGAAAAAACTCAAATGTGAAAGGAGTGGTTGGGAAAAGTCAGCTCGACCCTAAACGTTTGCTCAAAATCAAGGAATCTGTATTCCAGATATGGCCTTGTGAGACTGGAGAGACTCAAAGTAGCGCATGGAACCAATGCTGCAAAGCCATAGACGAAGCTGGTAGGCGGCTGAACAGGAAAAAGGCTGAACTATAACTCTGAACTCTAACTCAAGACAGTCTCTGCACCATTCACTTAATTAGTTACATGAACATGTGTATGTCTTACTAATAACTAAATTGATCATTGTGTTCCTACATGTGGTGAATGTGTTAGCGTATGGATTGGTGGAAGCAGATATAGTGAATGTGTTAGCGTATGGAATGTGTTAGCATATGGATTGGTGAAAGCAGATATAGTGAATGTGTTAGCGTATGGATTAATTGATCATGCGGTAAGTGTAGGTTATATCCCGCGTTAACGGGATTATGACTGATTGTGTATGACCATTATACATTCACCATTCACCGCTGTAGGTAGCCATCATAGCTTATTGTGTTTCTGTCATAATGTCTCATGATGATATTTTTTATCTCACTGACAGATTTTCAAAAGCTTAACTAATCTCAGTGCATGATCAAGCACATTCGTCGTCTATTACATCTCTACACGTCACAATTTTATATGGTGTAGTATCATATGTAGTTTCAGGCAAAAGTATCAGGGCAGGTGGCATCCCAGACTAGTGGTTTCCCTGAGAACCAAGGGATGATTGTAACCCTGTCTGGACATTTACCATCTGATCTTGACATGCCTGGTCGTTCTAAATGGGAAGGAGTGTGGCTGAGGAGAGAGCCTAGGAGATGTCTTGAGTGTCTACCCTCACACAGATTGTGGGTCATATTTTATTAGTGACTATTGCTTGTCAGAGGAGTTTTTGTCGAAGAGACTTTTGAATATTTCTTGTTGAAATATTTGACTTTGTTGTTGCATTTGCTGTTGAAACTGAATACTGGATTGCTGTAGGCGCATGGACAGCTTCAAACCTAGAACGATCCTCCATGGTTTGACAAACGACAGATTAGTTTCTTGGCAGTTTGCACCATTTGCTCTGCAAATCCATTCCATGATAAAGTACATGTGAGGAAATGTGACGTTTTTATTTTAAAGGATTCTGCAACAAATTTTAGTTCCATGAGAAACTCAAGGCCTTCGGCTGAAACTAAGGTGTAATCATCATTGAATTCTCTTTGCACCTCTTGAGTGATGAAAGGCACATTTGCCATGGCTTCACAGATGTCTATGTTTATAGACCTGCCCTATTTTCATTAATATCGGTTTTTTGTTTTGGTGTTCAGTGGGTATTCAAGCTTTTCTTTGATAACCTTCAGGTTAAAATTTTCCTACCGGCTACTGTGTTGCAAATCACTGGGAATAATTGTGGCGGCTACCCATGGGAGTTGGTGTGGAGTTTCCGACGTCCCTGCACCTCCGATGATCTTGCAATCAACAACCAGGACAGCTCTACTATCAGTCACAAGGGTATAGGGTTCCATTTGCCCCTTTTCATCAATAATTACTTCCTTGTCATCAGTGGTCTTCTGCAAAACACAGCAGATTGCAGATTTAATTTCTAGTCAGTATACATGAACACTAGACCCTCACTAATGAGGCAATCTGCAATGTCAATCGTGAATATCATTAACTGCTTGTGAATATCATTACATGATTACAATTAACATTCTTATAATTAACCCTCGGCGCATGCGCGAGGGTTACGGTACTTGGTTTGTCATTCGTTCATTGATTCTGTCCAATGAGCTGCAGAGACCATCGCTCACTTCTGAAACTCGGTCAAGGTATAAACAGGCTTAGCATGACAATGGCTTGCAATGTGAATCGTGGATTTTGCTAAAGTGCTTTCGTTCTCGAGTTATGTATGGCTGGCTCACCTTGACGGCCGTCTTGGACCTCTCTGACTACAAACGCGCCCATAGTTGACTATCTAGGTACTTGTAGATTCCATCTAAACAGCAGGACAGCTCTGGGGGTGCGTAGACATCTCAAGAAAAAGCCTATCAAAGCCAAGAGCAATGGCTACCTACTCGTACTCAGTGTTCACGGTCACGCCCACTTGACACACCTTGTCTCGGTTGTGGTCAGCACTTTGCTGTCTTCTGGCTAGCAGTGCAGTTTCAATAGCAAGCAGGTTGGCTTTAGCTGCAAAGCTCCTTCTGCAAACCATAACTAAGGAACTAACTCTACAATGTGCAACACGCCAAGGGTTTCGTGAAATCTGTTCATTATTATTAGCAATCAAGAGAAATGATTGTATATAGTTACCACTTGTTGTCACAGGATTTTGGTTATCCTTATTACCTTGCTAGTGACCAGGTGCTCTGTGCGCTTAAACTCCTCCTACACTTGTCTGAGTGTGATGCTCCTCTGTTCATGTGCTGGCAGTGTGACCATCAGGTTGGTAGCTATCTGCTTGAAAGCTGTTGCCTTCGCTGTTAGCTGTGAATGCTCTCCTTTGAAGTGGGCTAGTTTCTGTGCTGCTGTTATATATTAATTATATGTTGCACCTCCCACAGCTGCGTTGCCAGTCATTGCTAGCTTGATATCAAGCTCTCTACATGCATTTCGAGCAAGTCGAATAGCCTGTTGAATATTCCCAGAGTGAGGTGGAGACCAGGGAAGCAGATCTGTTTTGAGTACGTGGATAAAATTATAGTTTACTTTTACATGTCTTACATGATCTAAGGAGATGCTAAAAGTGGTTTCTGATGGCATTGTTGAACTCTTTTGCCATACGCAGGTTCCCATTGTGGGATTTACGGTATTTACCGCATACAGAACAACGTACACCATTTGTTAAGAGATAGCAATCAGAGCATAAAACAGTACTCAAGTATTCTTGCCCCATGATAACACAAGCATATCGATCTATAAATACTACAACTTGTTTCTCATTGGACACATTTTTCTTCTTTTCTCCAAGTGTTACATATCTGTTCAGATTGCCAATACATGTGTTGAGGAGAGCAAGTTTACTCAGAAAGGGGTCAATGCAAACGCCTTTTCAGAGTTTTTATCATAGCATCGACTGTTTCAACTTGCTTCTGTTGTACTGGTATTAGAGTGATTGGCTGTAAATTGAGTTTATTGAGGAAACTTTCTTGGTCGCTTCAATATGCTCAGTGTCAAATAACGCCCTGACTTCAAAAGCTGCTTACAACCACACCCATTGATACAGCAATGTTCTTTGCTTATATAGGAAGTAGCTCTCCCACAGAGAGGGATTAGCTACAAGTTCATCTAAAAATCTGAGACAACGTAATCTGTCTTTTAGTTGATCCATTGACCTTAATAAGCAGATAAAAATCCAATAGTGAACCAGTGAGGGACTGCTTATCCGTCAGTAAAAGTCTTGGTATAATTATCTACAAGTGGTCTTATATCCTCTACAGCAGCTTTCTATCATGGACTCTCTAATGCTACGTGACAGATTTGTGTGTGGTTATACATACACATTAACTTTGATTAGCGAATTTATTCTGTAATCCAAAACCAATAATTATAATTAATTTTCCAAACAATAGCCATAAAATTAAGGATAATTAACTTCTTGTAATGATATTCACAACTGTAGTAATGATAATCATCGCTGTGTATAGGTAAACTTGTGACACAGAAAATTTCCAATGCTGTCCTCGGGGGTATATTGACGGTTGCATACTCTTAGGTAATGAACTCTTGACTTGAGCTATAAGCAACTTTAGGTAGGGAATGATCGCATACACGATCTTGGTTTTTTCGCTAGCTATAAACCGTTGTTTAGAAATTTCATCTCATCTACCGCGCTGGCTGCTGATTTGTGAATCAGTTGAACCGTGACCTACAATCATTGCCAGGTTATTTCTGTATGGTATTTAGAATGCTGTACAATTTTTATACCTATTCATTGTACTTCATTGCTCATTTAACTTGCCATATGAAGGACAGAAATCATCACACCTATAATATTATACACAATAAGGCAAAAATAATCCACCTGTCATGAAAATAAAGTTATGTCTATATTTACTACTTTGAAATACCATGTGCCTCAGCGATTACTATACAGACTATAATTGAAACAATACAGGGTTGCGTAAACATTCTCTCCACCTTCCTCGTTGTAAAGCCTCAGGAGAACAGTACGATAGTTTGCTCTTACTGATGCTGTTGTTAGTGGCAAGTAGTGTTCGCTTACTCTCTCCAAAGGATGCATTAGATGACATTATTGCAGCATCAACTCCTTTACTGTTCAAATTTGTAACCTGGTCAATCATCAAGGGCGCAAGAGGAGAAACTACTATTATCGCACTATCACTTCTGCCGAGTTTATTGTCCATCAAAAAAGAAACAGCTTGATAACAGATAGATTTACCAAAACCGGTAGGTAGCCATGTAAAAACGTCCTTGCCTACATAAATATGTTTGATAGGGATTAGTTGTTCAGGTTTCAAACAGAGATCTGGACAGCCAAGGCCAGTGGGTGTGCTTTTACAATGCCCAAATTTCAGGAAATGGCCAGTCTAGAATAAATATTGGTGACCTGCATTTGCAAAAGATTTTTTCCTTTATTATCTTGGTGAATTTTTTAGCCTGGGCAAAAAAACATCGCTTTTCCTTAGTAGGAAACTATTCTAGCTTTTGATTTTGTAAAGAAAGTGTGAGATGCTTTTGCATTTTTGTGACATCCCAGTTGCAAAAAAGATGGATAAATGAATAATATGTTCCAGCTGTTGCCACAGCTATGGCAAACAGACTACAAGAAGATGAGTCTGTCTGTGATTGCATATTGACAAGTCAAAAATTAAGCACTTTCTGTTTTGGCTTAAGGAGAGAGCATATATGCTTCTTACAGTGAGGTGTGATGTACCTATGCATACTGCTGTAAATGCATACATCACCAGTCTCGCACCCTGCATCAGTTGCTGTGATCCAGTGGTTATTATTAATGAGCACAAATATTCTCCTATCTGTGGCAAGTACACTCAAGAGATATTTCCGCCCTAGGGAGTGTTTTGAAAATCCTGCAAAAATTTTGCTCCTCTGCATAGCTCTTAAGCAAATTTTGTGCTTCATGAGCAATGATGTTGTCGAATGTAGTCAAGAAAAGTATAAGTGAGGCGCTTGTCAACAGATGATGTGCTAATCACCTCTACTTTCTCTCCTTTAAAAGCCACTGCAAAGCCATAGTATCCTAGAGATTCCAAATTAGCAAACTACATAAAATCAACAATTTAAACACATCATTAGGTGGCAGTATCCAGCTGCAAAATATTATTTGTTTACAGAAGTATAGCCCAGTAAGAAATCTAAAAGCTTGGATCTGGTTACATAATAAATAAGTTCGTAGGAAAATTATTTTCTACCTAGCTGTTACATTATATTAAGCAAAGTAGTCGAATAATAGTCAAATCACACTATTGTATTGCTGCTTAACCCATTCTGATTTCCTTCAGATCCCATGAACGGGAATCTTTTATCCCATTGTAGCGAGAATGATAAATAGTCGAATCAGACTATGGTATTGCATTTCTTTCGTCTAAAAACTACCTTGATTTTTTAAAGTAATCGTTTACAGCAATTCTTTTTGTTCTTTTGGCATTTGTCTCCTGCAGAAGATAAAGAGATGTAATTAATCTCCACAATATAGACTAGCTCGATAGACTAAGTTTGTTGTTAACAACAATGCCTTTCTATTTCCCATGCTATACAGAGAATGCTCATAATTTTAGTACCATTGTGTTAAAGTGCCTGTATCACTTAGTTATAGTAATGTGTAATGTGACATATAACAAATACAAATTTTTTGAAAATCTACCAAACTGCTAAACTTGCAATGATCTAGAGTGCTCTGAATACAAACCAGTTGACTACCGACTACCTGGAAGCTGATAGGCTAGACATTCGTTATAGAAAGCAGCGCAGGTTCAGATGTATGTTAGTTAGTCTCGCATAGCTAGGCCCTAAAGGGTCTGGTCGACTATGATATACATGCACCAATTGGGTTTTCACACCTGCCACTGTGATTGACCATAGATTAGCTACAGTGCAAATTATGACATTCTGCTTCATCGTGAATGTTATCAATGCTAGTCTAACTGCAGTAGCAACAGTAAAAGGCACACACAGAGTACACACAGTAGACTACCAGTTGCACATCAACCAGTTACAGGAAAGGGTCTGGTTTGTCAAATGCATCTGGATTATTGGTGCTTTTTCATTAGTGTGTGCAAGGCTGTTGTCAGAGCAATTGCATGCAGACACACAATTCCATCGTGGCACTGCAACTTTCGTGCTTCATTACACCTTGTCCAACAACTACCCTCACCCCTTTCGACCTCGCCCCTCACGTCAACCAAATACAGGCCCCTTAGCATGCCCAAAATAACTTACTACAGAAAGAGCACAGCCATGGGATAAAGAGGAGTAATAATCCAGCTCTTAAAGTTCCAAAAAGTACTGGGAAAAATTCCCTGAAATTGTTTGCTGCCACTTCTTCGACGAAGTCAGTAAAAAGAGAAACACAGTAAAAGTACAGTATAATAGGTAATAATTTATTGTGCGATTCGCACACGTGGTGAGCTACGCACGTTAGAGATAGGAGAGCTGGTGCTCAGGCATGCGAGCAGTTTTCGAATTGTTGTGTTATGTAGCTCGTGTGCTCGTACTGTGCTCGAGTGATGTGTAGCTTGAAGGATATAATAATGCTCACACAAACTCGTCGTGCACGTGGCACGACAATTTTACAAATACAGCGGCACTTGGCTGCATGTGCATGGCGTAATGCAAATTACAACCTCTCTAAGGGAGTTTATGCACAGCTTAGGGACCGTGATGCATGCTGGGCCTGTGCCAACTATAGTGGCTTAATTTGCTATTTCAATATGCTGGCTGCAGCCTGGGACTAGCTCAGTGGAATAAATAGACATGCTCAAGTGCCCACACTACAGAGCTATACTCATCTCCCGATAATAGAAGCATCTTCCCACCGTCTGCCCTGAGCAACTGAGAGCAAACAATTGTTCCTTCTTATATCACTTTAAATCTTAATTAAAATAATTATCTTGTTATAAATTATTTTAAACTCAATGGTACAACAAACATTAAGATGTTTTCAAGTTTTGCCCAAGGGGCCAGATTGACAACCTTAGACTTAAGCAACAAGATAGCAAGAGGTTTGGCCAGCTTGGCCTTGTCGGCACTCCTAAATTCACTCGAGTTTTTATTGAGTGAGTTTAGTGCCAACAAGAGCTGGCAACGTATGATGTCTTTAAACCTACGTGACATAAAGGCTGCCATTATTATAACCTCTGCAGATTTAGTTGACATATCTATAATAAGAGAAATAGGAACATTTGTCAGCCTATTTGTGGTTACATTCAAGTAGATGATCAATAAGGGACTCTTGGCAGCTTGCACTAGACTCTAAACTATGCTTAACAGCAGATAAGGAACCTTCATCATCTGTCAGGCATGAAGGTGAACCAAGAATACTGGTGTTGCTCTGCTATTCATAATCAGCTGTATCTACATCTATGTCATTCTCAACAAAACCTGATGGATTCTTGCTATCGAATTTGTTTTCTTCATGAACAGCGTGTGAAGCTAGTTACTTCTTCGCTCTTTCTTGAAGCCATCGATTTGCTTGCTTTCTTTCAACACTCCGTCATCTCATCTCTAAGTCAAAAATTTGTGAGCACGAATCTATTATTTCAAAGCTTCATAGGTTACAAGCAGAATCTGTTTCAGCAGCTACTGAGTAGAGAGTTAGACCTGTTGATCCACACAACAAGGAGAGGAGACACGGTGGGATGATCCATTACTGCGAGGAGAGGAGACACGCTGGTGGGATGATCCATTACAACGAGGAGAGGAAGATGAGATATTATTAGTCTGAAAAGCTGTTGTTTTTTGAAGAACGAGGAGTGCTGCAATAGACAGGTGTTGTGTTGTTTGATGGGAGGTCAAATCCACCTTTCTTTCTCGTGGCAGCTTCTAGCATCTTCATTTCGGCCATTGTATTATTGATCGCTTGTTTACCACTTACCATCTCTGCTAACTTCTCCTCAAGACAGCTCAGTGGCTTTGCTTGTGTACTGCTGCCTTTATCCGAGTTGTCAACCGTGCCATCAGCTCACGTGTCCACTCGGGTTTACGGTGTCAGTGTCTTGGTGCGACTGGTTGTTCATAGACAGCTATAGGTCATCCACGAGGTGAGTGCCATGGTTTGGTTGGTTAAGTATTGGAGTGGCTTAGCGCTTGTTATCGTGCGTCCCCATCGAAGTAAAATCTGTGATGAGTATCAATAACATGTGATTGATGTGATAGTGCATGGAGGTGCCTTCCTCATAATACAATAGTATAGGTTACCAATAAAGCCCTTAGGCATTAATTGTTATATTATTACCTTCATATTGAAGCTTCAGCCGATTACTGCTGACTGCTGTCTTGAGCATTGTTCCCTACCACGTTAAATTTGTTCAACAACTTCATATGGACTGCCCCAGTTCCAGGCTAGCTTCTACCTATAAATACAACATACATACATGATGCCAACTTGTACACCCACACCTTGTCACCACTTTTGAAGACTGGTGGTTTGTGTTTTGCATCATACTGCTTTTTTTGTGTCTGTTGTGCCTTCTTGATGTTTTGTTTTGCACGAGAGTCAATCTCCTCAGCCCACGTCAGCATCTCCCTCATGTGTTCTTCTGGATCAACAATAGTGTCCTCTAGCAGATCATTAGACTCAGAGAATGACTGTGTTGTAAGTTGCACTGGCAATCTAGGCTTCCGCTTGTACATAAAATGGAGTGTGTTTGCTAGAAGCTTATTGCAAGAAAATTTTGCTCATTGATTACTAATGAAATGCCATTTGAAATGTGTAACTTAGGTTGCTTACCTGTATGCAAACAGTGTGAGATCAATCTACTTGTCCCACTCCTCTCTTCCATCTGCCATCTTTGTGAACAGATGAATCGATGAATAATTTTTAGGATTGCCTTACAGCCATCATTTGTGAAGATGTCTATCACATCTGCCCCCTTGTCAATGCATTGCACAGGGTCTGGTTAAATCTATCGTCCAAGCCATTAGTCTGCTGATGGTATGCCGCAGGCATTTTGTGTTCCATACCTTTGAGTGCAAAGAGGTTCTTGTTGGCGTTGTTTACGAACTCTCTCCCCTGGTCGCTTTGTATGATTGCTCGACTGCCATGTCTGCATATGTCTTTGAAGAGAAACTCTGACACAAACACTCTGCTGATTTGTCACGTATTGTTTTAGCTTCAGGCCATTTCCTGAAATAATCATAGTGGGTAATAATGTAGGCATAGCCTGAAGAGGTCCTGGTTAACGGTTCGATCAGGTCAATGTCCACTCTATACCACGGACTGTTGACAGCAATTTGATGGAGCGTGGCTGGAGTCTTGATGAGTTTCTCGTTATGTCGTTGACATGCTTGACATGCTAGCATATTGTTCCAGTAGTATCTACATACAAGAAACAAGCACCACAACTCGTTGATTTGGCACAAATATGGTAAGTTTGTCCAAGCTAACAGTCTTTGCGTGGTCGGGATCAATTGAATCAAGATCTTCTGGTAAATTGAACGCTCTTACAGATCTCATGAATACAGTTTTTGGGACTGGCGATGAATTACCATCAGATGTCTTCTTAACAAGTAATTAGTAACTGCCACAGGTGCTTTTTCTTCACCGAAATTTTTCATCTCAGGTCTCGACTTGTAATCAAAACTGATTAATTTCATGTTTTTTTTCATTCGGAGATTTTCCTGGCAACATACTTAGTATACGGTGGGTTTTTCCACTCTTCACCGGCAACACACCACCAATAATACCGTTTACCATAGCATTATCCGTAGCCTCCAAGATCTCTGAAAGTTTGAGTTCTAGTTTCCTCTTCACCATTTTGCGGCTGGCGGTGTATTGTCTTGTAGTGAGTAATGATCCAGGCGGACCGCGATGCGGTAAGACCACTGAGATTGGTCAGTAGTCGTCAGGGCAGTGGCGTGAAATAGTCAGTTAACGAACAGGTAAGTGGAGTACAGTTTGGCGGTTGAAAAGACTTCTCGGGAACCGGTCAGAACTAAGTTGAGATAAGGTTCGCATGTGCTGGCACAGAACTAAAATCTGCACTACTGGCTGCCTTTAAATACCCTGCCATAAGAATCATAACAGTCAAGAAGCCAATCAGATTACACTAAGCACTTTTCTATGACAAACCAACTGTTTCTTTGGTGCTCTTGTAGCAAAAAATTTAAAAACATTGCTTTGTCTTTGTCCTAACACCATAAATGATTAAGGTATCAGAACTAAGAGAACCTCGGAAAGAGGATCGATTGAGTGCGATGCTGTCACTTGGGTTGAGAGGGGAGAGTTCAGGTGAGCGTCCAATCCTTCTATAGTTGTTGCTGTCACACGATTGGTGAGAAGGTTAGAAGAAGTGGAGCGTCCATTCCTGTCACTTGGGTCGAGAGAGGAGAGTTCAGTTGAGCATCCATTTCTGCTGTCGACCAAGGTTGACAGTAGCAGTCGTGTATGCAGTATGGCTTTTAATAAAAAGTCAGAGGTATAAAAAGCATGTCAGATGATGTAACTGTTGACCAAACTTCGGTGGGACTTCTAAACCAAACCCTGGCTAGTGTACGAATGAAACAATGAGATAGCAGCAAACCAGCATGACTTTGTTTCTATAACTGATCCATTAATACAAACTTTAGCATGAAAATGAAAATAATAATAGACCTCAGCTAGCTTAGGCTTGTGAGCATGAATCGTTTGAACAATGACTACTGAAGCATTTCGATGTCTACTATTCTTAGACCCGAGGACAGAATTACTGATCCTGCACCTCCAATAGAAGTTTGTCCAGCACCAGTAGCGCCTTGACTCACGAGATCAGGAACCGATGACTGGGGTGAATGCGATGCTTGTGTCACAGATGTTACACCTCCTCCCACCTGGTGTGATGAGGTACCGCTCAAAGTGCTGAAAATCGCCACAGATGTCATCATGCCTGAGGATGGGATCACACCAAGCGGTACGTTCCCCTCTGTTGACAGTTGGTTGCCCGACCCAAGGATGGGGGTGATTGGCTGGTCTCCCGGAACTGTAGGTGAGTCGTCCTCTTCAACCGTCTGCTGCGCCCTGAACATCTCGAACGCTGCCTGAACCTCGTCGTAGATCATCTGTCTTAGGTCCACGGTGGCTTGATCGATTGATGTGTTCGGATCAGGACATCCAGAGGCTCCACCACGGGCTCCTCTACCACAACAGGCTCCTTGACCGCCACGACCTCGGGGTGGAAAGGTCACCGAAGTAGTCGCTCCTCGGGATCGCGTGTTGTATTGGCCTCCAGGGGTGGTCGCCACGACAGTAGAGGGCGGGTTCCTGTCTGCTGTACGTTTCCTACGTTCACGTGGTATGCTAACAATCGTCTCAAGGTGTCAGCAGAGTAGGAGAAAGAGAACAGAGATCCCTCGGCTACTCACAGCTGCACGAGCATGAGTTGAGTCTGAAAGTGCGCATGCACTCAGGGGAGTGGCCACGTGTCCCATCATTAACCAATTTTAATACTACGCCTTGAAAATAACATTTACATCGTTGTGTTATTAACATGAATATTAAGTGCGAAACATAAAACAGCTGATCTATTGTATTAGTCATACTGATTGAAATGGCAGATTATAAAATACGGTAGCTCTTAATTTGTTTGATAGCTCTTTCCACTTGAATTCTTAGCGATGCTATGCACCTTGTTTCGTCCGCTTCACTTGAAATAAGTTGTCCTCGACCATGATTATCTGAATGGAGGAATGTTTAAATCGATGCCATGTGTAATGCACTCATCTCCAATATTGAAGCCTCTATCAGCCATTAATCCATTGCCTGTTTGAAGAAAATCCAGTACACCAGATTCAACAGTTAAATTCTTGTCTGAGATGTTTCCACAATACAATTTAGATACAAAGCTTATAGGCCAGCAGGAGTAACACCAATTAACCCTTTAAGAGTGTTGTATTCTTGTAGGCTGACCAAGTTAAAGATTGCATTTCTAAAGATAAAGGGGCTTCAAGTGGTATTTCTGTTGCATCAAGTATTAATCGCGTAGTAGAATACTTCGCTTTAAAACACAAAGGCATGTCCCGCTTGATCTGCTCACGAGTTGGTGGAAAATCTATTGCCTTACATTCAAGATATAAAAATTTATCCATGTGGTAAAAATACGCAAAACTGATGAAGGAGATATTCCGAATCGAAAGCCCAGATCTACAATTTGCAGACCAAGACGAAGAGGCATCAAACACATCAAATATTTTTGCATGCTTTTGCACCCAAGCTAGTCCACGGGAAATAGACTGGCATTTGCGGTCGTGACGTCACGCGGTCCATTACTTACGTGTTATTAGATTACGGTATTGATAATGGAGAATCTCCACTACTATAAGAGTTTAAATTGTACACTCCTCTAGTGGGAAAGTTCTACTTCTGTCAAAGTCAGTTTTTGCAGTGCAGGCTGATTGAAAACATGAGTCAATTGTGAAATCAATATGCAGCACCTCATCACCATTCCAATCAACATCGCTCTCTCTTACATCAAAGTAGGCTTGCTGATGCCTGCTACCCCAGAACCCAGCAGCTCTGATGAACTCAGCAGGTATGATGAACCCAGCAGCTCTGATGAACCCAGCAGCTCTGATGAACCCAGCAGCTCTGATGAACCCAGCAGCTCTGATGAACTCAGCAGGTATGATGAACCCAGCAGCTCTGATGAACTCAGCAGGTATGATGAACCCAGCAGCTCTAATGAACCCAGGAGCTCTGATGAACCCAGCAGCTCTGATGAACTCAGCAGGTATGATGAACCCAGCAGCTCTAATGAACCCAGGAGCTCTGATGAACCCAGCAGCTCTGATGAACCCAGCAGGTCTGATGAACCCAGGAGCTCTTGTTGTGCAGCTATGTCAGTAATTGAAATCACAGATTCGTAAATGGGCGTTTATTCCAGCCTGACATAAGCCATTCCAACACTGCAGTGTGGTATTCACACAGTCTGTGTTGGAATCATAGAAACTGTTGTATTGACATGTTCTTTTGGCAAATGGTCCATCTGCATCTAGACAAAATCCTGTAGATAAAAATTAGCAATTGATGAACAGTAATGGCAGGCATTCTTCTGCGAGCTTTGCTGATAAATTGGTATGCCTAATCATTATGTGGTGAGTTGTGTTAGCTGCAGATATGTCAAAGAGTGCTGCTCTATGTTGATCTTCAGTACAGGTACTAGTGACTCGAGCAACATACGTCAGCATACGTCAGAATAAAATTCAAAATATCACAGATACTATACAATATTGATGAATGAATAATAATTATGAAAAATAAATGCTAAAAATGGATATATGGTCGGAAGAGATCAGTTTAGCTACAACACTGATCATAGTGCCAGGATCCCTTGCAAAAGAGCAATGTGTTCCTAAATACGAGGGCAAAAATTGGCTAGGCCTAGTTAAACCCCTATAATTAAGTGAATAATTATTATCATGGATAAGCACAACCACTTAATAGAATATATAATTACCACAATACATTATTCCTGTCCTGTTAGTTCTTGTACTAGGAGAGTTTGTGGCAGTAGCGCTAGTTGTAGCAGCAGCAGGAGCTGCAGCTTGACTGGACGGGGGCATGGCCGATGTGGTCTGCTGTTGTCCAGCGAGAATGGCCCCTACCAAGGCCGACGACAATGCCTGGATAGGATCCATGATGGTATACAGTAGGCGGAAAGGATGAGAGGGGGGTTTGAGATTGACTGGAGCCTTCTCAGTCAAACTACAGATGCAGCAGTCAAACTCCTTTACTGGTACCAGGAAAGGCTGAATGACTGAAAGGGCTGCAGTGTAAGAAGCTGGTAGAGTATTTCCAGCAGGAAGGATAAAATGATGAAATATGTGAAGCAGTCGATTGAGTGCTTTCTTACTAATCCCAGGAAAACTGGTAAACAAAGAGAACAAGACAGCGAGGGAGCAAAAGAGTGTGAGAAGAAGCGGGAGTATGGATTCTCACAGGACAACGGCCTGGGTTAGCGGTGTTATTGTGTTGAATCACCTTCTTCTGTTTTGTTTTCCTGCCCTTCAGGCCTCCTTGATGGTTCTTGGAGACATCTTCGGTGTACTGATTATAAGGTCGCTGCCCTGGTCTCTCCACTGCTTCTAGCTGGCAATCTCTTAAGCGCAACTGTCAGTGCTCACTGCCACTACAGAGAGCGAAGTTCACACCGTTTAGGAAGAAGACGGTATTGACCAAGGACTTTGGTGAATAGTCACCTAAGATTCCTTTACTCCAGAGCATTTCTTCCTCCTCTGGCGTCAGTAGTTCTGCCTTTCTTCCCTTGCTACGTACACCCTCCCTTCTCAGTCGCTTCATTTCTGAGTCAAGGACTACTCTACACTCAGAGAACTCCTTCTCTTAAAAAAAGTCGACTTAAGGCTTGCCGTTTTGTCTCAAGTAACGCAAAATACCACAAATAATAATATGATGCAGTGTGTTCGGAGGATTTGGCAGCCCGTTAACTTGTCGTACCTCAAGAACAAATCTACAGAAAGACTGCTGTAGTTCCGCTGTAGTCATGGAGACAGTATCATGCATGCTGTAGTTTCTCTCAGTTGCCCAATCTCTCCAAGTCTTCATGCACCATTTGGTATCTTGTTGTGTTTTTTTTTGTATTGCGGCTTGTTTTGCTTGTTCAATTGTGCGGTTTGTCGGTTTTTTTCAATTTGTTGGTGGAGCAAACGGCAGGGAGGAGTTTCAGGTCTTAGGAATGCCTCTAGCAATTCGGGAGGCAGCATCTCGTCTTCATGCTCGCTTGTGTTGCTCCAGCCAGCAGGAGCAATTCTAAATAAGCCTTCTGCCGTTGCGTCTTTCTGCAGCACTGATTTTGACGCAATGGTTGCTATGGTCTAGACACCTTAGATGACGAATCGGAGGTGTATACGTGATTTAGCTCACCTTAAAAACCAAAATAGACGCCCTCGCGCTATGCGCTCGGGACGTCTATACTTTGGTTTCAGCGCTGTCCTAAATCCCATAGACACCTCTGATTCATAGTCTAACCTATATTTAGTATTCAGTGTTTCTGATGCTTATTTTCTCTCACCAGTATAGACTGATCACACTTTTTCAATGCCTAGGAACCCTCGCTAGCCTGAACTGAGTGCAACTCAACTGTGTGTCTAAAGAGCAAACTACAACGATTTTCTATTGTGACACTGATTGTAATCTTACCTGGATACAAGATGTATACTGAATATTCAAATCCACAGGAAGTTGTTTTAAATAGTAAAGCCACTAGCCAAGCCTACTTACACGAGAGCAGACTAGCCATAAGAATTTTGCAGCTGTCACTAGGGACGAGCACAATATTCCTGAAGTTCTGCCTATTATTCTTTCTGGAACTTCTCAAAAGTTTCACCCATTATTCCCATTCATCTTGCCCAAAATTCTCGATAATATTCTTTGAAAATGATTAATAATAATAGCTTATATAAAATAATGACTTTTTGCAGTTATTTTTTGCTAGTGTCCACGACCTTTGGACGGTCTCTTTCCTTTCGGTGGGTAATTTCGATGAACAGAACGCTTCCTTCCGATTTCTGCTAGCTGAGGTGCACGCAAGCGACTAGTCAGAAGTGATGGCTCGTGCGACTGTGTATGAGGTCCCGTCTCAGACGAGGATGTTATTTCTGCGTCTGCCTCACTGTTTGATGACGGAGGTGATGATGAGAGAGTCACAGTCACTGTAGACTCGCTTGCTTCAGCTGCCTCTGCCATACTGTCAGTAGATCTAGTAGTAAGTAGCACACATGTGAGGGCGTGGCTTGAAAATTCCCTCCCAAAATTCTCAAAATTATTCTATTCCCACATCAGCCCATTATTAACAAAATTATTCCGGAATATTGTGCGCGTCCCTAGCTGTCACGTGCATGCCAAAACAACCACATATTATTATAAAATTTTCATGCAAGCATTTACAAAATATACGGACATGGAGTTTTAGTTTTACGGCGATGATTCTTGAATGAATAGGATTCCTGTGAGATTATTGATTCGACTTGATGATTCTTGTTGGTTTTTTCTTGATTTCTGATTTTACATGTGATTACTTGATTCTGCAAGTGATTCTGTGTTTCCTTGGATAAGTGTACGAGATTCTGCCCTTGTCGGACCCTTCGTAATCCACTCATTACCATGCTCAATGGGAACCCACCGGTGTTGACGCAAAATTCCCATGATGGTGTAACAAAGGACACTATCATAAATGGTTATAAGGAAGACGCTGAAACACGCCATTTTAGCCATTTATTGGGAATTTTCGGAGACAAGATGGTTCTATTCTTTCCAATGTAGAACTCGCCCTAGAGTTTATCCTTAAGAAGCGTTTGGTGAGTACTTCGCTTCTTGCTTTAGCATGCTCGTCAAGAAATTTGGCACAGATAATTCAAGTTTTATAGTGATCGGCTTTGGCGAAATACATAGATTAGTCGATGGTGCATTCAATACATCTCATCTTAGCCTTATAGCGCTTTTTGTCTCCACACTATTATTTTATGAATATTTAATTGGGCAAACTGGTAACCATCCCCATAACCCATTCTGATATTCTTCAGATCCCATGAACGGGTATCCTCTATCCCATTGTAGCGAGAATGATAATAGTCAAATCACACTATGGTATTGCTGCTTAAACCATTCTGATTCTCTTCAGATCCCTTGAACGGGAATCCACTAAAGACTTTGAATTTTAAACATATACTAATTATTGTCTTGTTATCTTTAAACACAATGGTACAACAAACACAATGATACAAACAACCTAAATAGTGCCTACTTTTTTTACAGTCAACCACATACTCTGACGCAGGAAAAGCAAACTTTCGCATCTCTTCTGCCTTCCAGTAACCAAGCCTGTGTGTGATTCCATGGGGAACACCTCCACTCTTTAATTCTGTATCCAATGATAATGTTGATTAATTATGCATGCATATTAATTCTTTGAAATTTAACCTGCTGTCCATGGAACATGTTGCAGACGCAACTCAACTTTATTCACGTATCGCCTCTGCTTTTGCAAAGGTGCACTCAAATGTTTTTCTTGTTTGTAGACCGCTCGATATACATCATCACTGCTCTTTCGTTTTGGTAGCACCACAGATTGTCAGGAGAGCCGAACCACTTGATGTCATCAACAACGTGAACCAAGTTGTGCAAGGTAACATGGCAGCTTATAAGTTCTTGAGTTTCTTCGACTAAGATGTTGGGACCCAAAATAAGATTTCTTGCCAGATCAGGCATCTCTTGTTTCCAAGCATCCCGACCAGCTCCAAAGATCAGCTCTGTTAGCCTTGCCACTAGAACCCAAATGTGGTACTCTTCATCAGGTAGCAAGCCGCCAAGAGTGAAATTGTTTAGTTTGGCCCAAGGGACCACCTCGACCATGTTTGACTTGATGAGCAACATTGCTGGAGGTCTCACCAGCTTGCTCTTGTCGGCACTCCTAAACACACCTAAGGTATTGTTTAGCAACTGAAAACTGGAGAACGCCTTTCCCGAGAATTATAATCTCCTGCGGTTTCCCCGTGTTTTTGGAAGCAGTTTTACAGACGCGATTATTCTCACTACCGGTGCTCCCACGAGTGTATTCATATGGCACAAAATGAGAAACTCAGGCGCAGTTGGAGAAGTTCCTGAATATTTACCGAAGTAATTAAAATTACTCGTTGGCTAAAAGTAACTCCACCTAAATCCACCTAATAACTCTCTTTCTCATTTCTCATTATTTTTCTCAATATACTTGCTTGCTTAATAATCCCAGGAAAACTGGTAAACCAAGAGAACAAGACAGCGAGGGAGCACAAGACACTCAACGAACTACCAGGAAACAAAGGAGGCGAATCTTCGCTCTCTAGATTGATATCAGAGTTGTCAGACAGTGAGACACACGGCTTTCGCCTTATCTTCAGTATCGATCACAAAAAAAAACGACCATATCATACTCCTCTTCTTTCGCTCATGCAAGTCACTACCAGAGGCTTCTTCTACCGACGACATAGCTAGCTATCGCGCGATGCGCACGTGCATGTATATCGGTACGGTTATGTGGAGGCTTTACGAACCGATAACGGTAACGATATTAATTATAATGGCAAATTTGTCACCGATATCGATTTTGGTATCGGTATCGGTGCAGCACTACTGCTTAACCCATTCTGATTTCTTTCAGATCCCATGAACGGGAATCCACTAAAGACTTTGAATTTTAAACATATACTAATTATTGTCTTGTTATCTTTAAGCACAATCGTACAACAAACACAATGATACAAACAACCTAAATAGTGCCTACTTTTTAACTGTCAACCACATACTCTGACGCAGGAAAAGCAAACTTTCGCATCTCTTCTGCCTTCCAGTAACCAAGCCTGTGTGTGATTCCACTGGGAACTCGTCCACTCTTTAATTCTGTATCCAATGATAATGATGATTAATTATGTGTGCATAGTAATTTTATGAAATCTAACCTGCTGTCCATGGAACATGTTGCAGACGCAACTCAACTTTATTCACGTATCGCCTCTGCTTTTGCAAAGGTGCACTCAAAAATTTTTCTTGTTTGTAGACCGCTCGATATACATCATCACTGCTCTTTCGTTTTGGTAGCACCACAGATTGTCAGGAGAGCCGAACCGCTTGATGTCTCAACAATGTGAACCAAGTTGTGCAAGGTAACATGGCAGCTTATAAGTTCTTGAGTTTCTTCGACTAAGATGTTGGGACCCAAAATAAGATTTCTTGCCAGATCAAGCATCTCTTGTTTCCAACCATTCCAACCATCCCGACCAGCTCCAAAAATCAGCTCTGTTAGCTTTGCCACTAGAACCCAAGTGTGGTACTCTTCATCAGGTAGCAAGCCGCCAAGAGTGAAATTGTTTAGTTTGGCCCAAGGGACCACCTCGACTATGTTTGACTCGATGAGCGACATTGCTGGAGGTCTCACCAGCTTGCTCTTGTCGGTACTCCAAAACTCACCTAAGGTTTTGTTAGGGAATTGAGTGCCGACAAGAGTTGGCCACGTGAAATGTCCTTTATTCTATGGGCACGAAATGATGTCATAATTATTATCTCGGCTGATTTCGTCGACAGATCTATAATCCATTATGTGTCTTCTCCAATCGTCCAACTCTCTCCAATCGTACCAGTTTGACTGGCTCAGTCTTGCTGTGGGCTTGACTGTAGCGCTGGAAGAGTTGGCGGGAGACGATACTTGTGGATTCGATCGGCCATCGCGATTTTGTTGCACTTCTCAAGAGCCTGCGCGATCTGATCCCAGGAGGCATTTTGGTTCCTCTGGAGCCATAAACTGAAAAGTGCTGTACAGTGCTGTCTGTCTGCAGTGCTGTCAACGTGACACCTGGCAGCAAAGCTGGACTGTATTCACAGTCTGGTACCAGCTCCGCTGCCATATGCTCCAGCTTACGGGTCTCCTCCTTTGTGTTTGGCCCTTTGAAGATTGGCAACTTTTTGCCAGGCCATTTTGCCTTGACGGCAACATTACTCTCTTCCTTCTAAGAGTGTATAGTCAAATATCATGATTATATGTACCACCAGTATACATAATCTTACTTTATTAGGTAAGTTCTCTTTTCTTCTTGTAATAACTTCAGCTGTGGATAGTTTCCTATCCACTGCTGAACTAGCTGCCACACCTGCTGAGCTAGCCACACATGATCCCCCGGCATCATTACAAGGAGTGGCCTGCTTACCGCCAAAGAGTTGCCTAAATTTAAGACAACTCTCTAGTTTCGTTAGGCAAAATCGTTTTAAATCTGCTGAAATGATTTAAAACGATGTTGCGTCGCAGAAATACTACTAGAGCTAGAGGAGGGGCCCGAGTTATCCGTTGTAATCACAGAGGAGGAAGTTGCTGGTTATGCCGTCATTTTGATGTTGTGATACTCTTGCCACAGCGTACAAACTGCATACTGTACAGTCACTTCGTTCAACGCCAGCTAGCTGAGCACGTGGATTACGTAATTATTGCATCATGTTTGTCATAATTACGTCATCTAGACATTTTCAGCCTATTATTCTTTTTATTGGAATTATACCTATTATTCCCAAAGAAATTCTGGAATAATGTGCGTGTCCCTATCCATAAGGGAATCTTTTGATGTTGGGTAGCCTTTAGAAAGACAGTTAAAAAAAGAAAAAAAGATCAGTTGGTGGGAGGAGGTGGTCGCCTTGCTTGCCGTGACTGAACCATTTTGGTTTCCCAATACTCGGTGTCTTCCTTGTCGTAAGCCCTCTTCTTTCTCGAACAGACTGGCGTCATCTTTTCTATCCTGGCTTCGGTCAAAAGTATCTCGTTTGCTGCATCCCACCGTTTGCTGCATCCCACCGATTGCTCGAATAGTAATTTCTCTTGGCTGTGTCATTATTCTTTTCGACACCTAAAAACAATGAAGTATAAAAAAATTAATAAATTTTAATACTTAACCCAGTAATACATACCTTGACCACTGAAGTGGCGAATATTACCGAACCTTCTCAACATCGCAGGGACGTGATAGACCATGATGTGCATGTAAGGTGTTACATTAGCCTTCTGATGCCCTTGAATATCTTTCTCTAATGACAGAAACAGCCCAACCAAGCTTTGGCCTATAGTCAACAAAATAAATTATAATTATTATTATCATTACTATTACCTTCTGATGATAACTGTGCGACTCTTCAATAGAGACTGATGACCGGCAGAGAAAAGTGTATAGTTTATCAAAGTCCTGTAATTTTTGTAAAACACTGTGAAGACACAAATGCCCATGTCAATAACCAGCCATAAGCTCATAACACAAGCACACACATTAATGAGTTCAGCAATATCTCTATTGTATTACAGTCAATTAGCTCACAATGACATTTAGAGGTTTCAGATCTTGATGGATAATAACTGGATTTCTTGTATGTATAAATTGCACACCACTCGGCAATTTTTGGGGCTATTGTAATTCTCTGCACATCACTTGCCTGTTGAATAAGTACAGTATAAAGTAATTCTTTCTGTGTCAAGTTGTCAACTATTACTTCACATAATAAACATGCATGGTATGAACTTTTTAGCTGTGCACAAGATAGCATGGGCCCAATGAAACAGAGTTTGAATAATCTAATAGTATCAACATATACCTTGTCTTCCAGCTCTTCCGAGTCTTCTTCATTGCTATCATCAACTTCATCAACAAAAATTCCAAACGTATGTTTTCCTCTGGCCTGCACTCCACCAAACTCATCAGTATAACCTCCAAGTGTCTATGGAAGACCACTTGATAATGGGGCGTCTCTGACTAAACAGCAGGAAACTAACAGTGAGAGATGATCCGTGGTAGATGTAATACCCAATCCTTTCGCGCCCTTTCGGATCACATCATCGTGACTGTCTTCGTTTTTAAAGCCAGGAGTGTGGATCTTTCCAGGAGTAACCATGGTATAACCAAGTCTTCCTTTGCGATTCTACCGAGCAAAATGAAGCTGTAAATTACCACATAATATTCAGACTTATCACATCTGCGCATGGCTGGCTCACCGAAAATTGCTGGACAGACTTTGCCTGTACCGATGGAGTCCTTGATTTTGAAGGACCAGGCATGCTTGTACGATCTTCAGCCTGCTTCTTTCGGTAAGCAGCCACTAATTCCTTAATGTCTTACAATACATGCATCCGATCAACAAGTACACATAAAGCCCGGAACCTTGATTGCTATCCTTTACTGTAGACATAGATGAGGAGTCTCACTCCTCCAGCAAACTAGCAGCTTTTCTTAGTCCACCTTTCTTCTTAGCATAATGATGCAGAAGAGATGCCAGTCGTTCGGCCATTATTAGCACAGCACGTGGAAGTAGGTGTGGCCACAAATACGCGTGGCTTGATGGTAGACACTGTTGCGTAAATATCAGCAATCATCGCATGGATGATCGTCGCATGGCGATCGTCACATGTTGCGACCAATGGGGCCACCGTATATTGAATTGAATGATTATGTTCGAAACGTGAACTGAGTAGCTACCTGCATGACTAACAAAGACCAAATCCTCCATAGTTACATAGAGCATAGATAAAGTTGGTTTTGAACTCTGAATAGGTATCATACTTAGAGGGCAGCTCAGAAAAAACAAGTGTGCCAGCTTAACACACTTAAGTGAGCCAAATGCTTGTCCACCCGTTTGGCACATCGACACACGTGCCAGGCTATTAGTGTGCCACTATTGACACACTATAGTGTGTTAGTAGTGGCACACTTAGTGTGTGTGTGTCTACATAATAATTATTACTAGCTGGTTTCATTCGAATATTCGTATTCAGCGCATTCTCATGATTGTGACGGGGTTAACAATTATTAATAACAATTTTACAGAATAATGTGATCAGTTATAATGAGTGAGTTTTTGAGCTACATAAAAGTTAAATATTGTTAATAAATGAGGTATATCGTACTGGCTTTTTGGTAATTGGTATTATCTTCTTTTTTTAGGATCATCTCCTGGAGAAAGAGGAGGACACACCTAGCAGGAATCGATGTCTGTGGATAAGATATGTGCAGGCAGTAGTAGGTCGCTAGTGCTGTTTGCAGGGCGGTGAACACTGTAGGGGGCTTGATCTCAAATAGGACACAGCTCTCTGATGCAACAAAGCACTGCTGCATCCCAGTTCCATCAGCCCCAAACGCCTCACCCCCTAATGAAGAATCAGATGATGAGGAAGATGGCTGATAGGTCAATGTTAATGGAGTACCTGTATCAGAATTGCTCATGGCAATGTTTTCTACGGTTAGTCCAAAACTGTCCACAAATGATAGAACATACTGAACGGAGTTCTTTAAGGTGGCTGGTTACCAGAATTAATGATATTCATGAATTTAGCCAGTATCTTTATTTCTAGCCATGGGTATTTGTACAGACTGACTTACAGAGTGCAGTTTGTTTGTCTATCGATAGACTTTGAGAGTTTCAACCGCGTAGCGTTAGCCATAGCGGAAAGACGCACTCGCCCGGTGGCGAAAAATCTCCCCGACCGAGCGTTCTTGGTCGCCATCGGGCGGGTCCGTCTTTCCGCTATGGCTAACGCTGCGTGGCTGAAACTTGGTATGGTCGAAGACTATCGATAGACAAGCAAACTGCACTCTGCAAGTCCGTCTGTACAAATACCCATGGCTAGAAATAAAGATACTGGCTAAAGTCATGAATATCATTAATTCTGGTAACCCGCCACCTTAATTCAGAAACTTTCTTTCGTCTTTGCCGCTCTCCCACTTGATTAAGTGGACGTCCAGTGTTAGTGAGTTCACTAAGGATTCCTGATGTGGTGGAAGCAGTGACTAGGGTGGTAGTGGAGGAAGTAGCAGAAGTGGAGGAAGCTGTAGAGGAGGTGGGGCTGGTTGCAGAAGCATGTTCTCTAAGCAGAGCAATAGTCTCCATAGACCCTTCATATTGTTCTATCCACTCTCCGATGCCCAGATTGGCTATCTCCAGTTCTTCTTGCAGGTGAGATGCTTGCAGAGTTTCGTCAAAAGAATGTCGAAGGATATGCTCTTAGCGAGGTACTGTAGTTTAATTTGATTGGGCTTTGTCTTGGCAGCTCTACGGGCAACTTCGCCAGCTTTCCTATATAATCGGCGCTCTAGACGCTCGCAGTTGGAATCTAAGGTGATGACTTTACCACGTACGTTGCCATTCACTAGCTGGATATAGCTTGTGTCGTTTGTGCGTTCGAGCCACCGGGACTGCAGAAGAGAGTTTGGCTCACAGATGCAACAGGCGACATCGTCACAGTCATTTGTAGGGCGTTTTGACCAAGTAGATCAACCTTCCACTGTTACATTGACGTTTCATGTTCAAGAGAAGCGTCCGTGACGGTCTCAACTTGTAGGTCAGACTCATTAGCCTGTGGATCTCTAGCAATAGCAGACATGGCTTGCAACAGTGACCTTCAGAACATTGAACCCTGCGCTTGCAGGCACCTATAGGGCAGCCGGCTGAAACCATTGCAGCAGTTAAGTGTTTGCCATAGCCAAGTGTTTGCCCACAAAGCCGCCCGCTGAGTATGTGCAAAATAGTAGTCTAGTCCTATGATGATTTATACCGGACTACAGTGAAAGGTGACTGAATTGGCGCTGACACGTCACTGCCTGGTAACTACTATAGATTAGTAACAGCTTTGTAGTATTGGAACACTCATGCACAGTTCATGATATAAAGGTGCATGCATATGGTACGCTGCTGGTAAACCGCTTTCAGTGATTGAGTCGAACGTAGCAACTAAAACCACTGCACAATGTATCGTGACTTGGCGCTCGTGTACCATCATAAGCGCACGTAGTCTCAAAGTTATAACAAGCAAGGTAAATCATGGTCACATAAGAGGAACTTAGTAGCGTGCCCTGATGCACTGGGCCTCTGCAACAGCAGCCACGCCCACAAAACTTGATGTTTTTCAGGAGAGTTTGTCCCAACCAAACTAGCTGTAACTGCAGGTTTTAGTTTGCCATTCACTATAACTATTAGCTTGTGTTTATTGCGTCTTATAGAAAAAAGTGTGTAAACTTGGCATAGAATTCAATTTTGCGCACAAAATGTACGGTGGCATTTAGTCAAACACTAGCTTTTTTCAACAGACTCTGTCCCAATGAAAATCAAACGAATGCGTCATTGAGTGCATCTATAGCACGAAATTGCATTTTCGATCTGGGTATCGCTTGTAGCGACAACTATTATCGCTGTAGCAGCCGTGAAAACGAGTCGCTTAATGGTGTCCATACATTTTTGACAAATACATAAACGGAAAATATACTGGAGGTATACGGAAACATAACTCTGTGTCCGCCAATGTGTGAGTATGAGTGTCACGATGTAGGGTGTCTATTCAGAGTCTAGATGTCTTTCTGGATCCTTCTTTGTGTGGTATAGCTCGAAACATGGAACAACGCACATCGATAGGTCGCACTGCTTACACTTGTGCACTGTAGTCTTACGTCCCCTTCGCTTCCTCTGACTGCAGACTTGTTCTACCTGCTTTGCACCTGCTTTACCACACGAAAGAAGGCAGCACTGACCCCAAAGGGGTGTAACTCAAACGCTCGACCTAGGCACGCCTACCAAGATTGCCTCGCGTTCAATGAGGTGAGAGTTCACACCGAAGCCATTTATAATATAACTCACCAAATCAGCCACATTTTTTGTGCAGAGTTAAATTCACTTTGGAGTGACTGTGGCTGAGGACTGCTTTGCAAGTTTGGCAGCTGAATTGCCAGATTGGCCAGTACTTGCTGCAACAGTTGGGTAAACTGAATGAGCTCTCTCCTGCTGTCTTCATCTTTGTTCAGCTGCGTGATGAGCTGTGCATGTTCTCTAAACGACTCTCTATCTAGAGGTGTTGGTGATGCCTCCCTTGCCAGCTCCAGATCTAACTTGTGGCAGTCTTCTTCCATGAGGCTCCATAGACAGAAGAATATCCCCAGAGTGATGTGTAAGCCTGGTGGACTGACCTATAATAATGCATGTATGATTAAATATTAAATCCGGCTCTAAAATGCACCTGTGTGAGGGGTATGTCAAATAGCTGAGATCCAATGACATTGTTGTAGAGCTTTGCCTCATTCTTAACGAGTTTCAACTCTGAGATGGTCTGCCTGAAGAGAGTTCAGAGTAAGTGTGGGTGAACTAGTCCGGACACTCAGTGGTATCTTCATCTGGTCGGCTGTAATTTCATACCACAATCAAGGGTGACGCCCTATACATAATGTTTGATTTGATTGCTTAGCAATAGTTATTGAGTATGATTACCGGAAGCCCCAGAAAACCCATATGGATTGCATAGTAGCTCATAGTCGCCAAAGAGAAATACTTTGATTTTCTTTTCCCTGTTTAAGGTACTAAATCCTCAATATGCAGTTTTAACACCTTCCGTACTGTATTTTGTAGGGCTGCCACCTGTGGCTTAAACCGTTCCAATGCAAGTAACAGGTTTGTTGGTAATTTGATAACTCGTCCTCTTTAGTGGTGCACCGATACCAATATTTGCCGATACTACCGATACCGATACTTTTCATCTAATTTTAGCCGATTACCGATACATATACTAACAATCAAAATTTTTAATAGTTGAAATTCAAAAATTTCAAATTTTTGTTCAAAAACAATAACATCTCGACTTTTTCAGCACTGAGTCAACTGCACAAACAGTGAAAAAGCTCCATATGCAACTCTTCCGGGTTGAACTTGAAAGTCTTGAAGTAGCCATGTCGATGTCAACGAACGTATACGCTTGCTCTGGCCACGCGTTCGTAGTTGCGCACTAATTAGAATAATAAGCAGTATCGGTGAATCTAACGTTACCGATACCGATACCATGCCGATACATTGAGTATCGGCACCAATACCAATACCGATGCTGGTATCGGTGCACCACTAGTTCTCTTTCATGATGCGTTTCACAAGGGAATTCGCAACCTGGCGTTCAACATGTGATGTTGGTGTGCTAGTTGGTGTAGCGAGAATATCTGCTATTGTCTGTGTTGTCATCTCGGACAGCAAGTTTAGGAATCCTGTGGGGGACCCCTCAAATTGTCCTCACTTAGATGGTGGTCTTACTTAGATGGTGGTCCTCAATTAGATGGTGGTCCTTGTTCTAACAGTTGCTTGTTGCCTATCTAGCCGCCATGGTGAGGAGTCTATTCAGCTATTATTCTTCCTCTCTCACTCAACTTGTACTTCATTATAGCGCAAGACTACATCTGGAATCCAAAATAAGTATGTTGGCTGGATTTGTGTAACTTCTTTTTGAAGATTGACTTTAATTCTGTTGAGGTAATGCATGAATATGAGTATGTGAGAGATCTGTGAGTATGAGTGTCACGATGTAGGGTATCTATTCAGGGTCTAGATATCTTGCTGGATCCTTCTTTGTGTGGTATAGCTCGAAACATGGAACAACGCACATCGGTAGGTCGCACTGCTTACACTTGTACACTGTAGACTTACGTCCCCTTCGCTTCCTCTGACTGCAGACTTTGTAATCACGCTGGATGGATTTGCCTCCTGCAGTTTTTCCTATGGTGTCAGGGAAATGCCGTTCAGTGAGACGAGCAGAAGAAGGAAGGATATAAGCTTGCGGACCATGTGAACTACTTGGATCTTCTCCAGCTTGCCTAAGTAAGTTGTTCGCCAGTTCAATCCTAAATTGTATGCGTGTCATCCTTCTCTTTTTGTCAGGATGAGGATTTTACCACTCATTACCATAATGGGAATGCATTCCCATTGATGTGTTGACTCAGAATTCCCTTGATGGTTTTAAATGAAGAATGGGAAATTGGCCAAACCCACCGTATAACCCATTAATGGGATTACGAAAATTTTTCCTGTGAAAGAAACCTGATGTTGTGCAGAGCAGAGTGTCTGTTGAGGGAGTTGAAATGCATTGGTAGCATCAACAAGTAGAACAGCGTCAGTGTCATCTTGTAAAACGATTCACGGACAGAATGGACAGTAGCTTCACAACCTGAGATTTGTCAGCCGCAGAGCATGGTGGTCTGGTCCCGTTTCGTCGACTGCCGTTTCGTCGACTTCCGTTTGGTCGACCAGTCAATTACGCACTATGTCATGCAATTAACGCCCACGTACATGCCGGTCAACTGCACGTGCACATATTGGCAACTGCACGTGCACATACTGGGAAAGCGTACACGTGTTTCGCGCGCTTTACTTAGTATTCAAATCCAAGCTCAAGTTTTCAACTACTGAAATGGCAGAATTCACTAACACTAAGCGAGGAGCCAGATGCTTACACTTGAATGGGTACCAATACACACTGAACAAAAGGGGGCACAATGGAAACCAGTACTGGAGATGTGTCGACAGAAGTTGCCCAGGAAGAGCCACCTTGGTGGAAGATGATTCTGTTGTGAGTGAGAACAATAACCACAATCATCCACCAAATCCCCTTCAAGTGACTGTCTCAAAAACAGCAGGCAAGGCACATCCAAATTTTTTCGAACTAGTGGAACTATTTCAAAATGAACAGGCCATGACAGAGGTGACTTTGCAGCAGCTGGCAGCAGGTGGAGCTACGCGAAAAAGGGAGCGCCGTTATCGAATGAAGGATCGTGCAATCAAGAGAGTTCAGCAAAAGTTTGAGGCTGGAACCTATTCTATCGATGAATACATCGACCAGATCAGCAAGTGGATGGGTTTCCTATAGTGTGAACAGGGATTTCATTTGTGTAAACAGAGCAAAACTATTCTAATATCAGAGCTATTTCATTTTTTTTCTATTGTAAAATAACTATTACCATTACTACTACTACTACTCGTAAATCCATTACTACTAAATCCTTTACTACCACTAAATCCATTACTACTACTCGTACTATGTCGTACTATTCAACAGTATTGTACTGTTCAAATACTATGTCGTGCTGTACAACAGTGTCGTACATTGTCGTACTATTCGAATGTCGTACTATTCAACAGTGAACTACAGTCACTAAAATTAATGTATACATAGTTTAAGTGTGAACTCGCGCTTACTTAATCAACGCAGCGCCGCTGGAGGCGTGTACACTACAACGTGCGAGTTGCACCCCTTTGCTGGCAAGGCTGTTAGAATGGTGGTTAGCTGCTGTGCGTTTGGCTGCTCTAATCGCGCTACAACATCAAGGAACATTCGGTTTTATTGCTTCCCGGCTTCTCCACGTGATAGAAGGCTGAAATGGATCGAAGCAGTGAGGAGAGAGAACTGGACGCCGTCAAAATGGGCCAGAATTTGTAGTGATCATTTTGTCTCCGGTTAGTTGCAGGTCATTGTTCTTATCTAGAAGTGTACTGTCTTATTTCTACAGGAAAACCCGACCAAAGGAAGTATCATATTGATTACATCCCTACTGTGTTTGTGTTTAAGAAGCCAAAAAGTCAAAAGCAGTCCAATCAAGTGCAAGAAAGAGAGAAAAGAATGTTAAGGAGGAGACACTTAGAGGTACATGATGTAGCTGGAGTAAATAGGAAGAGAATACGAGTTGATGAGGAGTGTGGCAAGCAAGGAAATAGTGACAGAGCGGATGGTGAAGCTCAGACTGACAACATAAGTCAAATGCCGATTCGTAACAGTGAAGATGGTCTGAGCAGTGAAAGTTGTTCGAGTGGGGAGGATAGTTTGAGTGGTGAAGGTTTGAATGGTGAAGAAGGTTTGAATGATGAAGAAGGTTTGAATGGTGAAGAAGGTTTGAATGATGCAGGTTTGAATGGTGAAGAAGGTTTGAATGGTGAAGAAGGTTTGAATGGTGAAGAAGGTTTGAATGGTGAAGAAGGTTTGAATGATGAAGAAGGTTTGAATGGTGAAGAAGGTTTGAATGGTGAAGAAGGTTTGAATGATGAAGAAGGTTTGAATGATGAAGAAGGTTTGAATGGTGAAGAAGGTTTGAATGATGAAGAAGGTTTGAATGATGAAGAAGGTTTGAATGATGAAGAAGGTTTGAATGGTGAAGAAGGTTTGAATGGTGAAGAAGGTTTGAATGATGAAGAAGGTTTGAATGGTGAAGAAGGTTTGAATGGTGAAGAAGGTTTGAATGATGAAGAAGGTTTGAATGGTGAAGAAGGTTTGAATGGTGAAGAAGGTTTGAATGGTGAAGAAGGTTTGAATGATGAAGAAGGTTTGAATGGTGAAGAAGGTTTGATTGATGAAGAAGGTTTGAATGGTGAAGGTTTGAATAGTAAAGAAGGTTTCGATTTGAATGAAGAAGGTTTGAATGGTGAAGATTTGAATGGAGCAGAAGATTTGATTGGTGAAGTTTTGAATGGTGAAGAAGATTTGAATGATGAAGGTCTGAATGATGAAGATTTGAATAAAGAAGGTTCGAATGATGAAGAAGGTTTGAATGGGGAAGAATGTTTAAATGATGTAGAATGTTTGAATGGTGAAGATTTGAATGACGTGGAAGGTTTGAATGGTGAAGAAGGTTTGAATGGTGAAGAATGTTTGAATGGTGAAGATTTGAATGACGTGGAAGGTTTGAATGGTGAAGAATGTTTGAATGGTGAAGATTTGAATGACGTGGAAGGTTTGAATGGTGAAGAAGGTTTTAATGGTGAAGAATGTTGAAATGATGAAGATAGTTTGAGCAATGAAGATGATCAGAACAGTGAAGATGGTTCAAACATTGAAGATGGTGATGACTGTCAAGCTTTTGATATCGAGGAACATGTAAATCGTGTTGCCCTCTCACAACCACTTGTAGCAGTCCGGGTTTCCCATAAGATGTCACCACTTAGCGTCATTAAGGAGAATGACAAAGCAACGAAATTCTATACTGGGCTTGGATCATGGTCACTTTTTCAACATGTTTTAAGTCTAGTTAAAGTAACTTTCCCAACTTCCAAACCAAACAGGGCTACCAAGATGCTTCCGGCTGATTGTTTCTTGCTAGTGTTAATGCGTTTGCGCCTAAATCTTCTTGTAGAGGATTTATCTTATCGGTTCAACATTTCATTGCCTAAGGTAAGTCAGATTTTTCAGAAATGGATCAATATGATGTTTATTAGTTTACAATTTCTAATAATGTGGCCATCTCAAGAAACTGTTCGTAGGAACATGCCTTCAATATTCAAGCATCTTTTCCCTTCAACAAGGTGTGTTATTGACTGTTCAGAAATTTTTATCGAGCGTCTGTATTCTTATAAGGCAAGAGCGGCAACCTATTCTAATTACAAGAAGCACAACACGATAAAGTTTCTCATAGGCATCACCCCCAATGGTGCTGTATCTTTCTTGTCTAGGTGTTGGGGTGGGAGAGCTACCGATAAGCACATCACGCATAAATGTGGTTTTCTAGGTAAACTAGAACATGGTGACGTCATATTAGCAGATCGAGGATTTGATATAGCGGATGATTTAGGTGTATATGGTGCTCGACTTGAAATTCCCAGTTTCATGAATGGAAGAAAGCAGTTGAGTTTAGAGGAAGTAGAGCATTCGCTAAGGTCCGTATTCATGTGGAACGTGTGATTGGTCTAATGAAAAATAAATACACACTTCTAGGAAGCACCCTTCAAATTTCTATGTGTAAACTCAAAGGAGATTCTGAGTATTCTCAAATTGATAAGATTCTAACAGTATGTGCTGCTCTCATTAACATTTGTCCCCCTGTTATTCCTCTATAATTGATTGTATTAAGCTGTGTATTATGTTAACTTTTTCATGTAATCTCATTAATGTATAATTATGTCTACTGTCGATACTTCTTTGTTTATTATAAATATCTGTTGTAACAAAACAGTTTTGATAATTTTAAACAGTCAGATAACTAGCTTTACAAGCGTCAGAACAGAACCACTTGCCTCTTGGCTTACGTTTTATTCCTACACAGTCGTAATGAAACCATTCTACTCTACAGCTAGTGTTGTCACATGCAATCATATTGCCAATATCTTCGCCTCCACACAAACAGTAGGTTTGAGATTCAGGATTACTAGTTGAAGCGCTACTGGTTGCTGAAGTGGATTGAAGCATGGAATTGGTAGGTTTCATTTGTGACGGTGCTTGGCTGACTGACTGGATTTTCTTACTGGTGACACGGCCAATGAGAAGGAGAGGTAGAACCACCTTGAAGAAGAATGCATCTAGGCTAGGTTTGATTTTACTCAAATAACTAGGTTCCAAGTGTATTCGCTCAGTGTACATTCCCTTTTGAGTCCAACAGATGAAATCACAATACTCTCTTTCACAAATGGCTAACTGGCCCTGTATGTATACGTTATACCATGCCTACCCGTGGTGTATCACGAATACACCACAAGTTGGCATGGTATAACTGACTTGTACCATGGCAACCACAAGCCCACTGATGTCTGTAGGTTTCTATAGGATAAATAAGGGCGGCTTGCGCACTCTTTATAGTTTACTGGTGAGGTTGACTCGCAACTCTCACCCCTTCCTATTTTTCTCTCTGGAAGGTAGATCATTTCTATGATCTTTTTTGCCCAGTGGGAGTCATGTGACTTCCCGTGGAATATCCAGATATACCACAGGAAATCACATGATAAACCGTGGAATATCTAGTTATTCCACAGGAAATCATGTGACTTTCCATGGTATATCTGAAATATACCACTGGCGGTGCCTTTGAAAATAAGGCTTCCTATGGTACAACTGGTAATAATACGCATGATTACGGTGAAGCTGCAAAGATACATTATCAGAGATCTTGAGATAAAAGCTTGAGTCAGTGACAGTGCATGGATCCACATCACGGTACTTGTAAGGGCACTTCACTTCTATTAACCCTTTTCCGCAACAGTCACAACTGATAAGTCCATCAGGAGAAGCTCCAAGGTGGGGATAGGACGGATCGACATGCAAACCTGCTGGAATTAAGACAAAATTCTCGTGTTCTTCACTTACGACGTCAATATATGCTTCTCTTGCAGTATCTTCATTTTTTATTCCCCACTGAACAGCTGGTATAATATACGCAGACTTGCTACTTCTCTCCATTATCTCCTTTACTAGAGATGCTGGAGGGGGTCAAGGCCTGCTCTGGACACTGAATAAAACTTCGAAGCTGTGATACGACCGATTCTTTGTGTGTGCCACAAGAGCGATTGTGCCTGTAGCCTTGTTGACTCCTCTAAATATGCAGCCTCATCAGATGATATCGTAATCACTCCCTCAGCAAACTTTCTTCTGCACAGTGTTACAAGTTCCTCTTCATTTAGCAGCTCAAATTCATGTTTGTGAAGAGAAGAAAGAGGACGTGGTAATGTATGAAGTACTACTTGGGATTCAGTTGGCATGTGAGACAATGGCTCGTGAGATGAAAAGACAACAGCGGATGGCTGAATCAGCCTCAGTTGAGTAAGAAACTCTTGCCTTGCCTCAACACTAGGTTTCATTGTTTTAGATCCTCTCGATGGTGCTGTTGGGCCTGATGCTGCTGATGGCAAGTCTTTTATATCTCTTTTCCTTTTCGGACGCTGGAATGATATGTCTACTACAAGTGCTGGTTCAATCTACATCACAAAAAGAAATTGATCAGACTGAATATTAGAATGTACAACACCATCAATACCTTTCGGCTAAATGTTTCATTCCAGGTACACTGCTGTGCTGTGGATGAAGTGTAGCCCAATCGTACTCCACATTCTACCTTGAACATGATAGCAGCTACATGAGAACATCTCTCTCCTAGCCTACAGTGACATACATTCATCAATGAATAACGACATCAATATGGCTGATTAAACCACTTACCCAGCCTTGCAAGTACAATGTGCACTCAGTACATCACCCTCCTTTCTGCAAATTATCCAAGCTTCTTGTGCCCGGTCAGGAAGTTTCTGGCTAGGATTGACCTTTGCCTTTATCACTGCACATTTACCATCATTGCAGGCAGACGAGAAGACAGTCCGGACATGGTTGTTTTGGAAGTAATTATACGCTTCTAGCTGCCTTCTGGAGGTCAACTGCTTTAGCGTAAACGTACCAGGTCGTGTGATGAAGTAGGACAAGATATCAGCGTATTCAATCTTGGGCCAGTTGCGCACGTCTGAGCTCCACTCAGTGTCTTTTTCCGGTAAGTACGGGTCTTCCTTGATTGTGAGACCAGCTACTTCTAACTTTAGTACGTATCTCTCTTTGCTCCGTTTATCAAGCGACTGGAAGTACCTGCTCATACTGTCAGCAATACACGTTGTGCCAGCAAAGGGGTGCAACTTACACTTTGGCGTATACACGCCTACTCTGAGCCTCACGGCGTTACGAGGTGCGAGTTCACACTTAAACTATGTATAGGAAAGAAAAACAATTATGATGTGCACTAAGATAATAATACAAAGACACTTAGATGTAAATATACACACAATTTACTTGTTTATCAGTCTTCTAGTGAACAAAGACGCGTCGATTACACTCTTGACAAAATTACATAAGAAACTGCAGCCTTGCGCGCGCCTCCATCTAGCTCGTTGTCGTATGTGGGCGTGGTCGCGCAGTAATAACTTAACTGTGTTTATAATTTAACTGTGTTTATTAGTCGACGAATCGGGAGTCGACGAAACGGCAGTCGACCAAACGGCACTCAGAATTCAGTTCAGTGAACCGGCATGTAGAGTAGAAGTCGCACTAAAACCCGGGACTCACTATTGAGACAACGTCCGATTTTTCCAGAAAGGCAGTTACAACAGGTGGAATTAGCGGATCAAGTGAAAAGAACGGCACCTCGTTAATTTTATGCGCACTTAAGTGGGCGTGGTCCGCACAATCACGTGCCAGTAAATGGGCGTGGCCAAATCATTCGTAGCGCAGATTTTCCGAAGATGCAGTCTGTCTTAACTCAGTTCACAGTTTATATACTATATTATTAAGGGACATTCAGTCTAGTCACTGCTACTGCTTTGTTACACAGGATATTGTGCTGCAATATCTCGCATTATGTAATTTATGTTCCGGTAAGCCATTCTAGCTCCTTGCCCATTCCTTTCGCGCCACATAAATTCGTCCAAGTACGATGGAAGATGTGTAAGGTGAACTCCTTTTATTCTTTTAAACTTCTTTTTCACGCGGTTCCAATAGGACTCAACATTCTGCGTGTGCACTCCAGTTTGTGGGTCAACAAAATTGACGGAGTGATTGACCGTTTGATGTGAAGTGACATTGGGTAGTTGCTGAACCTGATTATATGCTGCCCATTGATCAGAATAGATGGTAGTGTTGGGCGCTACATGTGCCTGTATAATGGGGACCAGTGTTGCTGCATCCCGGCGCTGTACAAGCTCCATGTACCCAAGTGCTGGTTGAGTAGAAGTATCAACTAGACCAAACACCCATTGCTCAACTGACGTTGCCCTGCCTCTGTGATTCTAACAAAAATACAACCTTTGAATTTATTTACTTATACTGACTAATGTTGTTTGTATTACCTTAGGTTTGTGTCTGAACAAGCTTTCATCTACAGCATGTACTGACCCGCCCAAGATAATTGGCTGCTGGAGTAATGTGGTGCTGCATACATCTCTTAACCATTGGTACACATCAATAGCCATTCTGTTGGACACATCCACTTCTTCAGCCACAACTCCAACTGGGTACTCTCGGGACCAGAGATATATTAGAAGCATCCACTGCTGCAGTGTGATTCGTGATTTGTGAAAGAAACTTCCATCACGAATACTCTTCCTCGTTATGCACTGTGGACACCACCAGCTATACTGATCAGTGACATCACGCCTTGGCTGTTCTCGCATAGGAATGTTGCACCTATTGTGTGTTTAAGTTTATTAACTGTTTAAAATTATTTGCATACAATTCCCACCGAGAGCAGCCTTTCCTTCTTGCTAAAAGTCCATGTCTTCGCAAGTACGCAATGATGCCATCAACTCCTCCAAACACAATAGGCCCTAGCTCTAACAGTGACATGATCTGATTGCTGCTGGCTCGTTTTGGCGCCAAATTGATTTACCGAAAACTATTTTCGCCTAACTGCGCCGTGTTCAGTATTGCATGAAATAAGTCAACGTCCAGTGTTTACAATGAGTTTATTTGTTTTATTAATAATTCTGTGCTACTTAAAGAGTGACCATGCTGCTGTTCACCGCTGCACCAGTACTGATGTTTGTCAGCAGTGCACTGCAAGCGTAGCCAAATTATAAAGAACGTTACGAGCGTTTGGCCACGCCCAATAAAGGCAAGTGATTGTACGGACCACGCCCACTTAAGTTAGGGTCCGCAAGTCCAAAATCTAACATCCGAATTTTTGTATCTCGGTAGTTCTATATGAAGTACTCACTGATACTTAAACAATGGCGCCCAGAAATAGCGAAAGCCTCCTTGCGTGTTTTAGCAACACGAAAGAAACATTCGCGGACATGTTCTTTCTATGACGTCATAATTGATTTGTTGTTATTATTAACTTTTCGAATTGGTGCGCCCGGCTAGTTTGTCACCGTCTTGGTCGCTGAAGGTCCCGCTGCTATCCACGTGGCAAATAGTGGTCAAAGCCGAGTGCTTTAGGAACTTTAGTGGCAGTAGTTCAGACTAAGGTGAGCTAGACACACGCGGTCAGGGGAAATATTTGGTTATTGTGGGTCAGTCAGTCAGGCTACAGCGAGCCGTCCTAGGTTGCTTTTGTAGGCCATTAGTACAGCTATCCATGTGGCAAGTTAGTTTGAATTTGAACAACATTTGCCATCTGGTCGAAATGAATTTGTTTTGGGCTGGTATGTATTTATCATGATTATTATCAATTATTCATTATTATTTAAATTTAGACCAGCAAATGACTAGTCCTACATATAAAGAGCTGATTGAGCTGTTGGAGAAAGCTGAGAAATCAGCATCAGAGCCAGGGAATGTACTTTCAACAGCTGAAATCCTCACTGCCAATTTTTCTTGCTTATATCCACACATCAAAATTGGAAGACCAGCACGATTTCTGGAAACAGTTAACAGGATCAATGCTCCTATTGTAAAGGGAAGCCTAGATGAATCTAGCCGTGAACCGTACCTTCGTAAGGAATGGAAGCCTCGAACTAGGTATCCAGGTCCTGCTCAAACTGAAGGTATGCACAATGTTCCTACATGTTTGTTGCTACCTTATGCTGAATATTATTAGCGGCCACTAGATTTTAGTTTTAGTAAGATTTGGGTTCATTTTATATTATAATGGTAACCATCGTGAGACATTAGTGCAAATAAAATTAGTATGTATAACTAAAACTCTCTAATAATACCACCGAACTTTAATATTGTAATGAGATTCACACCGAATTTATTATTGAGGGCAAGGTTTGAGGTGTACTGTATGTGTAGACATATCCAACCTGCAAGCATGACAGCTAGCATTGCAGTGTATAATTAAATGTTTTCCCAAGGATGTCTGTAATTGGTAAAGTGCGTGTACAAATTGATCATAGTAGTTTTTCTACATCTAGAATCTCAGCCGTTTCCCATGGAACTTACTCACAACTATGGCCTGACAATAGAATTCCTTAGCCAGATTTTTCAAGCTCCAGATGAAGTACAGAATTGGTCGCTTCATGGCATCCCAGCAGTTCTCTTCTACAGAAAGCTACACACGTTTCTCAAGAAATGGAACACAACTAGATCACTCCAGAAAACAGCAATAGGACGATTTTACCTTTCGATCGATAGCCAGCTCCAAGCTAGGAACAGCACTCCTTGCAATACATACAGATTCATAGAGCGAATCGTCAACTCCGACCTACCTGATTCCACTATCATGTCATATGGCATACTGGACGACGAGGCAAGTGTTCTTCAAGCAGAGATTAGCAGTTGCAATGAACACATTCAAGTTTTATACCAAAAGCTAGTTCAGCAACAACACGAGATTGAGGAGATGAAGAGAGATATAGGCTTATTGAGAAAGCAAAGTTGACATTATTAAAAAGTAGTTAGAAACTATTGACAAATTTTATTGTGTAAATATTATTGGATGAATTGACGCAATAATAAAGTTAAGATTCTGAATTAATTGATATCAAAACAAAACAATGAGAATGTATAGAGAATGACAACAAAACAATGCAAACGTATGTGTATCAAAAATGTAGTCAAGTGCTAGTTATCAAAATTGTCAACTTGTATGTCGCCTCCCTCTATATCATCAGTTAGATCATAGTGCTGATGATCATAGTGCTGATGTTCTTCTTCATCTTCATAAGCAATTTCATGTGTTTTAGCAACAGGATTATAGCTGATTACGGCACCACAGAACCACTTGTGTTCACCTGACTTGAGGCAAAATCTATGCTGAATTGTTTTTTCCAACAAGGGAAAAAGGGTCACTAGAGAGAAAGAGAGAGGAAGAAGAGTCACCAACTGGAGAGAAAGGGTTACTTGCATCAGATTGGGAATGACTGTGATTAAAGTCACTCAATTCCTTTATAATAACTCCTATTGAACGCTGCTTGCGATGATGCGTGAAGGGAATGCTCAGAGTTTGGCCTAGTACCTTCCTTCGAATCTTCACCTGCGTTCGAACAAGATCAAGTTTTTCCCTTCGCTTTCTTGATACTGAAAGTGGTTGCGAATCAATAGTGTCTAGTAATTGTTTAAGCTCTGTAGGACTAGATATAAGATGCTGAGTTGACAAAAACTCTTTTTCTCTCGCTGATCTTGCTTTGAGTGCTTCTCTCTTCTCATGGGATTCCTACATTAATAAGATTAATGTATAATGCATGCGTGCAATTTACCTCGTGCAATGTAAACAAAGGAAATCCTTTAGAGTTGACACCGCTTCCTCGAAATTTCCGATCAAGGAAAGAAACTAGAAGAGATGAATCAGCTGACTTAACCAACTTCAGGCACATTGCCTTCCAGCACTCCGCCATGCCTTCCACTTTCTCTCTTCCCACTAGTAGACCAAGTTCAAAAATCATCTACAGAACATACAGTTGAAAATAAATTGCATGTTTAGGTTGACATACCCAACGAGAATCTTTTAGGTAGCTATGTTCCTCTAGTATTGAGCCAGCAGCTTGCTTGCTGTTCTGGATCAACATTTTCCTCCCCTGTTGTGTGTTTGAGTAAGAAGCCCATGCATTAAGTCTACTCGAGGAAACTTATTTTCAGCCTCTTTCTTCAGCATTGTACAATTTCTCTCGAAGGAGACATGGTCCTCACTCTCGAGGGCAGCACAGGTATCAGACGGTGCAGCATAGCTGCACAGATCAGAGGTTGTCTTCTTACTTGCCTCTTTTGGTTGCGGCACTTCTGATCTCCTGCGCTTGTTCCTGAATAGTTGCGATAACTGTTTTTTGACTGTTGTCTGCAACATGTACAATGGGTTTGAAAACATGGTCACCATCATGAATAATTATGCATTATAATTATACATGTGTTCATCTTACCCAATAGTCATCTATGTGTTTATCCTTCAACTGAGCATAAGAATCACACAATGTTGTCGCCATTGCAGTGTACTCTGTCGGTGTTGGCTCTGGGCATAGCCTGTAATAGAATTAACCTGCTTGAGAAATCAAGCGAAGCTTCTTGCTTCCTACAACATCGTTATTTTTGATGGCATTCCTCACAATCCCATCAAAAGTATCAGGCAAAGGGCATGGCCTTGGAAGCGAAATACGAAGAGAAACAATCTATATATTCACACAAAAGAAAGTCATAAGTAGCTGCATGATTATTGTACACATAATTATTATGTATATACCTTGCTTTTATCAGCAGCAGGTGACACTGTTTTCCCTGAGGGAATTTGAACAGCAGATGCTGCCAATTCAGGTGGAGCAGACGCTGCCAATTCGACAGATTCTGGTGTTTGTGCAGATTCTACATACACACTGGATGACTGCTATGGTACCTCAGATACCACATAAGGTGTTGTTGTAGGCTACATAAACAACAAGACAAATATTTTTACTGTTTTAGTTATACATACTAATTTTATTTGCACTAATGTCTCACGATGGTTACCATTATAATATAAAATGAACCCAAATCTTACTAAAACTAAAATCTAGTGGCCGCTAATAATAGTCAGCATAAGGTAGCAACAAACATGTAGGAACATTGTGCATACCTTCAGTTTGAGCAGGACCTGGATACCTAGTTCGAGGCTTCCATTCCTTACGAAGGTACGGTTCACGGCTAGATTCATCTAGGCTTCCCTTTACAATAGGAGCATTGATCCTGTTAACTGTTTCCAGAAATCGTGCTGGTCTTCCAATTTTGATGTGTGGATATAAGCAAGAAAAATTGGCAGTGAGGATTTCAGCTGTTGAAAGTACATTCCCTGGCTCTGATGCTGATTTCTCAGCTTTCTCCAACAGCTCAATCAGCTCTTTATATGTAGGACTAGTCATTTGCTGGTCTAAATTTAAATAATAATGAATAATTGATAATAATCATGATAAATACATACCAGCCCAAAACAAATTCATTTCGACCAGATGGCAAATGTTGTTCAAATTCAAACTAACTTGCCACATGGATAGCTGTACTAATGGCCTACAAAAGCAACCTAGGACGGCTCGCTGTACCCTGACTGACTGACCCACAATAACCAAATATTTCCCCTGACCGCGTGTGTCTAGCTCACCTTAGTCTGAACTACTGCCACTAAAGTTCCTAAAGCACTCGGCTTTGACCACTATTAGCCACGTGGATAGCAGCGGGACCTTCAGCGACCATGCAAGACGCACGGGTGTTTCATTAGATTATTGTAATGTAAACTTAGTGACGTCACAACCATCACGTGCAATGCGTAGCAACCGCATAGCAACGAATAGATCGACCACGCTTTTTTAACCTGAGAGGATGCCCCTATTCCTAATTGACAAACTAGCCACGTAGCCGAGAAGGTCTTTTCATGAGCTACCCAACGGTATGCGATTCCATGTTCTTGTACGCCAACTTTTTGCGCGAAAAGCGTCTCTCAAACTCAACTTGGAGCTGTTATGATTTCCTTCTGAGAGTTTTCTCACGGTAGATTCCTTCATTCGGCGATAGAAGAGGTCGTTTATGCTACGCAGTGATCGTTGCTACCTTTGAAGTATTTTGTGGAAGAAGATGTGAACTGGTAAGCATCCCTATGTATTATTATGCATGTTATAACGTGTTGATGGGAGTATGTGTAAGTGCATGTCTGGCGGAAGTCTGTGAGAAGTTGGCTAGCTGCTAGTCGTCCTTGGCTTTCTTGTACTTCTTGGGCAATGGCTGCCTAACTATGTTCTCTGGGCAAACTTCTCTGAAGTGCTCTCTCATTGTGGCAGTCAGCCTATCGACACCATTTGGCATATTAGCATATGCTCGTTCTATTTGGTTAAAACGAGCATGTATACTTTCTGCTCCCTGCTCTCCCATTAGCCCTAGGCCAACTTTCCAACGTTGAATGAACTCTATCACATGATCTTCAAGCATGTGCAACTTCGGTGTTGTAGTTGCTATGGGGAAAGTCTTTCTGTAATACAGCAGGAAGTCAGTAATGTTGCTTTCTGTATAGGCAAGAATTGTCCATGTCATGAGTAAAGACTGTGTAGTATATTATTCTTACCTAGGTCTTTCACTTCCTCATCAGTGAATTGCTTGTTGCTGTTCATTTTTTGGTGGCAATTGGCATATAGCAATAAAGCTTTACTGTGCTTGTTTGCCACCTCTTGTGCCTTCTCCTCCAAGTTCACACTAGCACTTCTCTTGGTAGCCACTTCTGGAATTGCTTTAGCAATAAGGTCAATATTAGCAGCCTAAGAAATTATGAGTCACAAAGTTTGGTTAGAGCCATTGAAATAATTACAAGTAAAGTAAAAAAGTTTTAATAAAAAAACTAAAAAGTGTAGGGATGACGCATGCAAAAGTAAAGGAACAAGATGGGATCAGAGATAATATATACTACGTAACCGGGATAAGAAACTCTATTTAAGCGAATGAAACAACCCGCGTTATAAACGTGATACGTCACTTGACGTCTCAAAATGTCTACTTCATGTAAGCAGACGTACATCATCAGCTATTGCTGGACCTAGACGAGCTGGAAAGTGACACTGCCTGTACGTGGAAGCCATTCGACAACTTCTTTGTCTGGACAAAGAAGTTGTCGAATGGCTAATTCGTTCGACGGCAGAAGCTAGTCGAACGTATGAGGCGATCGTATGAGCAGATGCTAGA
Source organism: Haliclona indistincta (assembly GCA_964017065.1). NCBI lineage: Eukaryota > Metazoa > Porifera > Demospongiae > Haplosclerida > Chalinidae > Haliclona > Haliclona indistincta. The sequence goes on from OZ024786.1 coordinate 7,651,455, forward strand.
CTCCGTCAAGCGACTTAGGCGATCTGTAACTTCCAAGCTGGATAAGCCTTACCACGAGTTCTCTGTTGGCAAAGGCTTTGAAACATGCATGTGCTAGCTTGACTTTAAAATTGCTACATTATTATAATTAATTATTGTAAATATATTATATATTATTATTGCTTTGAAATTGCTATACTACTGAGTCACTGGGAGGGATAGGCTGTGATGGAGCTGGCTTCTGCTGAACATGTGACTTCCTTTTGAGCCCAAGTTTGCCTTTACTTCTTCCTTCCAAGACTTGCCACGCCTACAAAATGGGAGAACAATACAAATTACATGATACTTTCAGTGGGTATAGCTCTTTTAGATACTATTGCAGTTCAAATTTTACGAAGTATAACAACATTCCAACATACACTCTACTTACCTACAGGCATATGCATACTCATACTGTAAGCTTGTAAGAGAAAACGTGTCAATACTATAGTCACCATAGGCCACGAGAGATGGAAACAATTTGCTTTTTACTCGCCGTAAACGGCGCCTAGGAACATAAAACCTTGACTAAACAACACACCGACACATTCACATTGAATAAGTACTGGAGCTAGCCAAGTATACCCGAACACTTCGAAGTAAACGTGTCTACAGTTTACAGGCAATACAAATAGCCGCTTACCTCGGTTGAAGATCGGTTTCAGAATCGTGTATCTCCATCACCACTACGAATAAACACCACAGCGCGACTGTAACACCCTCGAGAAGTAGAAAGGAAGTCGGTGTATAGAGACAACAGGACGCGGAAAGTTGCTACAGAGCGAGTTTCTCTGTCAAGTGTGAGTCGCCGAGCAGTTAATGAGCATAACGCGGGCTGTTTCAGACTGATGACGTCACGTAATACATTTTGATATGGTACCGTAAATGAGTTTCTTATCCCTGTATATATTATCTCTGATGGGATGATGCTTGCAAAAGTAAAGGAACAAGATGGGATGCTGCTTGCAAAAGTAAAGGAACAAGATGGGATGATGATACTTGCAAAAGTAAAGGAACAAGATGGGATGATGCTTGCAAAAGTAAAAGTCCCAAGTATCCCTACATCAGCGGCTTGAAGGAGGATGCAGTCCGATGAAGTAATTGACAGTTGTAAATAACTAGAGATATCTGTGTTTTGGAGGACGCAGTCCGATGAAGTAATTGACGGTTGTAAATAACTAGAGGTATCTGTGTTTGGAGGACGCAGTCCGATGAATTAGCTGACAGTTGTAAATAACTATAGAGGTATCTCAGTATGGTTTGGAGGACGCAGTCCAATTTAGTAATTGACGGTTGTAAAAGGTATAGGAAGAGCATTCCACAGTTGCATGTCATCACAGCAAGCCGCTGATGCAGGGATACTTGGGACTTTTACTTTTGCAAGCATCATCCCATCTTGTTCCTTTACTTTTGCAAGTATCATCATCCCATCTTGTTCCTTTACTTTTGCAAGCAGCATCCCATCTTGTTCCTTTACTTTTGCAAGCATCATCCCATCTTGTTCCTTTACTTTTGCATGCGTCATCCCTACACTTTTTAGTTTTTTTATTAAAACTTTTTTACTTTACTTGTTCCTGTTACTTTTTTGATCACTATCAGTTTGAACTTATTAACTGTATTCTATGCTATAGCTTTTATTTCATTTTTACAACCCTTTGAGCAGCAGGTACTAGTCTAGTAGATCAGAAGGTACATAGCCTCTAGACAGAGAGTCAAGAAACATGGAATGTTATTATCGGCAATCACAAGAATAATGAAAAGGTTTAAATTAGTTAGAGAGGTTGAGAGTATGAGTTGACAACATGATATTTCTTAGCACTGTGATGGATGAAGAAGAGACTAACACTAACAACTCAGTGGAACACTATGATGGCATGGCTAGTCTGTGGACTAGCTAGTCCCAGGCTTGCATGTTGATGTCGATATCACGATCACAGAGGCTTCTAGCTTTTTACAATGAACAATGTCCAGTTGTCAACAGCACAGGGGTCCTATGGGTATAGCTTACGCCGGGTAGAGTAAGAAACTAGTAGCCTATAGCTCAGTGAGATCGGGTATCATCACCGTCGTCCGGTTCGCGCCTACCGTGGGTCATGATGTCAGCATAGACAGATCAGTGTTACCCAGGGTATGGTATACTGCTTGTTCATACCTCTAGGCTCTAGCTTGCTCGCTGAAGCGCCCAGAGCAGAGAGAAAGCACTGAGAAAGCGAGAACCGAGCTCAGTTTCAAAACTGATGTGGGCGGAGTCAATGATCAGTAGCGACAAGAGGGTTAATTAATGAAGTCGCTAGTCCAAAACGGTCCAAAAACCATGTTTTTCAAAGATCACTCGCTTCTGGAAGTGTTTGATGCCTATCTAAGAACTAAGTGCACTACCCCAGATATATACACATGCGATGGTGCAAGTTTGATAGTGATTCGTTCACTCAGGACAGCGCTAGGCTTGTCAAAAGAAGAAGAAGAAGAAGAAGAAGAAGAAAGAAGATGAACAATTCGCGTGGGCGGCGATTTTGTTTTACCACTTTAGAAACGTCTGCCAGCTTCGCCAAAGGTATTTCCATGCTCAGAACAATCGTCTGATCAATCCTAGATGTCTAGAATCTCGATAAACGCTAAAACAGCGAAGATCTGCAACTTGCTCCCTGAGAGTCGCCATCTTGATTTTCGTCGTCAAGCAAGCAATCCCGGCGACTTTCATGGACTTCCTACAAGCGCTTACACTTCAGATTCCCTCAGAAATAGTTAAAATGCAGTAGAAATGTATAACAGAAGAGATATGTGCGAAAACTAATTTTCACACGTGAGTAGCCGCCATCTTAATTCGAGGTCATCCCTACATATCATTGCCTATCGGCAATGATAATTAGTACCTTCAGGCACCTATGTGCATGATTCCCCGTAAAGGTTCCTCCATAGTATGCCTCTCTGTGTACATTGATTGAAGCTAGAGTGTCATCTAGTGCCCGAATGAACGGCCCATCTTCTAATGGGAAAACTTCCTTCAACTCAGCCTTCATTTTCTCAATCTTTTTCTCCTGTATGTAGTATTAGGTGCTTTTCATTTTTGATAAACTTACCATATCATTCAACTTTTGTCTTGCAGATGTTAACTCGCGTACAAATGATTGAACATCAGGACGGGTTTCGGCATTATCTAGTTGGATCGCTAGGTTAGCCAAGATTTGTTGCAACAATGTGACGAAGTTTTCTAGTTCTGCCTTTTTAACTTCATCTTCACGCAGCTGAACAAGTAGACGTGCATATTTTGTGAAGGACTCCCTGTCAGCTAAAACTGGTGTCGTCTGCTTTGCTAGCTCAAGGTCTAACATGTGGCAATCTTCCTCTAGAAGGTTCCATAGACGGAGGAAAATTCCAAGTGTGATATGCAGACCTGGAGGACTGACCTGTAAGGTCAGTTAAAAACACTAACTATTTTTTCACTACCATCATTTTGATTTATACCTGACTTAGTGGAATGTCAAAGAAGTATTGGCGGATTACGTTGTTGTAGAATTTAGCCTTTTTTGTGACACCTTTTTATTCACTTTCAAATTTCAGGTAATCTGCCTCAAGAGAAGCCAGGCTTCATGTCACTGTGATGCGTTTCTTCTTTTCAATCTTCATATTTTCTGAGGTTATGTCACACCACAGACAACAATGACGACCTATATGGTTAGCATTATTTTTGTGTACATTATGCTATAGTTGTTTTGAATGTGTTACACTTTACCTGCAGCACCTGAAAGTCCATAAAATATGCGAAGCAATTCATAGTCTCCAAATAGAAATACTCGAAATTTCTTGCCTCTGCACATGTGCATAAAGTTATTTTTGTTAATCATTCGATAAAATTACCTCCATTCTGTTGATTGTAGGGATGTAATTTGTCTTTTGAAGCGCTCAAGTGCCACCGAGAGATTTGTTGGTGTGTCTTTGGCTTCGAAGATGCAAAAGACGCATGTGTTTTGTACAGAGTTAGGGTGTGGAACATTCACAAGCTGGAAGGACATCTTAAAGGATTTTCCACCTTTGTCACCGCCAATTTTCAGCCAGAGTTCATCACTTGGGATTTGTCCATCATGCCATGTCAGCCTGTTCACACTATAAAACAACTTCAATGGTTAGGTCCCTCATTAATTTTATGGTATAATACCTGTAATTCTGTTCTGTGATTTCTAGAATCTTGTCAACTATAGATTTGGAGTAAAGACGAGTGGGGCTGGCCTTAGGTCTATGCAGTTCCTGAGTTGGAAAGAGAATGGAACTGCTTCTCCTTCAAGGTTTGCCCCTATCTGCCGTTTTGAGAGTTTCCTCAACTGCCGTTCACTAGCTAGTTTTATTCCCCAAGCTTTCAACCATCTGTGGTACACACATTTTAGTTGGCTTGCATGCATGCATGTAGTATTATCATTACCTCCTCATTACTCTAACTTTCTTCCATGGAATCACTAGGTCTGCTTTCATAGCAAGTGCATCTTCTGCCTGGATTGGCACGGCAAAGTCTCCACTTGCTATCAACTCTTGTCTCTCATCCTGGGACAGAGCAGAAACTTCGTCACGCAGTTGGGCTGATGTTGACCCTTTACTCATAGTTTCTCTAACTATGGTAAGTTGATTTGTACGGCTGCGGACAGTTTTTTTACTAGCAGTAGATGAGACAACTCTTGGGCTGGTGATTTTAACCAGACTTATAGGCTGTATGTAATAGAAAAGCAACTATTAATAATAATTTTTTTTCTTCTCTAGGGTTATACTCGTTAGAATTTACCTGTCCTGCTGTTGGCAACCTGACAACCTGAGAACTAGAACTGGCTGGAGATGAAATCATCCTCTTGACCACACTGGTGGCTGCTTTCTGTTCGATTACTGTCGGAGGAGATGTGATGGAGCGTGATAGCAGCTGGGCAATGGTCAACTGCGAAGGAGAAAACTGTCCTGTTTGGCTACATCCTGAATCTATATGCTTCCTTAGACACTTCAACTCAACTACCTCTGTGCACTTTTCACACTGAATAAGAAGCGAACCGAGGAATTTGAGAGTGACAGGAGGAACAGATGTAAAGGTGGACAGCGCATGTACAGTAGAGCAGTGCTGGCACAGATATCGATCTGGAATGCACTCGACGCATACCAATTTTCGACATGGAGTCTCGACTGGTCGATCTACTATGTTGTTGCAGAGAGTACACTGAAAATCACACAGCTGTAACACTGGTGGTGAAAGAAATCTAGATGGTGTGAGTGCTTCTGATCCTCGCCAACTCTCTGGGGCTTTGTCAAACAGACTAACTCTCTCTAGACTTTGTCTGCCTCTGTTTTTGGTTGACTTCTTTGGTCGTCCACCACGCTGGCTAGATCGAAACAAGGCACAGGCAGTACAGTTTGTTTCTGTGTGTGGACTCCACTGCTGCAATGCTAGCGAGCTCTTCACAGTACTTCTCGCATACTGCTTTGCCTTGGTGCAACAGTTGTGGCAGACATAGGGTGGATGAATCTCTCTTCTATCATTGCTGACATCTACTCCCAACCCTTTCATCAACACATCTCCTATGTCTGCACTAGTGTGTTTAGGTGCTTTGCCTGTGATCATAGCCGCACACACTCTACAATGCCGGTCCAGCCCCAGGTAAAAATAAAATATATGTTGCATATGTATGCAACATATATGTGCTACATACAAATAACATATATGTAACACATATGTGACATATATGTATTTACTGGACATTTTGCACTATGCAAATCATATGAAAGTCTATGTAACATATATGTGACATACATGTTGCATATATGTCACATATGTGACATATATACTTTCGTTATTCATGCATATCGTCGCTTGTTTTAATTGTCAAGGAGCTCTTTAAAACAAAACTGATAACATAATACAGTATGTACATAATATATATGGTGAGTCAGCATGATAGTCTAGTTATGTACTGATGAATCATGTACAATTTCACCTCTGGGAAGCACTTGTATGTGAATGCTGTCAAGAAAAAACAGGTAAATAGCATGTTCATTAAAATAATAACTCACATGTTATAGCTGCTGTGATCCTTCGATCAAGCTGCTTGTACTTAGTGCCGCCACCTTTTAAATTCGATTGCCGGAGGACATCTCGGCTGAAGAATACGTCCACACATGCGCTGCACAGCTGAGTGCCTTTCTTGGCAGCGGTTTGAACCAGGGATTTATTGGCAGGATACCAATAAATCCCGGTTCCAGCAAAAACTTCGATCATCTGAATAAAACTTAATGGAAGACATACTATATACAATAATAATCATACCTGATGTTTTTTTGCCAGTTCTTCATCTCTAAAAAATCCTGGCTTTGGCTTGTCATTTGGAGCAGTGTCTGTGTATAAAAAATTTCTACAATAATTTTCTCAGCTATAAAAATTATCATGCCATTTCCAGTGGACGAAGCTAGCAAGGCCTCATACTTCTCCTCTAGGAGACGGTATCTCTCTTTCCAGTCTTCAACCTATACATAATAAAGGTAAACTATAATAGCTCTGAATACATGAATCTTCACTAACGGTCAAATTTTCCTCTGTTACAGTAGTCCTCAAAGAATAATCATCAGCTGGTGGATGATCATGCTGAGTCACTATGTAACACATGAACACAATCTAAGCACTGATTTTTTAAAAGAAAAACGATGATGAGCTGCGCATGCTGTTGTTGTTCATCATATTATTATCATAATAGTGCACTACATTATAATAATTATTTACTTTGAGATTCTTCAGTTTCAAAAGCTGTATCATCTTGCAGGTCACCTGAATATACATGAAGACGTGATTCACAATTTAACACGTACGTATGCGTTTAACAATTATTTACTCAGGTAGCAGGTCACAAACATAATACACAGTTGTTTATATTCATGCTTGCATCTATATAGCTACTTACTTTGAGAATCTTCAGCAGTCACATTGTGCGTGTCACCTGGTACTGAATATACATGGAGAAGTAATTAATTTGACCAGGGGCTCCTGATTTGACATACAAAACCATTATAGCTTTTAATTTTCGCGGGCAAGGTGTTTAGGGGCGTTTACATAAGGTGTGGTCTACTGCAGTTGTATCTAATAACTCGTAAGTAATTTTCAAGGGCTAGACTAGAAGGAGCTAGCAGTTGTCTTGTTGGCAGCCTTTTAATACTCAAGGCAACAACGTATACGTAGAAGAACACGTACAGTGGAATCTTTAAGGTAAATCTTGACACAAAATTAGTTTAGCTAGAATGCATCAGATAGAATGCTCTCGAAGGCTTGGGCGATTTGAGTCCGACGTACATCTAACAGGCTTAGGCTATAGGCATGGCCTAGCCTGACTACAGTGTTCGCTGTTCTCAGCTGTGTGTTTTTATCATGATTTACTGAGACAAGGCGCATATTAATTATTATGTACATGTATCTATTATGGCATCACTATAAAATTTTCTGTAAAAAATAAACTCGGAAATAGTTATTTGCTACCTTATTTTACCCAACTTGCTGGTCATGTCTATAATTCAAATCCGAGCTAATACATATAATGTCTATATAATTATACTTGAGTTGCTAGATTCAACACTTAGGTTTTAGCAAATCTTTGCTGCAGACAAACAGTACAATTATATACTGTATGCCTTATGGCTCTGCCCACTGAGGCATAACAGTGTTTCTACACGGGTATCGGAGGTTCGACACTCTTTTTATTATAAACTCTTGCTAGTATGCACTGCCGTTTCTAAACTGTATGCGATTGAAGAAATTAAGCTATTTCGACAATTGAAATTGCATTCCCAATGGTTTGTACGCTTATTCGAAATAGCCCCTTTCTAATATAAATGCAGTTAGAAGCTGAAAATTTCTATTCTTGGGCACAAAACCCAACAGTTATACATGTACCTTGTGATGCTGTTTCTTCCTCTGAATCGCTGTCTATCAACTGTTGTACTCTTTGTCGTTTTGCCTGTTTTTCTAAGACAGAACAAAGATTGTTATTATCTGCATGGTAACAGTTTATACATTGTACCTACCTTTTATCAACTGCTGTCTTCTTCTTTTGTTGTTTACAGCACTTGTGGATGCTACCTCCTGCTGCTGAGATCTCGGATTCCCTTTCATGACTACGTAATGCGAAATATACTTCAAACTGTCTAATCTATAAAAATAATTGTACCACGTAGCAGTTTCTTTAAAACTTCTGCTGAATCTGTGTTTATAATAATTTAAAAATAATAATCTATTATGTCATCTAACCATCAATGTTGAGGATGACGGCCTCGTAATGTTCGCCATCATCCCAATTGGCCATCACTTCATCACCAACCCTAAAGTCTGACAGCTGATCCCGTCCTGGTGGCGGGAGTACTTCTGGGAATTCCAGTTCCTCCTTCTCTTTCACAGCCATGACACCATCGCATGTAAATTTTACGAGGAAATACTCTGTGTTTTGGAAGCATAATTATATACCGCCAGCTAATATTACCATGTCATTGCTTCATTTTTAATTGTACAGTGGCTTCGCCGTGTACTGTTAACTGACCATTGCATATGTGATGCATGTACCATGCATACACTGTAGGTGTAAACATGCATGCGGTACTTACTTGGCTTCCAGTTAAGGGTGGAGCTCGTCTGCTGAGCAGTTCTACTGCGGCCAGGCATAATGAAGAGCTATAGAAACCAAAGCGGTCTGAGCGAAGCAGCTACCGGTACTACGAGAGTTCTTGAAAGCAACAGCAGTTCTTTTTTTGCGCCAAATAATACCGTTCCTATGACTACGATGGTCAGACAGCTGCATAAGACTTGGCGGTAAAATATTGCGCGGGCTAGCTTTGTGGTCAATCTGGACTCCGGAGAGGTACCAAACTGCTGCAGCGCTATGGCTATGCTTAACGTTAGAGGCTCTTACAAAAGATACTACAGTGACCCTGACCCTGAAGCAAACAAACCCAAAAGAACATTATACTATCACCAACAACTCAGGCTGGAACGTACGTGAGGATTGAACTGCATGAGTGAATTATAAAACAGGCATGATTATTAGTAGAATTATGCTATAATAATAGCAGTTCAAGCTTGTAATAGTTCAGTAATTGATTGATTGTCATGAGCAGAGACTGAAAATGAGGTGGCAAGCAGCTGTGAATCTGTAGAAATAGAAAGAGACGGCGAGAGTGCTAGTATGCCGGGAGGTGAGCAAATGAGCCATGGTCAACATAACGTAACATAGTATAACCTGTAATTATTAGATTGTGAGAGTGAAAATGACGATGATGCAGACAGAAGAGGTACATGTATGATCAAGAGATTCAAACATCGATCACCTCATTACTAAACAACATGTTTATTCTTTCAATTTTGCAGTCAATTCTGAAAGTGAGGAAGATGAAGAAACATGTAACAATGACACAAGAGGTAAATGGCAGAAAATGTGTTAAGTAACTGTCAGTACACTTGTATGTTGGGACACAGATAGTGAGATTGAAGAGGATGATAATCGTGTCCAAGACACAGGTATAATAAACATGCAAAATCCAGTGTTACCACAGAACTGTTATTATAAACAAACAAGTTTGTGAAGTAACTACAGCAGGGGGAAATATAGTTTACATGTACAAAACAAAACAGAAACTACATTTTGTCCCCTATATACTGTTTGTATGCATGTTGACACAGATAGTGAGATTGAGGAGGATGAATTAACTAATAATCATGACCAAGACACAGGTAAACAGTAAACACTATCCAGTGTTACCACAGTTATTATAGACAAACAAGTTTGTGTAAGTAAGTAACTATGTATATGATTGTAGACACAGATGAAAGTTTGATTGATGATGGTGAACATAACAGTGAAGGTACATTATGTATTAAGGTTAATACAATTGTTACATACTTTTATTATTGCAGGTTTAACCAATGACTCTCATCATGACTCTCAAAGTAGTGTGTACAATGCTGTTACATAATTATATAGTGTGTATTTTAAATTTATGCAGGGCCGGCTCAGTCTACCAATAAACTACTCTACAGGGGATCGGATATCAGTCTGACTCAGTGTCTTCTTCTAATTCTCGCCTTTTGTACAAGACACCACCTTACTTACGTAGCAATGGCTGATCTGCTTACATTGTTATGCTCGATATGCCCGTTTCCAAATCTCATACCACGATCTCTGCACTCCTTCTGGAAGGACGTCGTTGGGTATGGCATGTCTTCAGATATATGTGTTCACCACGTCTGTGAGACATGCCATGATAACCTGCCCCCCAAAAAAGAAGATCAAGTATGGCAAAAATGTCCAACATGTAACAACAAGGTCGATTCACCTTTGTCATACACAACTCTAAACATTGAGTCGCAGCTGCAATCGATGTTTAAGAGTAAGTTAAGAGAGAGTAAGACTATTTAAAATTGAAGCGAATCATTTGTAGGAAAAGGGTTCTTCGAGGCACTACAGTACCGTTTCTCTAGATCTGTTTCGACAGATAGCATTGGTGACGTATACGATGGGAGCCAATATCAAAAGCATTTCAAGCCTGGAGGAGTACTGGCCAATCCTAACAACATATCTTTTAAGCACAACACAGATGGAATAGCTGTGTTTAGCTCAAACGCCAAAGACATCTGGCCAATATTCCTTCAGATTAATGAGCTCCCTCCACATATGAGGTAATTTTTTAATGCCCTGTTGAAGCACATGCATGCACATGTGCTTCAACTTTCACTTCTTTGGGTGTTCCTTTGGCTATTTATTATTGTAAATGTAGCTATAGTATGTGTGTTCATCAGAAGTCAGAACTCTATTGTTATTGTCTTAGGAAAAATAGCAACAACATTATTTTAGCTGGACTGTGGTTTGGTAAATCACACCCAGTGTTTAATACCTTCATGAAGCCAATCAGAGAAACTTTACTTCAGCTTGAACAAAGAGGTATGTTCAACTTACATGTAATTATTATTAGTATTTTTTTGCTATACTATAAAGGTACCAAACTACTTCTACCGAATGGTAAGACCATCTTAACAAAAGGATTCCTGCTATCCGGTGTCTATGACATACCTGCCAAATGCGATGCAATGGGCATGGTGAACTTTCGGGCACAGTATGCTTGTACTCGCTGCTTAAATCCTGGAAAAATCATCAGAACAGCTAGAGGTAAAAAATAATTATACATGTAACAGTATAAATTTTCACACCAACTATATTCAAGGAGGAAATCTGCGAGTATATCCAGATATAGTTGATGAGAACGACGAAGTCTATCATTTAAGGACACACAGTGAGGTTGTAGATTGTGGTGAAAAGGCAACTGAAAACAGTGAACCTGTGAGTGATATGCACTTATTTAGTACGTTTTGTCTTGCATAACATTAATTCTATAGGAATGTGGAGTAATTGAGGTGTCAGCTCTTTCGTCATTTAAGCTGTTCGACTTAGTAAAGAATGTTGCAATTGATGGAATGCATGGCATATATGGAGGGATTACAAAAATGCTGTTGGGGCTGTGGCTTGACACAAAGCACCACAAAATGCCGTGGTATTGTGGTCTAAAGGTGAAACAGATCGACTCAAAGCTTGTTAGTATCTGCCCTCCAAGCAACATAACAAAGACCCCCCGTAGCCTGACCGAGAGGAATTTCTGGAAAAGTACGTCAAAAATTAACACATTGTCTAAGTGATTTTGTCTTGTAGGTGCTGACTATCAGTACTGGCTGCTTTTCTATTTGTTGCCATGCATGACGGGCATCTTGCCTCCTGTGTACTTGGCTCATGTGTCACTCTTTGTGGCTGCTGTATACCACCTCAACAAATCGTCAATCAGCAGATCAGACATCAGGATTAGTTGCAGCTTAGTGCAAGAGTTTCATGCTCAGTTCATGGATTTATATGGTACGGCACATTTTTACTGATTTGAGACAATTAATTTTATTGATTATCTTTAGCACATGCCTAAAGAATCACATGAAATCGGATAAATTTTGACTATCGCCACCTAAATTTAGGCATCATATTGTGCCTAAATTTAGGGTGTTTTACCAAAATCGTACTAAAATCGAATTTAAGTGCTCATGGTCAAAATATTACCAAATTTTCTCACTTTTTAAGGCAATTGCTTAGGATAATGGTTTGAAAACTGTAAGTGTGGACGAAATAAAAAAACATGTTAAAGGACTTGTTGGGACAAGAATTTTTGTCCTTTTAAGATAAGGTTGTCCACTGTTTAGAGGTTAAAACTGTATTGTAGGTATTGGCATTTGTGACGACAAAAAGTGTCCCTTAGATGGAGGTAAATTCTATTGTGCCCTTTATCACATGTAATTGCATGCACTACACTTAGAGTACTTAGTTTTTATTGTGTATTATATAGTTATACTACTCACCTTTGTCAATAGGAGAGAGATATGCAACACTAAACCTTCATTACTTGCTGCACTTTCCACATGGTGTCAAACACCTAGGACCTATGTGGGCAAACACCTGTTTTGAATTCGAAAACGCAAATGGTCACCTGAAAAAACTTTTACATGGAACAAGGAGAATAGATCTACAGGTAAAATTGTTGCAAAAATGTTTTCAAATACCATAGATCGTATTATTTTCATGGGCTATATTTTGCAAATAGTTCACAAATTTCATGTTTGAGTGCCACAGCTCAAGCTTACATACATATACAGAGTGGGAACTAAAATTTCACAAATGTTTTCATACTAACAGGCAGCTAAGCTGACATGCGCCTTACAGTTCATTTACAGTTCAGATGTGCCAGAGAGTAGCGCTATTTATAACTTATTTTCTATTCTCACAAAGAACAGGCATAGGTCAAGGTATGATTTTAGGTTTATTTATTATTCAGCTGTAACAATTATTTATTTCAGTCCAAACGTCTCCTGCAATGGTGATGCTTTAGATGGTTCATTGGTATTAGCCCAAAAAATTGACACAATTCACCTATCTGAATGTGGAATTTTACATTCAAAAGAATACACCAGATCAAAAAAAAGATCTGACTCCACCATCAGATATTTGTCCACCACGAACTCAACTTGTTATGGTCAAATCGAAAAGTTCAAATTTAATGGCAGCCAAATAGAAATTTTGGTTTCAGACTTAGAAGTCTTGGAGCTGCCATATAAAGAAGTGCAGCACATCATGAAGTGTAAACCAAAGTAAGCATTATATTATTTGATAACCATCTCTCTATTTCCTACCAATCATTACTACAGTAACCAAAGAAGAACCATCCAAGTTGGACAGATCAAAGAAAAATGTATATTAATAAACTGGGAAAGCATTGGACACAATGATATGCTACTAGTAACTATACCAAAACATTTCCCTAGTGACTAATACACATGATATTAATTCCTATGTTTGTTTACTTGCTCATGTAGTACACTGACTTGTCCTAGACTCCAGCATGCATGGTCTGTTCTCCATTTTGTAGACACGCCCACAACGAGACTGAGCAAGTACGTGCATAATATCCATAGGTGATTGCTTTACAACTAATAACAAGTAATACATAGTCTTTAATATAAGCATGATTGCTTTGTTTAATTATTGTATAATAATATTATGAAGCTACATATCTTACATATATGCAGCATATATGCAGCATATATGTACATATTATTTACATAGGAACGGATGGTGGCAATCACCTATGTAAAGGCTATGTCGACATAGACACATATAGTCTGCATACACGTAACATATATGTGACATATAACATATGTTCGGCATGGTAGTCGGTCATAGTTTAGGATACTATTGTGTTCTAAAAAAATACTTCAATGCTTCAATTGTTTATAGGAAGCTACAATGACATGTTATAATAACAACTCACTGGGCGGATCTTTGTACAAAACTTCACAACCTGGGTGGGAACACTCTGTAGCTAGCTACCAAAATTCAAATTTCTGATGCAGCTGTCATGTTTGTGGTGCGCAGTGTGTTATTATGAGTGTGACTGAATGGGCATACTTGTTAATATGGTCTGCAATGGTACATGATCATGCTATGTGCACATGGAGCATGTCATGTGTTTAGTTTATGTTGAAACTCCATAGTAACCAAACCAGTTTCTGCTTGTGTGGTTGCTATAAAATATAGGTGAACGAGTGCAATTAAACCCACGCATGTAATTAATTATTGTTATTGCTAAGTGCGCGGTAAAAACACCCGTGGACGGTGACAAACTAGCCGGGCGCACCAATTCATAATAACAACAAATCAATTATGACGTCATAGAAAGAACATGTCCGCGAATGTTTCTTTCGTGTTGCTAAAACACGCAAGGAGGCTTTCGCTATTTCTGGGCGCCATTGTTTAAGTATCAGTGAGTACTTCATATAGAGCCTTTGCAATTACGTCATAATAATGATGTAATCAGAGTGCGCGAAAGTAGTGGTGTACAGCCGTGTGGAACGTGGGTAGTACTACTGCGCAGTACTAAGACCTGTGAAATTCACTCGCTAGCATGGCGAAGAAAGCTAAAGGTATCGCTCCAAGCTACTTTCAGCAACTGCTACCTGAAGCAAAAAAAAGATATCAAGAAAAGATTCGAATTATTTCAGGAATAGACCCGTTCACTCTGTCGCTCGCATCGGCGCGCCATGGACAAAGTAACAATCCGGCAGCTCTACCATGCCCGCTTCCTCCTATTGATTCAACAAACCTGCTATCATATTTGGTGTTACAAACGAGCTATAATATTACAACAAAACAATTTAAAGCACACAAATCCCTCGAGGCGTACAACCAGTTCGTTAGTGGCTGGATACGAGATATCTCAGCCTGGCTCATTAATGATAAATGTGTGATAACTGGAAGGGTAAGTCGTTTGTAATTGTTATTATTGATTAGTATTTTAGTGATTGTGCTGTAGGTACGTCACTCACAAAAATGTAATGATGCCCCATTGTGTTGTTGGATCATCTGTGAAACCTCAGGTGAAATCATTTGTGCTCACTGCAATTGCATGGCGGGCTTGGGTGAGGCATGCACCCATATTGCAGCCGTTCTATTTCATACTGAAGCTGTGTCTCGCATGAGAGGATCAACTACTTGTACGCAGCTTGAGTGCCGGTGGGTAATTCCAAGTTATCAAAAGGACATACCCTACGTTCCACTTCACAAGCTCGATTTTAGTTCAGCTAAATCAAAGAAAATTAAAGTCGATTCTGCTTATTGCAACATCCAGCAAAAGCACCACTACAGCATCTGCAGTAAAGAAAACCACGGCATCACATCCTCCTGGGCAAGATGAGTTACAATCTTTTTACCATAGGATAAGTCAGTGCAGTTCGAAGCCAGCCATATTGTCACTGATCCCTCAGTATGCTCATGATTTTGTCCCAAAAACTAGGCTGCATACTTTTCCAAAGCCTTTATCATCTCTTTATCAGCCAAAATTTGCCCAGTTCAATCTTGATGATCTTCTTTCAGCAAGTAGGTCCGCTTTTGATCAACTGCACTTAACAGTTGACATGGTCGAGGCAGTGGAAAAAGAGACACGCTTACAAAGCCACTCGAAATTGTGGCACGTTTCGTGCAGGAAGGGTCACCGCCTCAAAAATGAAGGCAGTCTGTAGAACGAGCCTTGACAAGCCATCTAAAAGTCTCATACTGTCTATTTGCTATCCTGAAGTGTTTCGCTTCACTACTGCAGCGACACGCTGGGGATGTTCTCATGAACAGTTTGCTCTAAACTTCTATAAAAAGGTCAAAGAAGGAGTTCACACACATTTTTCCTTGTATAGTAGCGGGTTACTTCTTAACCAAGAGTGGCCGTACTTAGGTGCCTCCCCTGATGGAATAGCTAATTGTGAGTGTTGTGGCACTGGAGTAGTGGAAGTCAAGTGCCCCTACTGTAATCGCCACGAGAATACATTAGAAAATCTATCATGCCTGGTACAGAATGAAGATGGTCTGGAGCTCGATCGAACACACGCCTATTATTATCAAGTACAAACCCAAATATTTATTGCTAAAGTAGACTACTGTGACTTTTGTGTGTGTACGTTTCCTACTGATAATGAACCTTGTCTGCACATTGAGCGAATTCTACCTGATTTTGAGTTTTGGTCTAGTTGCCTGGATGCTTCATCAGATTTCTTTAAACAATGTCTACTTCCTGAAATTTTAGGAACATGGTTCAGTAGGAAATCAATTGCTTCTACTCATCAATCACAGGCAACAATAAAGGAGGGAGAATTGGCAAGCTGTAAGCTGTTCTGTTATTGCCAAAAGCCAGATGATAAAACTGTAGATTGGATTGGATGTGACAATCCCACATGTTCTATTGAATGGTTCCACACATCATGTCTTAATATTACTACTATTCCCAAAGGGAAATGGTATTGTCCATCATGTAAAAATATTGATCAATAGATATCTCATTTACAACAATTATTAATTAAAAATAATTAACTGATAATGCACGTGGACGTGAAAAACATAAGATCTAGGAATTAAATCAGTGTAAGCAGATAATATAGCAATTGGTGTAGCACTGCATGTGTTTATCATAATAGCTTGTTTAATTTGTTAGTCAAAAGGCACCACAGAGTCACAAAGGTTACATAGTGCGCATGAAATTCTCACAATACGGTCAAGGACTAGACATTCTTCTCCTGCTCTAGTTGACACATAATCTATAGGAAGTGTGCCTTGCAAGATTGTGTATTTTTGCCTGACTATCCCAATCACACGTTCCACATGAATTCGAACGTTGGCGATTGAACGGGTCTTCTCCACTTCCAATGCTGTCAGCTGAGCTTTTCCCTTGGTGAAGGCAGGTGTGTGAAGAGTTGCTTGATAGATTCCGACTGAGTCAGTAATATCGAAGCCACGATCTGCAAGCACAATGTCTCCTGGTAACAGCTTTGTGAGGATGCCACAGTGTTCAGTTAAGTACTTATCACTAACTCGTCCTCCCCAGGCTTGAGATATGAAGCTTACAACTCCTTGCGGTGCAATGCCGATGAAGAATTTTGCCGTGTTGTGGTGCTTATAGGTTGACCAGGTTGCCGATCTTGTCAAAAGACCCGATGAACGCTCAATGAAAACTTCAAAACAATCGATAATAACAGCAACCTTATCCTTAAACTTAGCACGAAAACACTCAGGCATAGTTCTTCTGAGATCATCACGCTCTGGCCACAACAGCAATGGTTTGAGCCTTGTGTCGAGTATAACTATACCCATTTCTTGAAGATACGAGAAACGGTAGAACAGTGTATAGAAAAGCGGTACGCCAGATCTTGCATTGGTGAATTAAGCCTAAGCTTTATCAGTGTTAGCATCAGTTCCTGAAATGGAGTCAGTTTTGACGTCGTGGATGATTGCAAGTGCTTTGGTGTTACAAACTCATACAGAGCATTGAGCATTGCAGCATTAGGGAGACCAGTGTGGAATTGAGCCTCGTATCCTCGGCAGTAAACTGCAGGTGAGTAGCTTTTAAGAGCCCTTCAAGCTTCCTTATCTTATCATTAGCTTCAATTAGTTCCTGCTGAAAGAGGAGTATATGGTGTCTGCTGAGCTCTGTTTGGACCCCTGCTGTACTCACTGCCTCGGTCTGCAAATTGCTACTAGTGTCTCCTGTGCCTTGCTCCTCCAGCTCATGAGTGAGATTGACTGCTACCTCGTCAAGCTGCTTCCTCTGTTCTTGTCGTCTCTTCATTCGTTCGTACCTGTCAACCTTATCACTAGGCGGAGTGCCGCTATCATCTTGTGAACTACCAGGAAGGTGTTGAGTCGGCAGCCAGTCTGGATGCATATCATCTTCTAGGGTTGCTGGTTTACCGGTTATAAAATGTCTCGAGCACACTCTGTCATTTTCTAGAATCTTGTCTGTCAATCCTTCTCTCTTTATAGCCGCCAAAAATCCTGCTCTGCGCTTCCTACTAATCTGCTCCTTCTTGAATCCACGGCTGTGCACTACTTTTGGTATTCTGAAAAACGACACTTTGTCGCGACCAGAACGCTTCGAGCAACTGGGAACGATACACAGAACCATTCTTCTAACGAGTACTATGCTACAAGACCTTGTAAAGTAGCTTGTAAAAGCTTACAACTGGTTGCAGAGCAGTACACCAGCTGCAGCTTGCAGCCCACCTGTACACCAGCACGTTGGTCACGTGATTCGTGACGTCACATGCAAACGCTCTATAGAATTGAACTACCGAGATACATAAAATTCGGATGTTAGATTTTGGACTTGCGGACCCTACTTAAGTGCGCATAAAATTAACGAGGTGCCGTTCTTTTCACTTGATCCGAATTAGCCTTTGTACAGGCACAGTCACTGTATGAACCGGATTTGTTGTATCTGCAACACTGCTTGGAGTTACCCGCCATTATTTTTTCCAATCAGAGCAGACCACACCCACATATTGCGCAATCCGCCAATCTCAGCATGGTACAAGATGGCGGCAAAGCAGCTGTATTGTATCGGCTGCCATCGCGGTGTTTCCTTGTTGTTTGTTAGAGTTCCATACAGGTTTGTGACTACTAAACAATGTATTTAATCTTAGTTTTATTTACAACATTCTCTGCGCTGTTTAGGCAACGGCACTGAACTGCATATACAATGGCTATACTGCCTCAAAGATCTGCGCGTCAAAACTGAACGATGTAAGCAGCGTACATCAGTAAGGACTGATGACTTGTCATTTTGCTGACCATAGCGTGATAAAACACGTGACTGAATTTCCAAGTAAGCTAAATCTGTGCTTGGTAAATTATTAGTTCATAGTTGTATGCAGAGATTTTAGTCTGTTTGTGTTACATATTGCTTGTTACTAAAATTATGTGTGAGGGTAGGTAGGTGAATCGGTTCCAAGGTGATGCTTACTATGCTCTCATTTCTCACCTCATGGTTATTTGACAAGTGTCTCTGTGAGTAGCTATGTTTTGCGAGCATTAAGTGTCGGCATTGTTGTATTGAGAATATTATTTACCTAAGCGTCATCATTGTTTGATGCCCCCAATTTTACTCGAGCCACCTGCTCCTCCCCACTGTGTTTATTAAGGTTGGGTCTATTGTAGGCTTCGGCTTTCCTTACGTCACTTTTTTAAATTCGTCTCTTATTCACTTGCTTCAACATGGTCTTCATTCCATCCAAATGGGAATTTGCAAACGTTCATACAGATCAGTTAGCCACTGTGTGTTCATGTGTAAGTCAATATTTTTTGCTTGAAGGTGTTGGTATTCAAGTTGACCAGTGTTCTATTTTTTGTCGAAATGTTCAGCATTGTTCTCTAGATGGTTTCTTACTAATGAATGAGATAAGCATTGGACGGTTTGTACTACAATATCAATGTGTGGGTGCTCTCTGCGCGAGAAAAGCAGCTGAAGCTTACAAGTTACAACATGCTTCGTGCTCAGCTATCAAACGCTTCTTTGTTTATTGAGTAGCTATGTTGTCAAGGCATAATACATTGACAATGTTTGATTATGCTGCTTGCAAGTGAAACATTTTTAACTTGAGGGAGTGTTGGTAGTCAGCTAGTCTGCTTTACCAGACTGTTCGGTATTGCTCACTAGATGCTGTGTGTGGTCATGACTGATCTAGGCATTGGATTGCTAGTTGAAAGCATTGCTTATAGATGAGACATTGGGATGACTTGTGGACAAGTACCACAGCCATTGTAGTGTAGTAATTATCATTTTTATTGTGCACAATGATTTACAGCAGTATTTAGACTTCTTGTGTTCATGTTTTTACTCCATTCTAACATGTTGTAACTTGTAAGCTTCAGCTGTTTTACACTGTAGTTGCTGGAAGTGTTAGTAGTGACTAATTGTGATTTGTAAAAGTAGTGATTGTAGTTTATAGATCATGTGGCTTTATGTCTAGTTTTTATATTGACAGGGATTTAGCCTGTGTGTGTAGACAACAGATTATTATTATTATTCTTTATCATTATGTTTCTTAGCCAGTCCTAGATAGATATGTGTCATGGTTAGTATTTTGTATTTCATTTTTGGATTTTATTTTGTTCGTTTCGTTTACTGATATGATTATGTAGAATAATTATTTTTTTTGTTTGACGATAATCAAATCCACTCACATGATTATGTCAAAAATGTACTTTCATCGATATTATTTCTCATGACTTTCTTGTTCCATGCTATGACAGAAACATTTAAAACGACACTTTTGTTTATAATTTTTGATTATTCTGATAAGCAAATAAATTTTTCATTTTACTTTAAATGTGTTATTTTGTAACAAGCTTGACACAAGTTATCAAGAATCTGTCTAATTTGATGATATATTGTTACTACTGGAGCATCGTCACTTTCCAACTGAACGGTGTCAGCGTCACTGTTACTACTCTCAAGTTTTAGATGAACAGGAGCAGACTCTTGATTTAGACCCAAACGAGCTCTTGTTAACTTTTGGTTAGCATTTGACCTTATCAAAATGAGATTTGTCATAAATGTATGTCACTGAGTTAATGAGTGCTATTGGTGGATATGCTTTTCTATGCTTACCAAGATTTCTTTCAATGGTTTTCTGTACTGCTAAAAACTTGGTTAGCATTTAAAAAGGAAGCCGTTTGATCTTGATATATGTCGCTAGTGTTCGTTGAGAATGGTGACTTAATAGAAAACGATTTAAGTGATTTTTCGACGAAGACTAATAAAAACAGGTGTCTAATGGCCTGATGACATCGTAGACTTGTTCAGTACAATACAAGCTTATCTTTAATGTTTGAAACATTTCAGCTGCAGAATGCAATTTAACGGAGGTCCTATTACAATTTAGGATGAATCAAAATTTTAGCGATAAACATAATTTTTATTATAATTTGCACTTCGGTCAGTGTAGAGTCAACAGCAGCAAATACCTGTGAACATCTATACGATGATGCTATTCAAGATGTCTTCATATTGTCTCCTCTCAGGAAACATTTTATTCTACCAGTTGATGCCACGTCTGCTTGAGTCTCTGACGTATAGTTGAAATGAAATTTCTCTATCTGTTCTTTACTCTTTTCTTATTTAATACAAGACGGCTCCACCTATTTATAATGAATTAACGACGATTCAGTAATGAATTTAACTATTGTTTTTAGTTTATGAAACGCTACTATTATTATTTTACATGAAGTCACTCTTTTTCACCCTAAAACACTTTGAATTTTTGAAATGTGGTACTACTGTTTTTTTTTTAATAATTTTTTTCTTTAACATCATATTGCTCTTAAGACTGAAATTATCTTTGTTATCTTAGTGTCACTACATACCGTTTGTAAAGATTCTTCTTTTCTATTTTAGCTATTCTTTTATATTATGCTTTACCAACCTTGTTATCGGAATTTTACATATTCTTTTATATTATGCTTTACCAATCTTGTTCTTGGAAGTTTATCTAAACTTGTAAAGGTTCTCTTAAAATGTATGGCTTGTCTTTATTTTAAGAGTTAGTATATCTTTTTACTTGTTTATAGTTTTCTTCTGAATTGAGAAATTGTACAGTAAGTACAATTTATGTTTTCTTTAGTCATGCTAGCATACATGCTACAACTTGCTGCAGATCAGTAGGATATTATTATCATGACCTGCCGTGGCTCCACCCTCTGAACATCAATAATGTACAATTCAGTTTACTAGTTAGTCTGGTAGCCTAGCTTGTCAACTCTTACTGAAGTGTCATATTAGCTCCAAAGAATTATTTGTTCAGATCCATTTATGCATAATCAGTATCATTTAATCAAGTGTGTTTCCTCTTCTTGTAATTTGACTATAGTTCTCTATTTTCTTAGTAAATTATGATAAATTCCAACACCTTGTTAGTAAGGATTCACACATTCAGGTCCTTCTTTATTAGTTA